>JAOYRS010000105.1:0-229639 GCA_032432895.1 Dryadula phaetusa | reverse complement strand
CTGCCATATCAGATATGGTATTTGTTCTGATTTTTAGCTTCTTGGAGTATTGGCCTGTAGCAAATGTATCATCTTCACTAGCTTTTGTATTATAAAATAAGAAAAAATAATCGTTTTTATTTTGCATTATAAACAGACAATA
The DNA here is from genome assembly GCA_032432895.1 of Dryadula phaetusa. NCBI lineage: Eukaryota > Metazoa > Arthropoda > Insecta > Lepidoptera > Nymphalidae > Dryadula > Dryadula phaetusa. Next base: position 229,497 of record JAOYRS010000105.1, on the reverse strand, counting down.
AATATACTTATACATATCAGTAAATAGGCCAATATAAAACAAACAAATCAGTAAGTATCCTCACTAGGCTTTATAATCACCACAACACCCCGCCTAATGAGTGGTCGTGTGGATGTTGTTTCAGGTATTCTCGGTAGAACGTTATGATAGTAAATTCCAATAGGATGACTTAACATACGACCAACTTATTATTTGCGCTTAGATAGTAGTCCATTCATATAATCGGCTGCAAAGTTAATTGTTGCTTTATGTTAACACTTTTCAGGATAAAAGTAGGCAGTATAACGCCCAGGATTTTGAAGTATATTTATACTACTATGCCACCGCCAAACAAACGTTTTTAGTCATATCTTTGGGTCTAGTATCAATCTAGTAATACCAGGGGGTGTTACTGGATTGGACTACTATGTGTTTTATATTTTCAATGTACAAAATTTACCCTTCTATACTCTTATTATAACTAGTTTCATTATAGCTATTTAAATATTTATAATATTTTTTGTAGTATGAGTATACATACTACAAATAATATTATAAATATTTGCACCTTCAGGTGAAAGTGAAATATTTCAAGTACTCAATATGGGCCAGTTTTGGAAATAACGAAATGTTTTTATCAAGTGGAAATTGATAAGGTATAGAATAACCCTGGTTTATATTATATTCTACAGATATCTATAAAAATTGTTTATATGAACAAACCAAACGAACGAATTTTCAACATTTCACAGAAGAAGACTTACGAGTGCCTGACTCGTAAGTCTTTTCTGTTTTCTGTAGTAAGTAGGTATTTACCAGAAAACAAGCACCTCATATGCATAGGAGTACCTAGTTTAAATGTTTAAGAAAAATTACATTTAAAAAAAATATATTTGAACGCTTTGCTTGTTTTCTTAAATGCTTTTATATCCCTATAAGAATAGAACTAGAATAAAAGAGAGTTCATATAAGGACGGGCGCTATTGTTTAAATAAATTATTGTTCCTGTTTGTATTACTTACAATATTTTTACTATTTTGATACATCAAAGGAATTACGACTCTATTTATGATTTTCCTATTGTTTAGAAAGTATTATACATCACAATCAAAGATTATTTTTGCACATTTGCTGGTATTAATATGCATAGAACTTGAAGATGCACTCCCTATTGAATAATACACAAACACACAAAGATCTAAATGGTCTCAAACTTCTCAAACTTATAATTGTTTTATCGCATTGCAAGAATAAAAATAAAATAATAAATAAATAATAAATACGCAAGAATATACGATATAAATATATATAAAATTAAAAAGCTTGATAAATATAACACAGTGCACTATACAAAATCACAATAGGAATGCCCCACCCAAGTAAAGATCTCGTATCCGTTCGAATTGACTTTGCAAGCGACGGCGTACATCTTATACGCCCGAAAACCACACAGTTTCCAGCCAAGTTTTATTACGGGTCGGCTGAAAGACGAATGTTGCCCTTATTACTACCTACGTGACCCTTAGTAGAGTGAGGTCTTTGGAGGGATTGAGTATTGAGCAGTTGAACTGTAATAAACTATCTGCCAAGAACCTTACGTGGGAAAAAAAGACCTAAAAACTTATAAGTAAAAAACAGTAAAAAAAGTTAAGTTTAACGGTTTAGTTATAAACCGACAAATTTTGCCAATATGTGTAATAAAAGCTACAAACATAATTTAATGGATGCAGTCATGTGTACCAAAAACGTATACTTTGTAATATTTTCAAAATGAAGTAACTCATAACTCACTCACTCTCACTCTGTTTAAATACATTGTCATTGTAATATCTAAATATATTATTATTATGACATCTGTTCACACAAATTCCTTAAGCTCCAATTTGATTAATGTAAATACCTATGACTAAAGACGACGTCTTTGAAATATACAAATCCTAAACATACGCATTAATGAGACTAACATAAAGTGGTGAGGCGCGTCCTGCGAGGTGTGAAGTGCCACGCCACATGGCATATATTCTGACTACATTTGATAAAGAGCAGCAGTTTCAGTGATCATTACGCACTTGTGTGTATACGGAACCATCTATACATATCACAGCATCTCGCTTGTTTACTATTATTATTTTTTTAACGATTTTTTACTTTAATCTTAACAAAGCAGGTAGGTATCTATGTCATTCCTGAATGTAGTTGTACTAAATTATTATATATTATGCTGGGGTTTTAGGGACGAGCTACATATACAAATGTATATGGAAGAGGATCGACCGGCCCCGACTTGTCATCAAAGTAATGTAAATACATGATATACAAAACAAAATAGAACAAATATGTGATATTTAATCAAAATAAAAAATTAAGGTCCTTAATCAATCATGCCATTGAAATAAAGTTAATTTCTACAATATAACTTACACTTAAATTAAAATTAAAATAATTGTTACAATCAAACTAAACTTATTTCTAGAATTCTACTACTCACGGCCTGTTCGACATGTACCATTCGTCCGATGGTCAATTGCAGATTACCTGAAATTGCATAAACGGTCAATTTAAATATAATGTTTGATAATGTTTAAAATTATGTTACATTTGATTTTTAAAACTAAAATTTAATTAATTTAGATATGATGTATGATTTTAGAATCAAAATTAATATCACTCTTCATATCTTAAGGTGTAGAAGGTAATTGTTCGTACTTTAAAGATATTGGAAGTTCGTATTCAAAAATTATCTACATACAAAAGATTCATCCGAATCATCTGAGGGTGGAGTGCCTTCTTTCGTTCTTTTATATTTCAGCTGACGGCTTCTTAGCATCTTATTATCGTCTGCGCATTTGGTGGTGATGCTAGTTCTAAAAACTACTAAAATTAAAAGTACTAAATTAAAGAAAAAAAACAATTATAGTGTAATTATACGTAACTAAATTCCTAAATCCTACATTTTTCAACGACTGCTTGAACTATGTCGTTAACTACAACATCTTTCAATTTTCGTTTAGGCGGCTTATTGGGGAATGCCGGTGAGCGCTTCTCAGTTAACGAATGCGAAGCCAAAACTCTAGAAAGTTGAGGCCGTTCGGGGTGCAGTGGGACAGCGTCTGACCATTAACGCGATCGGTTGTGGGTTCGATCCCCACTTGGGTGAGTGATTATATTTAAATTATTTTTACTTCCTCGCTCTGGTACAAAAGACAAATTGCGGCGTTGAGTTCCACCACTCAACACTCCACATAACATACTTGTCTCGAATTCGGTGGAAAGTGAAGCACGGAGTATCTTGACCCTTGGTACCTTTTTTTACTGTCGAGAAAATACAGTGGTTAATAGCCTCCGTGTAGCAATGGAATAACATCCACAATCTATACTTTTGTAGACTCGAGTCGAAACCGTCGCTTTACCTTTTCCGAGTTTAATCTGAATTATAAAATAGACGTTATATTAAAAGAAATATTATTAAGCATTCATTATAATATATTTAAATAATTGTGTTGAACAAAAATCCCTACCATCAAATCAGAACATGTATTTGTGCTGGTTTCCAGCTTCTTTGGAGTATTGCCTGTAGCAAATTTACGTTCGTCACGATCTGTTTTATCTGGATCTTCGTTCTAAAATGAGAAAAATAATCGTTTTTATTTTACATTATAAACAAACAATAAAATATACTTAGACGTATCAGTAAATAGGCAATAATAAAACAAACGAACCAGTAAATATACTCAGTAGGGCTTTATAATCAACCAAAGCCCGCCTACGAGTTCGTGTGGGTGTTGTTTCAGGTATTTTATTCTCTCTTGATTCCATTGTTAAGTAGATTCCTCATATTTCTTTTATTAGACTTTTAAGCAAATAAATTGATCTGTATGTTGTTTCACATGTTTTTATTAGCTGTCATTATTCCCGTGTCTTTATTTGTCTGTATTTTTACGGCAAGTTCTTGCACGATGAATGTTATTTATGAATTTACCATGAGTCACAACATGGATCATATCGAGGCCTTAGATAGAGCCTTAAAATACTTTATATTTATTATATTTAAAATAAGATTTTTTTTATAGTACAGGCAAGTTATTCGAGCATGCAGGTCACGTGATGGTAAAAGGTCACCACCACCCACGGCCCCATGTAACACCAGGAGAGCTACAGAAACGTTGCCGGCCTGGAAAGTTAGTGTGGGAAAGAAAGTAGACAGTTTAATTCAGGTAATATACCCTGATATTGAAATTTAAAGAAAAAGGACTTCCACTGACTGAGTTCTAGGGTAATGTTGCCTAGAGATGGCACTGTGGATGAATTTAATAATTTAACTAAAACACAAAGGTTAAGGTTAAAATACAAATTTATCGACATAGTTAAAAATATTGACGATTAACAGTCCGTTACAGGATTTAAAATTTAAATTGGAACACCAGTAATGCTGTGACACAATTGAAGCCCTCTCAACCTATGCAATAGGATAAGTCTACTAAAGAAATAAGGAGCAAATTTAATTATAGGGATAATTATCACCGACTCCGTAGCCGGTTAGATGGCACATATACCCAGAATCCCAATGATACCTGACTGCATTACCCATCCTATTCAAAGACTGCAATTTTCGGGAAAGGATTTTTGCTTTAAAAATAAATAAATCACAGGGCAAAATTTTCAATTTAATTTAAGCAAAGAAAACACATAGCCAATTACATGTTGGCCTATCAAAGGTGGGATATTCATAAAACCAAAATATTTTGCTACCAGATAATCAAATTACCTCAAACATTGTTTACAGAGAAGCTCTGACTCATTGGGCCTTGCTTAAGTGATTCATTTAAATTAATGAATATTGTAACAAAAAAAATAATGGAAAATAGTAAATATGAAAGAAAAAAAATTTTCATTATATGCTCAAATAAATATATAAAAAAGTCAGTCGGAGTTGGTTTGATCAACTAAACTACAAATATATTATGTTATATGATTTAAAATATAACTTTGAGAAAGTTTACTTTGTTTGTAGCGTAATTGTTTTTACTGTAAATGTTTTTTTATCAATAAAAGAGAAATTTACATGAAATAAACACTACAGAAGGAAAGTTGACGAGAGACTTGTTATTTAAAAACTACGCTACTTGTAGGTTTATAAAATAAAGTAACAATATAGTTCTTATTATATTAGATTTAATAATTTTCAATAGATATTAAAACACCAATTACAAAGCTAATTTTACATTTTGGTTAGACTAACATCAGGATAATTAGTAAAGTTTTATTAAAAAAGGCACACAAAAATATATTCACTAAACATTTATATAATGAGTTAGAATATCAAAAAATTCCTTACTTTATCAAGTAACCAAAGATTCCTTTACAAAAGTTTTACAATTTAAGAATTATATGGGGAAATCATACGAACTTCAGGGTGATTAAAAATCACATTAAAATTTGATATGTTTATTAAATCTTCACCTTGCCGAGGATCACAATATGAATCACATAAACTTCGGTTATTCAATAATATAAAATAGCGCGATATTGAGACAAATGATATTAGCAATATAAGAATTAGTTATTACTGCATTTAAATAAATTGATCCTAGAAGTGATGAAATTGTAATTTGTTATCATTTCTGATTTGATGATTTCATTTAATTGGATATAAGCTAATCAACCTGCTCCAGCTCCACTTTCCACAATTCTCATACAAATAAAAACAATCTAGATCAAAGTCTTGACCCAAATAAGAACTTATTTTAGCTAATATACAAAAATTAAGGGAGTGACACTATTTATTAACTGAAAGATATAAACATTTTAATGTCAAATCGTTGTTTTTCAAACGACCAAAATCCAACTCGGGGCCCTTACTGGAACCGTCCAAGTGCTCTAATCACTTAAGTGACATACTGGCAAGAGCAGTTTATTGTATTATACGTTTTTAAGTCTAAAAAGACTCGATCCTTCTAATCCTTGTTAATAATATTTCTAATAGTTAATAATATATTTAAATCTGAAATCAAAACATATTTGTCATTCAATATTTCACAGTTTTAACGTTTTAGCGCGCAGCAGTGCAGAGTTACTCGCAGTTTTGATGTCAATTTAGTTATGTTACTTTTATATTTGAATATTTCTATTTATTGTTTTAAGTGTAATTAAGATCATAAGGTCACTTTTTTTGGAATTGTACTTGGATTTTTTTAGTTTTATATTATTTAATTATGCTTGTCGAGTTAGCCTATAAGTGAAGTATTCAATTATTGTCATACATATGTAACAATGTGTCTAGAATAAGTAGGAATAAAAATAAAATGTTAAATAAAATAAATAATAGTTTAATAAGATTTATTCTCCATCGCAAGAGAATTAAGCGTACAAGAAATTCAGACATTTTCAAAGTTGGGCTCCTTCCATTCTAAGAGAGACACGAATTATACATAATCATGTCTCAATAATGTTGCCAGTCCTCTTTCGCTTTGCCACTCGTCGTCAGGTTTTCAGAAATCTGCAATATAATTACGTTTCATGTTGCATTTTGCTGACATAGCGAACGTTTATAAATTAATTTTTAGCCATTTATATCTTAGTACTGATTACACAAGTACAATTTTTTCATTTCACGTTTTCACCCCGCATTGCTATGCAGGTAGATAAGGAATACTTTGTGGAGATACTCCGTACTTCGCTTTCCGCCCAAATTCGAGTTATTTACATTACTTACGTAGAAATATAATTAATCAGAAAAATCTGAATCATCGGACGGCGGTAAGTTCTCTTTCTTATCCTTTTTAGTTTTCTTTATCATTTTGATTTGCTGACGAGTGCGAAGCATTTTACTTTCATCGGCGCATTTGGTTGTTATGTTAGTTCTGAAAATAGGCATTATTTATGTTTCATTTATGTTTCAAAATAATATTTAAAATATTCCATAAAATAAAATATGAAAAAATTTCGCACCTCACTAAATTTTCTGGCACCCCACACCTCTCCACGACTGTTTGAACGATATCATTTACTACTGCTGCATCTAATTTTTTTTTGGCTAGCTTGTTGGGAAAAGCTGGTGAAGGCTTTCCAGTCAATGAATGAGTAGCCAACACCCTATAAACAAATAAATAAATTTATTTTAATGGATCTAAGACATCGTGATAGTTTTATTAAATAATCTATTATAGTCATGGGGGCTACTTACTGTCTCGAAAATACTGCTGTTAACAATTTTCGCGTCGCACTTGAGTGACAAGACCAGTCTACATACTTCAGGAGGCGTGCTGGAACTTTTGCATTTCCATCACCAATAGGAACCTGGAAAAGGTATGTTTCATTTTATTTAATACTCACTGCACTATTCATGCTTTGGCATTAGTCATGTAAGTTAGTCTTACCATATCGGTGTTAGAGCTTTGAATCTCCTTGTCTGGGGTGCTTACCTATAAGAGTTAAATCCTTTATCATTCATTTTTTCATGGGAGTTCTAAAAATATTTCAATGCAACTTAAAGAATTTTTCAATATATAATGTTATGAAAAAATTATTTATATTGATTAAAAATACTTACTGATTGGGTTTTGCTAACCGAAGTTTTAGTACGTCTGTTACATTTTCGAAACTCCGAGGTCTTTTTCGAAGATTCAGCATGACGTCCGGTAAAGGAATCTGTAGCCGAGAATCTATCTTTGTAACTATGAATTTTCGGCTGAAAGCTTCATTGGTTTTTCTACTATTTGCAGCAACACTGGTATAGGATCTGTTTGAGTTTCAGCGTCGTGCAGATTTCCATTTTTTAAATTACTATTTTCTGTGTTTTCTGTAGAATTGTTCCATTTAGCTAGAAATTTAGATTTCGGGGTGCTAGTTTTAGTCGGCAAGTCCTCCTTCTAAAAATGAAGGCAACGCGTTACAGATAAATTGTAGAAACATAATAATTTGCTATCTATATATATTAAATTGGTAGTAATATCAGAAGCAATCGAAAATTAATCAAAATTTTAAATAACATTTATATAAAAAATATAAGGCTTACAAAAATTTATGAATAAAAAATGACTTTAACGACTTGAATCAGTTGAAATTTTGACAATTTTTACTTATGTAAATGTTGGTATATAAATAACACTTTAAAAATAGTAAGACATGTACGTACTTTATATGTTATCGAGTATTAAAAAAATAAACGTACCGGTGAACTGATAAAAGTCCAAAAATTCTTTCTATTGACGGATTTTTAATTTTCTCGCCAGCTGAAAAGTAAAACAAAGTACTTAACAATTTAAAAAAAATATATTTAATTATAAAATACATTTAAGCCTATTTATATTGTAGATTTAAGTTATACAAATAATCTTAGTGAACTTACAGACACATGTAAGTTTACAATTAACAAAATTGTAAACTTACATGTGTCTGTAAGTTCACTAAGATAAGCATGAAGATCCAATAACGCTTGGGCTGCCTCTAGTTCCGTCTGCTTGGGTACAAAAGAAGTCATTTTATTTTAAATTCGTAAGAATTATAAATTTCAACAATTTATTTGTTTAAAGGTGCTCACAAGATCACTAAACACAAACTGACCAGTCCCGCGAAATTAGTTGTGTTCCTTTACAAAGATGACGGTGGAGGGGTTGGTGTCCAAACATCAGCCCTCTCATTGTATCGTACTCAGGTAAACAGCGGACAATCACTAGTTCATTTAAATCTTTTTCTTTTGTTTCTTTGTACTTTTTACAGCAGATTAGAGATGAAAATTAGAAAGAATAAAACTAGGGCTGGAAATATTCATATCCGCTTATTTACTTATTTTAAGGTAATCTATAAATATGTAAGCACTAGTAATTTTAAATTAGTGTAGGCGTCTATTTGGTGTTTATCTAATAAAAAACTAGATTTAATAATTATCAAAATATTTTAATACACTTTCTTAAATAAACCTACAATAATGATAAATAGGTATTGTACCTACCTATTGTCTCTATTGAAAAATATCGAGAAATTCCACAATTCACAATTCTTGAGGATTTCTCACTTCTTTAAAATGAAAACTATGCAAAGGCTTATATTAATTCCAGTGTTTGTTTTGGTACTTTACGCACACACAAACACAAACGCACACACATACACAAAATAAAGCTATTCACTGCTGTATTTTCTCGACAGTAAGATAATTTTGATGTATTTATAAGTTTCTTCCATTATGCTTATATTGTACTTATTAAAAGTAAACATGCCAATAATACGATAAATTTCAACTTTTCAGAGTTTTGGTTGCAAAAAGTGTTTGATACCTGAGAATTTAGTCAGATTTAAAAAACTATAATCCTTTTTTCCTAACTTTAGCACTATTATGAATAAATGTTATATTTTAAATTAACCATTTTATATAATTTCAGATAATCTCCAATTGACCATCGGACGTATGTCGAACGGCCGTGAACAGGACAAGTGTGGAAATAGGTTTGGTTACATATTGTAGCAAGTAGTTTTATTATAACGGCATCATTGATTAAGGGCCTTAGTGTTTTATTTTGATTAAATATCATATAACATATATTTGTTTTATTTTATATTAAATGCATTTAGAATCACATAAATTTACTATTTCCAATTATCAACATGTGTCAATAATAATTTTCTAGTTCATTGTTCGGTTTTATAAGCCATTGTGGTCCTATGGTGTTTGCCGAACTGGTACATGTTTAAATTAAGCTTACACAGCGGAGTTATCAGTAATCGACACGATATCGATTATAGGAGGTACAATACGTCGAGATTTGGCTTTTTTCTTTATTGGGGCTAACAATAAATCCGGAGATTCGGAAAACGTTCTTTTAACTTGAAACGTAAATAAAAATATACCAGACGAGATAAATAAAGTCTTAAATGACATAAAGACTGCTCAAATTAACGAAATTACAACCGTAGAAGCTATTTCGTTAGGTGCTGGTCCTTGTGCAGTCCGGCACTGACAAAATCTTGCAGACTGAAAAGAATGATACCGATGTTAACCGACCTCCATCACTTCCGATTCTATCTTCCTCAACCAATCTACCTGATGGAACAAGTTCCTTTCTGCGGTAATACGGCAAGGGATAAAGCATGAAGCAAAAAAAATATTATATTATGTAACGTTGGCTTCCTAGTAAATAAATAAATAAAAATAAAATAAATATTAGACTGTATCGGTCAAGCTATTGGAATATCTACAATTATTTTATACTTATTAATGTACAATTATTCATTTAAAAGAAAAGAATTGTAAATATATACATAAGGTAACACTGCCCAAAGTTTTACCATTCTATATCCAGTAGGTCCACTCATTCTACTTAACTTGTGTGTGTACCTCTGTGTGTGTGACTAACTATGTTTGTACAGTTCAAATCATGGAACTTGATTTCGAAGTTGGATATCTTCAACTAAGTAAAGTGTAATTATGTAGGTATACGTTTAGTTTGGATGGCGATGCATTATATGTGTTATCAAAATCTCACATGGTGGAACATCTAAGATGAATATCATATGAATATCATACCTACAATGAGAATATCAAATGAAAGGGCTTACTGAGAATGATTTAAAAGAAATAATGACGTCATTCCAAATCCAATATGGCGGACTTATGAAGATGGTGGAATAAGTTCCTTATGTCTTTCTACATTATGTGTGATATATGAAAGAACTCGCTAAGATTGCTTAACTTGATAGTGAAAGATAAATGGAAAGGTGATTTATTCTTTTTAATACCTATATTAATTACAAATTAAATATATGTTTTTGGACCTTTACGTGATAATATAATCAGTAACTTTAGAATTAACGAAATGTAATTAATAAGCAGAAATTAATTAGGTATAGAATACCTACTAGGTTATATTATGAGTATATCAACAGATGTCTATAAATATTTTATGTATGAACAATGATACACAAAACTTTTAACCTTTCAAAGAGAAGGCTTATAAGTAAGCAGTGGAAATTAAGTACTTACTAGAAAAGAAGCACCCATATGGATAGGATTACCTGCTTTAAATGGCTAAGAGTAATTGTATATAAAAATATATATATTTTTAAGATTTCTTAAAAGCTTAGACTTTTATTATCCCTATAAGAATAGAACTGGAATAAAGGAGAGTTTATTAGTACGACGCTATTGTTTAAACAAATTACTGTTCCTGGTATTACTTACTAACCTTTTCAGTATTTTGATACATCAAAGAAAATTTCACTCTACCCAAATACTACTCTCTTTATGAATTCTTTTCTTGTGTAGAAGGTATCATAGTGTTACACACCGCTCATAGAGGTTGTTGTTGCAGAAGTGCCAGTATTAATGGTCATCCAATTTGTAGCTTCAGTCATGATTTATTTTAAAAGTAACTCAAGCGGTTTGTTCACGATTATATTTCGATATATAGATACTTCGTTTTGGTTTAAAATAAAACAATCGATAAGGAAAGTTAAGATGCCGATAGACCACTTCGCTCTCGACCTCTGAATACTCTTACCGAACAATACAGTACAGTCTACACCATGACACCGCAACTAGTTTATTAATCCCCACTTTAAATACCACATAATGGTGTGAAAGTGACTCAAGTATAGTTAAGGCGATGTTTTTACATTCCCGCCCTCCGCCCGCTGCCATTCGCGACGTATGTAGGTACGCATACGTGTATATGATTCACCGCTACGCTACAGCCGCTCTGTCCTCAATACCTGTATTATCTTCTTAGATAATTATTTGAAAGCCATTTTGTAAATAATAATATAGATTTTCATAAAATATACAACGTATCTAAATTATTTAATTGGATGAGAAGTAATTAAGCAAATAGCTACATATGAAGCCCATTATTGTCTAATTCGTAAAATATAAAATAATTACTGATAGTATTGTTCAATTATTAGTAAAATATAGCCTATGTGACTCCTGAGTACAGCAGCTTTCTGTTAGTAAAAAAAAATCATAGTCAGATAAGTAGATTGTAGCCACGTTTTTTATTCGGGCCATTCATTGCTAGCGTCTGTATTTCCGAAGCCAGGGAGCGATACAATCCAGGGATCTTCAAATATACAGTAAATAAGTACCTTATAGGCAAGCGTATATTATCGTAGGCCAAATCAACCCCTTACACTGGGCCTGACGTGGTCAAATGCAAGGCCTATTAAATATGAAAAATATAATCCCCTCCAAGCTTCTTCTTTACGCCATAAGATTATGTATTACTAGCTTTAGTATGGCTTTTATCAATAGAATTAAAGACAGCTATTTGTGAATATTTTATATGATAATTGCAAATTATATTAAAAGTACAAAAATGTGCCATTTGTTGTAATGATTAAGGTTTTTATATCAACATTAAACAGAACGCGGCTCCAAGCTCCGCTACTTTGTAGATATCCTTCAGTAGGCGTCATATTGATATTCTATTAATTACGAATAATATCATATGTTTGAATGTGTATATCTCGTTGTTGCAGAATGCGCAAAGTTAATTTAATACATATTATTCATTCATTCATTCATTCATTCATTCATAAACAATCAATTCAACATACGAAAATATTTCAACAACAAATATTTTTATAGCTTTAAACTCGATTCTCTCAATATAGCTATAAACTCAATTTACAAGCAAGGGCGCCACACCACGAAGCCACCCAGTACTGCGTGACTACGGTACCTTCGTACTTTAGTTCATGTATTTCCTAAAGTAACTCGAAGTTACCGTTCTACATTTTTCTATATTACAAACTACAATATATAATGGAGTGACACTATTGACTGAAAGATAATAGTGTTCCTCCGATTTTGACGTCAAATCGTCGTATTCTAACGAAAAAACTCCAACTCGCGGCTCTTACTGGAACCGTCCAAGTGCTCCAACCACTTAAGTGACATACTGGCAAGAGGCGCTGGTTCAAGTCCCATTATGCTCAGATTTTTATTATTAAGTCTTTTTCTCCAGTGTTAATAATATTTCTTATAGTTAATTACATCTTCTAAATATGAAAACAAAAAATGTTCGCCATTTAATATTTCACAATTCAACCGTTTTGGCGCGCAGCAAGGTACTAGCACTTTCGATGTCAATTTATTAGTTTTTTTTTAATATTTGAATATTTTTATTTTACTGTTCTTATGTGTAATTTTGTAATTACTTCATTTAACTTTTCTTGGACCTCTACTTGTTTCGGACTTATAAGTGAGCCTATAAGTGAGGTATACAATTATTGTTATAGATATGATAGAATGTGACTAGAATAAGTAGAAACATTGTATACAACGTTGGCTTCTTATTCAATAAAAATAAAATATTAAATAAAATAAATAATAGTTTAATTAGTTTTATTGAACATCGCAAAAAAGAGAATTAAGCGTACAAGAAATCCAGACATTTTCAAAGTTGGGTAACTTCCATTCTAAGAGAGACACGAATTATACATAATCATGTCTCAATAATGTTGCCAGTCCTCTTTCGCTTTGCCACTCGTCGTCAGGTTTTCAGAAATCTGCAATATAATTACGTTTCATGTTGCATTTTGCTGACATAGCGAACGTTTATAAATTAACTTTAGCCATTTATATCTTAGTACTGATTACACAAGTACAATTTTTTCATTTCACGTTTTCACCCCGCATTGCTATGCAGGTAGATAAGGAATACTTTGTGGAGATACTCCGTACTTCGCTTTCAGCCTAAATTCGAGTTATTTACATTACTTACAAAGAAATATAATTAATCAGAAAAATCTGAACCATCGGACGGCGGTAAGTTCTCTTTCTTATCCTTTTTAGTTTTCTTTATCATTTTGATTTGCTGACGAGTGCGAAGCATTTTACTTTCATCGGCGCATTTGGTTGTTATGTTAGTTCTGAAAATAGGTATTATTTATTTTTCATTTATGTTTCAAAATAATATTTAAAATATTCCATGAAATAAAATATGAAAAAATTTCGCACCTCACTAAATTTTCTGGCATCCCACACAATATCATTTACTAATGCTGCATCTAATTTGTTTTTGGCTGGCTTGTTGGGAAAAGCTGGTGAAGGCTTTCCAGTCAATGAATGAGTAGCCAACACCCTATAAACAAATAAATAAATTTATTTTAATGGATCTGAGACATCGTGATAGTTTTATTAAATAATCTATTATAGTCAAGGGGGCTACTTACTGTCTCGAAAATACTGCTGTTAACAATTTTCGCGTCGCACTTGAGTGACAAGACCAGTCCACATACTTCAGGAGGCGTGCTGGAACTTTTGCATTTCCATCACCAATAGGAACCTGGAAAAGGTATGTTTCATTTTATTTAATATTCACTACACTATTCATGCTTTGGCGTTAGTCATGTACGTAAGTCTTACCATATCGGTGTTAGAGCTTTGAATCTCCTTGTCTGGTGTTGCTTTCTTGCAATTGTTAAATCCTTTTTCATTCATTTTTTCATGGGAGTTCTAAAAATATTTTAATGCAACTTATAGAATTTTTCAATATATAATGTTATAAAAAATAATTTATATTGAAATTCTAGAACGTCTGTTACATTTTCGAAACTCCGAGGTCTTTTTCGAAGATTCAGCATGACGTCCGGTAAAGGAATCTGTAGCCGAGAATCTATCTTTGTAACTATGAAGTCGCTTCTTAAGGGATAAATTTTCGGCTGACAGCTTCATTGGTTTTTCTACTATTTGCAGCAACACTGGTATAGGATCTGTTTGAGTTTCAGCGTCGTGCAGTTTTCCATTTTTTAAATTACTATTTTCTGTGTTTTCTGTAGAATTGTTCCATTTAGCTACAAATTTAGATTTCGGGGTGCTAGTTTTAGTCGGCAAGTCCTCCTTCTAAAAATGATGGCAATGCGTTACAGATAAATTGTAAATCATAATAATTTGCTATCGTATATGTATAGTAGTATCAGTAGCATTTATATAAAAAATATAAGGCTTACAAAAATTTATGAATAAAAAATGACTTTAACGACTTGATCAGTTGAAATTTTGACAATTTTGACTTATGTAAATGTTGGTATATAAATAACACTTTAAAAATAGTAAGACATGTACGTACTTTATATGTTATCGACTATTAAAGAAATAAACGTACCGGTGAACTAATAAAAGTCCAAAAATTCTTTCTATTGACGGATTTTTAACTTTCTCGCCAGCTGAAAAGTAAAACAAATTACTTAACAATTAAAAAAATATATATTTAATTATAAAATACATTTAAGCCTATTTATATTGTAGATTTAAGTTATACAAATAATTCTTAACAAAATTGTAAACTTACATGTGTCTGTAAGTCCACTAAGATAAGCATGAAGATCCAATAACGCTTGGGCTGCCTCTAGTTCCGTCTGCTTGGGTGCGAAAGAAGTCATATTATTTTAAATTCGTAAGAATTATAAATTTCAACAATTTATTTGTTTAAAGGTGCTCACAAGATCACTAAACACAAACTGACCAGTCTCGCGAAATTAGTTGTGTTCCTTTACAAAGATGACGGTGGAGGGGTTGGTGTCCAAACATCAGCCCTCTCATTGTATCGTACTCAGGTAAACAACGGACAATCACTAGTTCATTTAAATCTTTTTCTTTTGTTTCTTTGTACTTTTTACAGCAGATTAGAGATGAAAATTAGAAAGAATAAAATTAGGGCTGGAAATATTCATATCCGCTTATTTACTTATTTTAAGGTAGTCTATAAATATGTAAGCACTAGGATTTTGAAATTAGTGTAGGCGTCTATTTAGTATTTATCTAATTAAAAACTAGATTTAATTATTTTCAAAATATTTTAATACACTTTCTTAAATAAACCTACAATAATAATAAATAGGTATTGTACCTACCTATTGTCTGTATTGAAAAATATCGAGAAATTCCACAATTCACAATTCTTGAGGATTTCTCACTTCTTTAAAATGAAAACTATGCAAAGGCTTATATTAATTCCAGTGTTTGTTTTGGTACTTTACGCACACACAAACACAAACGCACACACATACACAAAATAAAGCTATTCACTGCTGTATTTTCTCGACAGTAAGATAATTTTGATGTATTTATAAGTTTCTTCCATTATGCTTATATTGTACTTAATAAAAGTAAACATGCCAATAATACGATAAATTTCAACTTTTCAGAGTTTTGGTTGCAAAAAGTGTTTGATACCTGAGAAATTAGGTCAGATTTAAAAAACTATAATCCTTTTTTTCCTAACTTTAGTACTATTATGAATAAATGTTATATTTTAAATTAACCATTTTATATAATTTCAGATAATCTCCAATTGACCATCGGACGTGTGTCGAACGGCCGTGAACAGGACAAGTGTGGAAATAGGTTTGGTTACATATTGTAGCAAGTAGTTTTATTATAACGGCATCATTGATTAAGGGCCTTAGTGTTTTATTTTGATTAAATATCATATAACATATATTTGTTTTATTTTATATTAAATGCATTTAGAATCACATAAATTTACTATTTCCAATTATCAACATGTGTCAATAATAATTTTCTAGTTCATTGTTCGGTTTTATAAGCCATTGTGGTCCTATGGTGTTTGCCGAACTGGTACATGTTTAAATTAAGCTTACACAGCGGAGTTATCAGTAATCGACACGATATCGATTATAGGAGGTACAATACGTCGAGATTTGGCTTTTTTCTTTATTGGGGCTAACAATAAATCCGGAGATTCGGAAAACGTTCTTTTAACTTGAAACGTAAATAAAAATATACCAGACGAGATAAATAAAGTCTTAAATGACATAAAGACTGCTCAAATTAACGAAATTACAACCGTAGAAGCTATTTCGTTAGGTGCTGTTCCTTGTGCAGTCCGGCACTGACAAAATCTTGCAGACTGAAAAGAATGATACCGATGTTAACCGACCTCCATCACTTCCGATTCTATCTTCCTCAACCAATTTACCTGATGGAACAAGTTCCTTTCTGCGGTAATACGGCAAGGGATAAAGCATGAAGCAAAAAAATATTATAGTATGTAACGTTGGCTTCCTAGTAAATGAATAAATAAAAATAAAATAAATATTAGACTGTATCGGTCAAGCTATTGGAATATCTACAATTATTTTATACTTATTAATGTACAATTATTCATTTAAAAGAAAAGAATTGTAAATATATACATAAGGTAACACTGCCCAAAGTTTTACCATTCTATATCCAGTAGGTCCACTCATTCTACTTAACTTGTGTGTGTACCTCTGTGTGTGTGACTAACTATGTTTGTACAGTTCAAATCATGGAACTTGATTTCGAAGTTGGATATCTTCAACTAAGTAAAGTGTAATTATGTAGGTATACGTTTAGTTTGGATGGCGATGCATTATATGTGTTATCAAAATCTCACATGGTGGAACATATAAGATGAATATCATATGAATATCATACCTACAATGAGAATGTCAAATGAAAGGGCTTACTGAGAATGATTTAAAAGAAATAATGACGTCATTCCAAATCCAATATGGCGGACTTATGAAGATGGTGAAATAAGGTCCTTATGTCTTTCTACATTATGTGTGATATATGAAAGAACTCGCTAAGATTGCTTAAATTGATAGTGAAAGATACATGGAAAGGTGATTTATTCTTTTTAATACCTATATTAATTACAAATTAAATATATGTTTTTGGACCTTTACGTGATAATATAATCAGTAACTTTAGAATTAACGAAATGTAATTAATAAGCAGAAATTAATTAGGTATAGAATACCTACTAGGTTATATTATGAGTATATCAACAGATGTCTATAAATATTTTATGTATGAACAATGATACACAAAACTTTTAACATTTCAAAGAGAAGTAAGCAGTGGAAAGTGAGTACTTACTAGAAAAGAAGCACCCATATGGATAGGATTACCTTCTTTAAATGGCTAAGAGTAATTGTATATAAAAATATATATTTAAGATTTCTTAAAAGCTTAGACTTTTATTATCCCTATAAGAATAGAACTAGAATAAAGGAGAGTTTATTAGTACGACGCTATTGTTTAAACAAATTACTGTTCCTGGTATTACTTACTAACCTTTTCAGTATTTTGATACATCAAAGAAAATTTCACTCTACCGAAATACAACTCTCTTTATGAATTCTTTTCTTGTGTAGAAGGTATCATAGTGTTACACACCGCTCATAGAGGTTGTTGTTGCAGAAGTGCCAGTATTAATGGTCATCCAATTTGTAGCTTCAGTCATGATTTATTTTAAAAGTAACTCAAGCGGTTTGTTCACGATTATATTTCGATATATAGATACTTCGTTTTGGTTTAAAATAAAACAATCGATAAGGAAAGTTAAGATGCCGATAGACCACTTCGCTCTCGACCTCTGAATACTCTTACCGAACAATACAGTACAGTCTACACCATGACACCGCAAGCAGTTTATTAATCACCACTTTAAATACCACATAATGGTGTGAAAGTGACTCAAGTATAGTTAAGGCGATCTTTTTACATTCCCGCCCTCCGCCCGCTGCCATTCGCGACGTATGTAGGTACGCATACGTGTATATGATTCACCGCTACGCTACAGCCGCTCTGTCCTCAATACCTGTATTATCTTCTTAGATAATTATTTGAAAGCCATTTTGTAAATAATAATATAGATTTTCATAAAATATACAACGTATCTAAATTATTTAATTGGATGAGAAGTAATTAAGCAAATAGCTACATATGAAGCCCATTATTGTCTAATTCGTAAAATATAAAATAATTACTGATAGTATTGTTCAATTATTAGTAAAATATAGCCTATGTGACTCCTGAGTACAGCAGCTTTCTGTTAGTAAAAAAAAAATCATAGTCAGATAAGTAGATTGTAGCCACGTTTTTTATTCGGGCCATTCATTGCTAGCGTCTGTATTTCCGAAGCCAGGGAGCGATACAATCCAGGGATCTTCAAATATACAGTAAATAAGTACCTTATAGGCAAGCGTATATTATCGTAGGCCAAATCAACCCCTTACACTGGGCCTTACTAGCTTTAGTATGGCTTTTATCAATAGAATTAAAGACAGCTATTTGTGAATATTTCATATGATAATTGCAAATTATATTAAAAGTACAAAAATGTGCCATTTGTTGTAATGATTAAGGTTTTTATATCAACATTAAACAGAACGCGGCTCCAAGCTCCGCTACTTTGTAGATATCCTTCAGTAGGCGTCATATTGATATTCTATTAATTACGAATAATATCATATGTTTGAATGTGTATATCTCGTTGTTGCAGAATGCGCAAAGTTAATTTAATACATATTATTCATTCATTCATTCATTCATTCATAAACAACCAATTCAACATACGAAAATATTTCAACAACAAATATTTTTATAGCTTTAAACTCGATTCTCTCAATATAGCTATAAACTCAATTTACAAGCAAGGGCGCCACACCACGACGCCACCCAGTACTGCGTGACTACGGTACCTTCGTACTTTAGTTCATGTATTTCCTAAAGTAACTCGAAGTTACCGTTCTACATTTTTCTATATTACAAACTACAATATATAATGGAGTGACACTATTGACTGAAAGATAATAGTGTTCCTCCGATTTTGACGTCAAATCGTCGTATTCTAACGAAAAAACTCCAACTCGCGGCTCTTACTGGAACCGTCCAAGTGCTCCAACCACTTAAGTGACATACTGGCAAGAGGCGCTGGTTCAAGTCCCATTATGCTCAGATTTTTATTATTAAGTCTTTTTCTCCAGTGTTAATAATATTTCTTATAGTTAATTACATCTTCTAAATATGAAAACAAAAAATGTTCGCCATTTAATATTTCACAATTCAACCGTTTTGGCGCGCAGCAAGGTACTAGCACTTTCGATGTCAATTTATTAGTTTTTTTTTAATATTTGAATATTTTTATTTTACTGTTCTTATGTGTAATTTTGTAATTACTTCATTTAACTTTTCTTGGACCTCTACTTTTTTCGGACTTATAAGTGAGCCTATAAGTGAGGTATACAATTATTGTTATAGATATGATAGAATGTGACTAGAATAAGTAGAAACATTGTATACAACGTTGGCTTCTTATTCAATAAAAATAAAATATTAAATAAAATAAATAATAGTTTAATTAGTTTTATTGAACATCGCAAAAAAGAGAATTAAGCGTACAAGAAATCCAGACATTTTCAAAGTTGGGTAACTTCCATTCTAAGAGAGACACGAATTATACATAATCATGTCTCAATAATGTTGCCAGTCCTCTTTCGCTTTGCCACTCGTCGTCAGGTTTTCAGAAATCTGCAATATAATTACGTTTCATGTTGCATTTTGCTGACATAGCGAACGTTTATAAATTAATTTTTAGCCATTTATATCTTAGTACTGATTACACAAGTACAATTTTTTCATTTCACGTTTTCACCCCGCATTGCTATGCAGGTAGATAAGGAATACTTTGTGGAGATACTCCGTACTTCGCTTTCAGCCTAAATTCAAGTTATTTACATTACTTACAAAGAAATATAATTAATCAGAAAAATCTGAACCATCGGACGGCGGTAAGTTCTCTTTCTTCTCCTTTTTAGTTTTCTTTATCATTTTGATTTGCTGACGAGTGCGAAGCATTTTACTTTCATCGGCGCATTTGGTTGTTATGTTAGTTCTGAAAATAGGTATTATTTATTTTTCATTTATGTTTCAAAATAATATTTAAAATATTCCATAAAATAAAATATGAAAAAATTTCGCACCTCACTAAATTTTCTGGCACCCCACACAATATCATTTACTAATGCTGCATCTAATTTGTTTTTGGCTGGCTTGTTGGGAAAAGCTGGTGAAGGCTTTTCAGTCAATGAATGAGTAGCCAACACCCTATAAACAAATAAATAAATTTATTTTAATGGATCTGAGACATCGTGATAGTTTTATTAAATAATCTATTATAGTCAAGGGGGCTACTTACTGTCTCGAAAATACTGCTGTTAACAATTTTCGCGTCGCACTTGAGTGACAAGACCAGTCCACATACTTCAGGAGGCGTGCTGGAACTTTTGCATTTCCATCACCAATAGGAACCTGGAAAAGGTATGTTTCATTTTATTTAATATTCACTACACTATTCATGCTTTGGCGTTAGTCATGTACGTAAGTCTTACCATATCGGTGTTAGAGCTTTGAATCTCCTTGTCTGGTGTTGCTTTCTTGCAATTGTTAAATCCTTTGTCATTCATTTTTTCATGGGAGTTCTAAAAATATTTTAATGCAACATATAGAATTTTTCAATATATAATGTTATAAAAAAATAATTTATATTGAAATTCTAGAACGTCTGTTACATTTTCGAAACTCCGAGGTCTTTTTCGAAGATTCAGCATGACGTCCGGTAAAGGAATATGTAGCCGAGAATCTATCTTTGTAACTATGAAGTCGCTTCTTAAGGGATAAATTTTCGGCTGAAAGCTTCATTGGTTTTTCTACTATTTGCAGTAACACTGGTATAGGATCTGTTTGAGTTTCAGCGTCGTGCAGTTTTCCATTTTTTAAATTACTATTTTCTGTGTTTTCTGTAGAATTGTTCCATTTAGCTAGAAATTTAGATTTCGGGGTGCTAGTTTTAGTCGGCAAGTCCTCCTTCTAAAAATGATGGCAATGCGTTACAAATAAATTGTAAATCATAATAATTTGCTATCGTATATGTATAGTAGTAATATCAGTAGCATTTATATAAAAAATATAAGGCTTACAAAAATTTATGAATAAAAACTGACTTTAACGACTTGATCAGTTGAAATTTTGAAAATTTTGACTTATGTAAATTTTGGTATATAAATAACACTTTAAAAATAGTAAGACATGTACGTACTTTATATGTTATCGAATATTAAAGAAATAAACGTACCGGTGAACTGATAAAAGTCCCAATAATTTATTATATTGACGGTTTTTCAACTTTCTCGCCACCTGAAAAGTAAAACAAATTACTTAACAATTTGAAAAAAGTAAAATATTTAATAATAAAATACATTTAAGCCTATTTTTATTATAGATTTAAGTTATACAAATAATTCTGAACAAAATTATAAACTTACATGTGTCTGTAAGTCCACTAAGATAAGCATGAAGATCCAATAACGCTTGGGCTGCCTCTAGTTCCGTCTGCTTGGGTGCGAAAGAAGTCATTTTATTTTAAATTCGTAAGAATTATAAATTTCAACAATTTATTTGTTTAAAGGTGCTCACAAGATCACTAAACACAAACTGACCAGTCTCGCGAAATTAGTTGTGTTCCTTTACAAAGATGACGGTGGAGGGGTTGGTGTCCAAACATCAGCCCTCTCATTGTATCGTACTCAGGTAAACAGCGGACAATCACTAGTTCATTTAAATCTTTTTCTTTTGTTTCTTTGTACTTTTTACAGCAGATTAGAGATGAAAATTAGAAAGAATAAAATTAGGGCTGGAAATATTCATATCCGCTTATTTACTTATTTTAAGGTAGTCTATAAATATGTAAGCACTAGGATTTTGAAATTTGTGTAGGCGTATATTTAGTATTTATCTAATTAAAAACTAAATTTAATTATTTTCAAAATATTTTAATACACTTTCTTAAATAAACCTATAATAATAATAAATAGGTATTGTACCTACCTATTGTCTCTATTGAAAAATATCGAGAAATTCCACAATTCACAATTCTTGAGGATTTCTCACTTCTTTAAAATGAAAACTATGCAAAGGCTTATATTAATTCCAGTGTTTGTTTTGGTACTTTACGCACACACAAACACAAACGCACACACATACACAAAATAAAGCTATTCACTGCTGTATTTTCTCGACAGTAAGATAATTTTGATGTATTTATAAGTTTCTTCCATTATGCTTATATTGTACTTATTAAAAGTAAACATGCCAATAATACGATAAATTTCAACTTTTCAGAGTTTTGGTTGCAAAAAGTGTTTGATACCTGAGAATTTAGTCAGATTTAAAAAACTATAATCCTTTTTTTCCTAACTTTAGTACTATTATGAATAAATGTTATATTTTAAATTAACCATTTTATATAATTTCAGATAATCTCCAATTGACCATCGGACGTATGTCGAACGGCCGTGAACAGTACAAGTGTGGAAATAGGTTTGGTTACATATTGTAGCAAGTAGTTTTATTATAACGGCATCATGGATTAAGGGCCTTAGTGTTTTATTTTGATTAAATATCATATAACATATATTTGTTTTATTTTATATTAAATGCATTTAGAATCACATAAATTTACTATTTCCAATTATCAACATGTGTCAATAATAATTTTCTAGTTCATTGTTCGGTTTTATAAGCCATTGTGGTCCTATGGTGTTTGCCGAACTGGTACATGTTTAAATTAAGCTTACACAGCGGAGTTATCAGTAATCGACACGATATCGATTATAGGAGGTACAATACGTCGAGATTTGGCTTTTTTCTTTATTGGGGCTAACAATAAATCCGGAGATTCGGAAAACGTTCTTTTAACTTGAAACGTAAATAAAAATATACCAGACGAGATAAATAAAGTCTTAAATGACATAAAGACTGCTCAAATTAACGAAATTACAACCGTAGAAGCTATTTCGTTAGGTGCACCACCTTGTGCAGTCCGGCACTGACAAAATCTTGCAGACTGAAAAGAATGATACCGATGTTAACCGACCTCCATCACTTCCGATTCTATCTTCCTCAACCAATCTACCTGATGGAACAAGTTCCTTTCTGCGGTAATACGGCAAGGGATAAAGCATGAAGCAAAAAAAATATTATAGTATGTAACGTTGGCTTCCTAGTAAATGAATAAATAAAAATAAAATAAATATTAGAATGTATCGGTCAAGCTATTGGAATATCTAAAATTATTTTATACTTATTAATGTACAATTATTCATTTAAAAGAAAAGAATTGTAAATATATACATAAGGTAACACTGCCCAAAGTTTTACCATTCTATATCCAGTAGGTCCACTCATTCTACTTAACTTGTGTGTGTACCTCTGTGTGTGTGACTAACTATGTTTGTACAGTTCAAATCATGGAACTTGATTTCGAAGTTGGATATCTTCAACTAAGTAAAGTGTAATTATGTAGGTATACGTTTAGTTTGGATGGCGATGCATTATATGTGTTATCAAAATTTCACATGGTGGAACATCTAAGATGAATATCATATGAATATCATACCTACAATGAGAATGTCAAATGAAAGGGCTTACTGAGAATGATTTAAAAGAAATAATGACGTCATTCCAAATCCAATATGGCGGACTTATGAAGATGGTGAAATAAGGTCCTTATGTCTTTCTACATTATGTGTGATATATGAAAGAACTCGCTAAGATTGCTTAACTTGATAGTGAAAGATACATGGAAAGGTGATTTATTCTTTTTAATACCTATATTAATTACAAATTAAATATATGTTTTTGGACCTTTACGTGATAATATAATCAGTAACTTTAGAATTAACGAAATGTAATTAATAAGCAGAAATTAATTAGGTATAGAATACCTACTAGGTTATATTATGAGTATATCAACAGATGTCTATAAATATTTTATGTATGAACAATGATACACAAAACTTTTAACATTTCAAAGAGAAGTAAGCAGTGGAAAGTGAGTACTTACTAGAAAAGAAGCACCCATATGGATAGGATTACCTTCTTTAAATGGCTAAGAGTAATTGTATATAAAAATATATATTTAAGATTTCTTAAAAGCTTAGACTTTTATTATCCCTATAAGAATAGAACTAGAATAAAGGAGAGTTTATTAGTACGACGCTATTGTTTAAACAAATTACTGTTCCTGGTATTACTTACTAACCTTTTCAGTATTTTGATACATCAAAGAAAATTTCACTCTACCGAAATACAACTCTCTTTATGAATTCTTTTCTTGTGTAGAAGGTATCATAGTGTTACACACCGCTCATAGAGGTTGTTGTTGCAGAAGTGCCAGTATTAATGGTCATCGAATTTGTAGCTTCAGTCATGATTTATTTTAAAAGTAACTCAAGCGGTTTGTTCACGATTATATTTCGATATATAGATACTTCGTTTTGGTTTAAAATAAAACAATCGATAAGGAAAGTTAAGATGCCGATAGACCACTTCGCTCTCGACCTCTGAATACTCTTACCGAACAATACAGTACAGTCTACGCCATGACACCGCAAGTAGTTTATTAATCCCCACTTTAAATACCACATAATGGTGTGAAAGTGACTCAAGTATAGTTAAGGCGATGTTTTTACATTCCCGCCCTCCGCCCGCTGCCATTCGCGACGTATGTAGGTACGCATACGTGTATATGATTCACCGCTACGCTACAGCCGCTCTGTCCTCAATACCTGTATTATCTTCTTAGATAATTATTTGAAAGCCATTTTGTAAATAATAATATAGATTTTCATAAAATATACAACGTATCTAAATTATTTAATTGGATGAGAAGTAATTAAGCAAATAGCTACATATGAAGCCCATTATTGTCTAATTCGTAAAATATAAAATAATTACTGATAGTATTGTTCAATTATTAGTAAAATATAGCCTATGTGACTCCTGAGTACAGCAGCTTTCTGTTAGTAAAAAAAAATCATAGTCAGATAAGTAGATTGTAGCCACGTTTTTTATTCGGGCCATTCATTGCTAGCGTCTGTATTTCCGAAGCCAGGGAGCGATACAATCCAGGGATCTTCAAATATACAGTAAATAAGTACCTTATAGGCAAGCGTATATTATCGTAGGCCAAATCAACCCCTTACACTGGGCCTGACGTGGTCAAATGCAAGGCCTATTAAATATGAAAAATATAATCCCCTCCAAGCTTCTTCTTTACGCCATAAGATTATGTATTACTAGCTTTAGTATGGCTTTTATCAATAGAATTAAAGACAGCTATTTGTGAATATTTTATATGATAATTGCAAATTATATTAAAAGTACAAAAATGTGCCATTTGTTGTAATGATTAAGGTTTTTATATCAACATTAAACAGAACGCGGCTCCAAGCTCCGCTACTTTGTAGATATCCTTCAGTAGGCGTCATATTGATATTCTATTAATTACGAATAATATCATATGTTTGAATGTGTATATCTCGTTGTTGCAGAATGCGCAAAATTAATTTAATACATATTATTCATTCATTCATTCATTCATTCATTCATAAACAATCAATTCAACATACGAAAATATTTCAACAACAAATATTTTTATAGCTTTAAACTCGATTCTCTCAATATAGCTATAAACTCAATTTACAAGCAAGGGCGCCACACCACGAAGCCACCCAGTACTGCGTGACTACGGTACCTTCGTACTTTAGTTCATGTATTTCCTAAAGTAACTCGAAGTTACCGTTCTACATTTTTCTATATTACAAACTACAATATATAATGGAGTGACACTATTGACTGAAAGATAATAGTGTTCCTCCGATTTTGACGTCAAACCGTCGTATTCTAACGAAAAAACTCCAACTCGCGGCTCTTACTGGAACCGTCCAAGTGCTCCAACCACTTAAGTGACATACTGGCAAGAGGCGCTGGTTCAAGTCCCATTATGCTCAGATTTTTATTATTAAGTCTTTTTCTCCAGTGTTAATAATATTTCTTATAGTTAATTACATCTTCTAAATATGAAAACAAAAAAATGTTCGCCATTTAATATTTCACAATTCAACCGTTTTGGCGCGCAGCAAGGTACTAGCACTTTTGATGTCAATTTATTAGTTTTTTTATAATATTTGAATATTTTTATTTTACTGTTCTTATGTGTAATTTTCGTAATTATTTCATTTAACTTTTCTTGGACCTCTACTTGTTTCGGACTTATAAGTGAGCCTATAAGTGAGGTATTCAATTATTGTTATAGATATGTCAGAATGTGACTAGAATAAGTAGAAACATTGTTTGCAACGTTGGCTTCCTATTCAATAAAAATAAAATATCAAATAAAATAAATAATAGTTTAATTAGTTTTATTGAACATCGCAAAAAAGAGAATTAAGCGTA
The DNA here is from genome assembly GCA_032432895.1 of Dryadula phaetusa. Taxonomy (NCBI): domain Eukaryota; kingdom Metazoa; phylum Arthropoda; class Insecta; order Lepidoptera; family Nymphalidae; genus Dryadula; species Dryadula phaetusa. Next base: position 202,454 of record JAOYRS010000105.1, on the reverse strand, counting down.
CAAGAAATTCAGGCATTTTCAAAGTTGGGTAACTTCCATTCTAAGAGAGACACGAATTATACATAATCATGTCTCAATAATGTTGCCAGTCGTGTTTCGCTTTGCCACTCGTCGTCAGGTTTTCAGAAATCTGCAATATAATTACGTTTCATGTTGCATTTTGCTGACATAGCGAACGTTTATAAATTAATTTTTAGTCATTTATATCTTAGTACTGATTACACAAGTACAATTCTTTTCATTTCACGTTTTCACCCCGCATTGCTATGCAGGTAGGTAAGGAATACTTTGTGGAGATACTCTGTACTTCGCTTTCCGCCCAAATTCGAGTTATTTACATTACTTACGTAGAAAGATAATTAATCAGAAAAATCTGAATCATCGGACGACGGTAAGTTCTCTTTCTTATCCTTTTTAGTTTTCTTTATCATTTTGATTTGCTGACGAGTGCGAAGCATTTTACTTTCATCGGCGCATTTGGTTGTTATGTTAATTCTGAAAAAAAGCAGTATTTATGTTTCATTTATGTTTCAAATTAATATTTAAAATATTCCATAAAATAAAATATGAAAAAATTTCGCACCTCACTAAATTTTCTGGCACCCCACACAATATCATTTACTAATGCTGCATCTAATTTGTTTTTGGCTGGCTTGTTGGGAAAAGCTGGTGAAGGCTTTCCAGTCAATGAATGAGTAGCCAACACCCTATAAACAAATAAATAAATTTATTTTAATGGATCTGAGACATCGTGATAGTTTTATTAAATAATCTATTATAGTCAAGGGGGCTACTTACTGTCTCGAAAATACTGCTGTTAACAATTTTCGCGTCGCACTTGAGTGACAAGACCAGTCCACATACTTCAGGAGGCGTGCTGGAACTTTTGCATTTCCATCACCAATAGGAACCTGGAAAAGGTATGTTTCATTTTATTTAATATTCACTACACTATTCATGCTTTGGCGTTAGTCATGTACGTAAGTCTTACCATATCGGTGTTAGAGCTTTGAATCTCCTTGTCTGGTGTTGCTTTCTTGCAATTGTTAAATCCTTTTTCATTCATTTTTTCATGGGAGTTCTAAAAATATTTTAATGCAACTTATAGAATTTTTCAATATATAATGTTATAAAAAAATAATTTATATTGAAATTCTAGAACGTCTGTTACATTTTCGAAACTCCGAGGTCTTTTTCGAAGATTCAGCATGACGGCCGGTAAAGGACACTGTAGCCGAGAATCTATCTTTGTAACTATGAAGTCGCTTCTTAAGGGATAAATTTTCGGCTGACAGCTTCATTGGTTTTTCTACTATTTGCAGCAACACTGGTATAGGATCTGTTTGAGTTTCAGCGTCGTGCAGTTTTCCATTTTTTAAATTACTATTTTCTGTGTTTTCTGTAGAATTGTTCCATTTAGCTAGAAATTTAGATTTCGGGGTGCTAGTTTTAGTCGGCAAGTCCTCCTTCTAAAAATGATGGCAATGCGTTACAGATAAATTGTAAATCATAATAATTTGCTATCGTATATTTATAGTAGTATCAGTAGCATTTATAAAAAAAATATAAGGCTTACAAAAATTTATGAATAAAAAATGACTTTAACGACTTGATCAGTTGAAATTTTGACAATTTTTACTTATGTAAATGTTGGTATATAAATAACACTTTAAAAATAGTAAGACATGTACGTACTTTATATGTTATCGACTATTAAAGAAATAAACGTACCGGTGAACTAATAAAAGTCCAAAAATTCTTTCTATTGACGGATTTTTAACTTTCTCGCCAGCTGAAAAGTAAAACAAATTACTTAACAATTAAAAAAATATATATTTAATTATAAAATACATTTAAGCCTATTTATATTGTAGATTTAAGTTATACAAATAATTCTTAACAAAATTGTAAACTTACATGTGTCTGTAAGTCCACTAAGATAAGCATGAAGATCCAATAACGCTTGGGCTGCCTCTAGTTCCGTCTGCTTGGGTGCGAAAGAAGTCATATTATTTTAAATTCGTAAGAATTATAAATTTCAACAATTTATTTGTTTAAAGGTGCTCACAAGATCACTAAACACAAACTGACCAGTCTCGCGAAATTAGTTGTGTTCCTTTACAAAGATGACGGTGGAGGGGTTGGTGTCCAAACATCAGCCCTCTCATTGTATCGTACTCAGGTAAACAGCGGACAATCACTAGTTCATTTAAATCTTTTTCTTTTGTTTCTTTGTACTTTTTACAGCAGATTAGAGATGAAAATTAGAAAGAATAAAATTAGGGCTGGAAATATTCATATCCGCTTATTTACTTATTTTAAGGTAGTCTATAAATATGTAAGCACTAGGATTTTGAAATTAGTGTAGGCGTCTATTTAGTATTTATCTAATTAAAAACTAGATTTAATTATTTTCAAAATATTTTAATACACTTTCTTAAATAAACCTACAATAATAATAAATAGGTATTGTACCTACCTATTGTCTCTATTGAAAAATATCGAGAAATTCCACAATTCACAATTCTTGAGGATTTCTCACTTCTTTAAAATGAAAACTACGCAAAGGCTTATATTAATTCCAGTGTTTGTTTTGGTACTTTACGCACACACAAACACAAACGCACACACATACACAAAATAAAGCTATTCACTGCTGTATTTTCTCGACAGTAAGATAATTTTGATGTATTTATAAGTTTCTTCCATTATGCTTATATTGTACTTAATAAAAGTAAACATGCCAATAATACGATAAATTTCAACTTTTCAGAGTTTTGGTTGCAAAAAGTGTTTGATACCTGAGAATTTAGTCAGATTTAAAAAACTATAATCCTTTTTTTCCTAACTTTAGTACTATTATGAATAAATGTTATATTTTAAATTAACCATTTTATATAATTTCAGATAATCTCCAATTGACCATCGGACGTGTGTCGAACGGCCGTGAACAGGACAAGTGTGGAAATAGGTTTGGTTACATATTGTAGCAAGTAGTTTTATTATAACGGCATCATTGATTAAGGGCCTTAGTGTTTTATTTTGATTAAATATCATATAACATATATTTGTTTTATTTTATATTAAATGCATTTAGAATCACATAAATTTACTATTTCCAATTATCAACATGTGTCAATAATAATTTTCTAGTTCATTGTTCGGTTTTATAAGCCATTGTGGTCCTATGGTGTTTGCCGAACTGGTACATGTTTAAATTAAGCTTACACAGCGGAGTTAACAGTAATCGACACGATATCGATTATAGGAGGTACAATACGTCGAGATTTGGCTTTTTTCTTTATTGGGGCTAACAATAAATTCGGAGATTCGGAAAACGTTCTTTTAACTTGAAACGTAAATAAAAATATACCAGACGAGATAAATAAAGTCTTAAATGACATAAAGACTGCTCAAATTAACGAAATTACAACCGTAGAAGCTATTTCGTTAGGTGCTGGTCCTTGTGCAGTCCGGCACTGACAAAATCTGGCAGACTGAAAAGAATGATACCGATGTTAACCGACCTCCATCACTTCCGATTCTATCTTCCTCAACTAATCTACCTGATGGAACAAGTTCCTTTCTGCGGTAATACGGCAAGGGATAAAGCATGAAGCAAAAAAAATATTATAGTATGTAACGTTGGCTTCCTAGTAAATGAATAAATAAAAATAAAATAAATATTAGACTGTATCGGTCAAGCTATTGGAATATCTACAATTATTTTATACTTATTAATGTACAATTATTCATTTAAAAGAAAAGAATTGTAAATATATACATAAGGTAACACTGCCCAAAGTTTTACCATTCTATATCCAGTAGGTCCACTCATTCTACTTAACTTGTGTGTGTACCTCTGTGTGTGTGACTAACTATGTTTGTACAGTTCAAATCATGGAACTTGATTTCGAAGTTGGATATCTTCAACTAAGTAAAGTGTAATTATGTAGGTATACGTTTAGTTTGGATGGCGATGCATTATATGTGTTATCAAAATCTCACATGGTGGAACATATAAGATGAATATCATATGAATATCATACCTACAATGAGAATGTCAAATGAAACGGCTGACTGAGAATGATTTCAAAGAAATAATGACGTCATTCCAAATCCAATATGGCGGACTTATGAAGATGGTGAAATAAGGTCCTTATGTCTTTCTACATTATGTGTGATATATGAAAGAACTCGCTAAGATTGCTTAACTTGATAGTGAAAGATACATGGAAAGGTGATTTATTCTTTTTAATACCTATATTAATTACAAATTAAATATATGTTTTTGGACCTTTACGTGATAATATAATCAGTAACTTTAGAATTAACGAAATGTAATTAATAAGCAGAAATTAATTAGGTATAGAATACCTACTAGGTTATATTATGAGTATATCAACAGATGTCTATAAATATTTTATGTATGAACAATGATACACAAAACTTTTAACATTTCAAAGAGAAGTAAGCAGTGGAAAGTGAGTACTTACTAGAAAAGAAGCACCCATATGGATAGGATTACCTTCTTTAAATGGCTAAGAGTAATTGTATATAAAAATATATATTTAAGATTTCTTAAAAGCTTAGACTTTTATTATCCCTATAAGAATAGAACTAGAATAAAGGAGAGTTTATTAGTACGACGCTATTGTTTAAACAAATTACTGTTCCTGGTATTACTTACTAACCTTTTCAGTATTTTGATACATCAAAGAAAATTTCACTCTACCGAAATACAACTCTCTTTATGAATTCTTTTCTTGTGTAGAAGGTATCATAGTGTTACACACCGCTCATAGAGGTTGTTGTTGCAGAAGTGCCAGTATTAATGGTCATCCAATTTGTAGCTTCAGTCATGATTTATTTTAAAAGTAACTCAAGCGGTTTGTTCACGATTATATTTCGATATATAGATACTTCGTTTTGGTTTAAAATAAAACAATCGATAAGGAAAGTTAAGATGCCGATAGACCACTTCGCTCTCGACCTCTGAATACTCTTACCGAACAATACAGTACAGTCTACGCCATGACACCGCAAGTAGTTTATTAATCCCCACTTTAAATACCACATAATGGTGTGAAAGTGACTCAAGTATAGTTAAGGCGATGTTTTTACATTCCCGCCCTCCGCCCGCTGCCATTCGCGACGTATGTAGGTACGCATACGTGTATATGATTCACCGCTACGCTACAGCCGCTCTGTCCTCAATACCTGTATTATCTTCTTAGATAATTATTTGAAAGCCATTTTGTAAATAATAATATAGATTTTCATAAAATATACAACGTATCTAAATTATTTAATTGGATGAGAAGTAATTAAGCAAATAGCTACATATGAAGCCCATTATTGTCTAATTCGTAAAATATAAAATAATTACTGATAGTATTGTTCAATTATTAGTAAAATATAGCCTATGTGACTCCTGAGTACAGCAGCTTTCTGTTAGTAAAAAAAAATCATAGTCAGATAAGTAGATTGTAGCCACGTTTTTTATTCGGGCCATTCATTGCTAGCGTCTGTATTTCCGAAGCCAGTCAGATACCATCCAGGGATCTTCAAATATACAGTAAATAAGTACCTTATAGGCAAGCGTATATTATCGTAGGCCAAATCAACCCCTTACACTGGGCCTGACGTGGTCAAATGCAAGGCCTATTAAATATGAAAAATATAATCCCCTCCAAGCTTCTTCTTTACGCCATAAGATTATGTATTACTAGCTTTAGTATGGCTTTTATCAATAGAATTAAAGACAGCTATTTGTGAATATTTTATATGATAATTGCAAATTATATTAAAAGTACAAAAATGTGCCATTTGTTGTAATGATTAAGGTTTTTATATCAACATTAAACAGAACGCGGCTCCAAGCTCCGCTACTTTGTAGATATCCTTCAGTAGGCGTCATATTGATATTCTATTAATTACGAATAATATCATATGTTTGAATGTGTATATCTCGTTGTTGCAGAATGCGCAAAGTTAATTTAATACATATTATTCATTCATTCATTCATTCATTCATAAACAATCAATTCAACATACGAAAATATTTCAACAACAAATATTTTTATAGCTTTAAACTCGATTCTCTCAATATAGCTATAAACTCAATTTACAAGCAAGGGCGCCACACCACGAAGCCACCCAGTACTGCGTGACTACGGTACCTTCGTACTTTAGTTCATGTATTTCCTAAAGTAACTCGAAGTTACCGTTCTACATTTTTCTATATTACAAACTACAATATATAATGGAGTGACACTATTGACTGAAAGATAATAGTGTTCCTCCGATTTTGACGTCAAATCGTCGTATTCTAACGAAAAAACTCCAACTCGCGGCTCTTACTGGAACCGTCCAAGTGCTCCAAATACTTAAGTGACATACTGGCAAGAGGCGCTGGTTCAAGTCCCATTATGCTCAGATTTTTATTATTAAGTCTTTTTCTCCAGTGTTAATAATATTTCTTATAGTTAATTACATCTTCTAAATATGAAAACAAAAAATGTTCGCCATTTAATATTTCACAATTCAACCGTTTTGGCGCGCAGCAAGGTACTAGCACTTTCGATGTCAATTTATTAGTTTTTTTTTAATATTTAAATATTTTTATTTTACTGTTCTTATGTGTAATTTTGTAATTACTTCATTTAACTTTTCTTGGACCTCTACTTTTTTCGGACTTATAAGTGAGCCTATAAGTGAGGTATACAATTATTGTTATAGATATGATAGAATGTGACTAGAATAAGTAGAAACATTGTATACAACGTTGGCTTCTTATTCAATAAAAATAAAATATTAAATAAAATAAATAATAGTTTAATTAGTTTTATTGAACATCGCAAAAAAGGGAATTAAGCGTACAAGAAATCCAGACATTTTCAAAGTTGGGTAACTTCCATTCTAAGAGAGACACGAATTATACATAATCATGTCTCAATAATGTTGCCAGTCCTCTTTCGCTTTGCCACTCGTCGTCAGGTTTTCAGAAATCTGCAATATAATTACGTTTCATGTTGCATTTTGCTGACATAGCGAACGTTTATAAATTAATTTTTAGCCATTTATATCTTAGTACTGATTACACAAGTACAATTTTTTCATTTCACGTTTTCACCCCGCATTGCTATGCAGGTAGATAAGGAATACTTTGTGGAGATACTCCGTACTTCGCTTTCAGCCTAAATTCAAGTTATTTACATTACTTACAAAGAAATATAATTAATCAGAAAAATCTGAACCATCGGACGGCGGTAAGTTCTCTTTCTTCTCCTTTTTAGTTTTCTTTATCATTTTGATTTGCTGACGAGTGCGAAGCATTTTACTTTCATCGGCGCATTTGGTTGTTATGTTAGTTCTGAAAATAGGTATTATTTATGTTTCATTTATGTTTCAAAATAATATTTAAAATATTCCATAAAATAAAATATGAAAAAATTTCGCACCTCACTAAATTTTCTGGCACCCCACACAATATCATTTACTAATGCTGCATCTAATTTGTTTTTGGCTGGCTTGTTGGGAAAAGCTGGTGAAGGCTTTCCAGTCAATGAATGAGTAGCCAACACCCTATAAACAAATAAATAAATTTATTTTAATGGATCTGAGACATCGTGATAGTTTTATTAAATAATCTATTATAGTCAAGGGGGCTACTTACTGTCTCGAAAATACTGCTGTTAACAATTTTCGCGTCGCACTTGAGTGACAAGACCAGTCCACATACTTCAGGAGGCGTGCTGGAACTTTTGCATTTCCATCACCAATAGGAACCTGGAAAAGGTATGTTTCATTTTATTTAATATTCACTACACTATTCATGCTTTGGCGTTAGTCATGTACGTAAGTCTTACCATATCGGTGTTAGAGCTTTGAATCTCCTTGTCTGGTGTTGCTTTCTTGCAATTGTTAAATCCTTTTTCATTCATTTTTTCATGGGAGTTCTAAAAATATTTTAATGCAACTTATAGAATTTTTCAATATATAATGTTATAAAAAAATAATTTATATTGAAATTCTAGAACGTCTGTTACATTTTCGAAACTCCGAGGTCTTTTTCGAAGATTCAGCATGACGTCCGGTAAAGGAATCTGTAGCCGAGAATCTATCTTTGTAACTATGAAGTCGCTTCTTAAGGGATAAATTTTCGGCTGACAGCTTCATTGGTTTTTCTACTATTTGCAGCAACACTGGTATAGGATCTGTTTGAGTTTCAGCGTCGTGCAGTTTTCCATTTTTTAAATTACTATTTTCTGTGTTTTCTGTAGAATTGTTCCATTTAGCTAGAAATTTAGATTTCGGGGTGCTAGTTTTAGTCGGCAAGTCCTCCTTCTAAAAATGATGGCAATGCGTTACAGATAAATTGTAAATCATAATAATTTGCTATCGTATATGTATAGTAGTATCAGTAGCATTTATATAAAAAATATAAGGCTTACAAAAATTTATGAATAAAAAATGACTTTAACGACTTGATCAGTTGAAATTTTGACAATTTTTACTTATGTAAATGTTGGTATATAAATAACACTTTAAAAATAGTAAGACATGTACGTACTTTATATGTTATCGACTATTAAAGAAATAAACGTACCGGTGAACTAATAAAAGTCCAAAAATTCTTTCTATTGACGGATTTTTAACTTTCTCGCCAGCTGAAAAGTAAAACAAATTACTTAACAATTAAAAAAATATATATTTAATTATAAAATACATTTAAGCCTATTTATATTGTAGATTTAAGTTATACAAATAATTCTTAACAAAATTGTAAACTTACATGTGTCTGTAAGTCCACTAAGATAAGCATGAAGATCCAATAACGCTTGGGCTGCCTCTAGTTCCGTCTGCTTGGGTGCGAAAGAAGTCATATTATTTTAAATTCGTAAGAATTATAAATTTCAACAATTTATTTGTTTAAAGGTGCTCACAAGATCACTAAACACAAACTGACCAGTCTCGCGAAATTAGTTGTGTTCCTTTACAAAGATGACGGTGGAGGGGTTGGTGTCCAAACATCAGCCCTCTCATTGTATCGTACTCAGGTAAACAGCGGACAATCACTAGTTCGTTTAAATCTTTTTCTTTTGTTTCTTTGTACTTTTTACAGCAGATTAGAGATGAAAATTAGAAAGAATAAAATTAGGGCTGGAAATATTCATATCCGCTTATTTACTTATTTTAAGGTAGTCTATAAATATGTAAGCACTAGGATTTTGAAATTAGTGTAGGCGTCTATTTAGTATTTATCTAATTAAAAACTAGATTTAATTATTTTCAAAATATTTTAATACACTTTCTTAAATAAACCTACAATAATAATAAATAGGTATTGTACCTACCTATTGTCTCTATTGAAAAATATCGAGAAATTCCACAATTCACAATTCTTGAGGATTTCTCACTTCTTTAAAATGAAAACTATGCAAAGGCTTATATTAATGCCAGTGTTTGTTTTGGTACTTTACGCACACACAAACACAAACGCACACACATACACAAAATAAAGCTATTCACTGCTGTATTTTCTCGACAGTAAGATAATTTTGATGTATTTATAAGTTTCTTCCATTATGCTTATATTGTACTTAATAAAAGTAAACATGCCAATAATACGATAAATTTCAACTTTTCAGAGTTTTGGTTGCAAAAAGTGTTTGATACCTGAGAAATTAGGTTAGTACTATTATGAATAAATGTTATATTTTAAATTAACCATTTTATATAATTTCAGATAATCTCCAATTGACCATCGGACGTGTGTCGAACGGCCGTGAACAGGACAAGTGTGGAAATAGGTTTGGTTACATATTGTAGCAAGTAGTTTTATTATAACGGCATCATTGATTAAGGGCCTTAGTGTTTTATTTTGATTAAATATCATATAACATATATTTGTTTTATTTTATATTAAATGCATTTAGAATCACATAAATTTACTATTTCCAATTATCAACATGTGTCAATAATAATTTTCTAGTTCATTGTTCGGTTTTATAAGCCATTGTGGTCCTATGGTGTTTGCCGAACTGGTACATGTTTAAATTAAGCTTACACAGCGGAGTTATCAGTAATCGACACGATATCGATTATAGGAGGTACAATACGTCGAGATTTGGCTTTTTTCTTTATTGGGGCTAACAATAAATCCGGAGATTCGGAAAACGTTCTTTTAACTTGAAACGTAAATAAAAATATACCAGACGAGATAAATAAAGTCTTAAATGACATAAAGACTGCTCAAATTAACGAAATTACAACCGTAGAAGCTATTTCGTTAGGTGCTGGTCCTTGTGCAGTCCGGCACTGACAAAATCTTGCAGACTGAAAAGAATGATACCGATGTTAACCGACCTCCATCACTTCCGATTCTATCTTCCTCAACCAATTTACCTGATGGAACAAGTTCCTTTCTGCGGTAATACGGCAAGGGATAAAGCATGAAGCAAAAAAAATATTATAGTATGTAACGTTGGCTTCCTAGTAAATGAATAAATAAAAATAAAATAAATATTAGACTGTATCGGTCAAGCTATTGGAATATCTACAATTATTTTATACTTATTAATGTACAATTATTCATTTAAAAGAAAAGAATTGTAAATATATACATAAGGTAACACTGCCCAAAGTTTTACCATTCTATATCCAGTAGGTCCACTCATTCTACTTAACTTGTGTGTGTACCTCTGTGTGTGTGACTAACTATGTTTGTACAGTTCAAATCATGGAACTTGATTTCGAAGTTGGATATCTTCAACTAAGTAAAGTGTAATTATGTAGGTATACGTTTAGTTTGGATGGCGATGCATTATATGTGTTATCAAAATCTCACATGGTGGAACATCTAAGATGAATATCATATGAATATCATACCTACAATGAGAATGTCAAATGAAAGGGCTTACTGAGAATGATTTAAAAGAAATAATGACGTCATTCCAAATCCAATATGGCGGACTTATGAAGATGGTGAAATAAGGTCCTTATGTCTTTCTACATAATGTGTGATATATGAAAGAACTCGCTAAGATTGCTTAACTTGATAGTGAAAGATACATGGAAAGGTGATTTATTCTTTTTAATACCTATATTAATTACAAATTAAATATATGTTTTTGGACCTTTACGTGATAATATAATCAGTAACTTTAGAATTAACGAAATGTAATTAATAAGCAGAAATTAATTAGGTATAGAATACCTACTAGGTTATATTATGAGTATATCAACAGATGTCTATAAATATTTTATGTATGAACAATGATACACAAAACTTTTAACATTTCAAAGAGAAGTAAGCAGTGGAAAGTGAGTACTTACTAGAAAAGAAGCACCCATATGGATAGGATTACCTTCTTTAAATGGCTAAGAGTAATTGTATATAAAAATATATATTTAAGATTTCTTAAAAGCTTAGACTTTTATTATCCCTATAAGAATAGAACTAGAATAAAGGAGAGTTTATTAGTACGACGCTATTGTTTAAACAAATTACTGTTCCTGGTATTACTTACTAACCTTTTCAGTATTTTGATACATCAAAGAAAATTTCACTCTACCGAAATACAACTCTCTTTATGAATTCTTTTCTTGTGTAGAAGGTATCATAGTGTTACACACCGCTCATAGAGGTTGTTGTTGCAGAAGTGCCAGTATTAATGGTCATCCAATTTGTAGCTTCAGTCATGATTTATTTTAAAAGTAACTCAAGCAGTTTGTTCACGATTATATTTCGATATATAGATACTTCGTTTTGGTTTAAAATAAAACAATCGATAAGGAAAGTTAAGATGCCGATAGACCACTTCGCTCTCGACCTCTGAATACTCTTACCGAACAATACAGTACAGTCTACACCATGACACCGCAAGTAGTTTATTAATCCCCACTTTAAATACCACATAATGGTGTGAAAGTGACTCAAGTATAGTTAAGGCGATCTTTTTACATTCCCGCCCTCCGCCCGCTGCCATTCGCGACGTATGTAGGTACGCATACGTGTATATGATTCACCGCTACGCTACAGCCGCTCTGTCCTCAATACCTGTATTATCTTCTTATATAATTATTTGAAAGCCATTTTGTAAATAATAATATAGATTTTCATAAAATATACAACGTATCTAAATTATTTAATTGGATGAGAAGTAATTAAGCAAATAGCTACATATGAAGCCCATTATTGTCTAATTCGTAAAATATAAAATAATTACTGATAGTATTGTTCAATTATTAGTAAAATATAGCCTATGTGACTCCTGAGTACAGCAGCTTTCTGTTAGTAAAAAAAAATCATAGTCAGATAAGTAGATTGTAGCCACGTTTTTTATTCGGGCCATTCATTGCTAGCGTCTGTATTTCCGAAGCCAGGGAGCGATACAATCCAGGGATCTTCAAATATACAGTAAATAAGTACCTTATAGGCAAGCGTATATTATCGTAGGCCAAATCAACCCCTTACACTGGGCCTGACGTGGTCAAATGCAAGGCCTATTAAATATGAAAAATATAATCCCCTCCAAGCTTCTTCTTTACGCCATAAGATTATGTATTACTAGCTTTAGTATGGCTTTTATCAATAGAATTAAAGACAGCTATTTGTGAATATTTTATATGATAATTGCAAATTATATTAAAAGTACAAAAATGTGCCATTTGTTGTAATGATTAAGGTTTTTATATCAACATTAAACAGAACGCGGCTCCAAGCTCCGCTACTTTGTAGATATCCTTCAGTAGGCGTCATATTGATATTCTATTAATTACGAATAATATCATATGTTTGAATGTGTATATCTCGTTGTTGCAGAATGCGCAAAGTTAATTTAATACATATTATTCATTCATTCATTCATTCATTCATAAACAATCAATTCAACATACGAAAATATTTCAACAACAAATATTTTTATAGCTTTAAACTCGATTCTCTCAATATAGCTATAAACTCAATTTACAAGCAAGGGCGCCACACCACGACGCCACCCAGTACTGCGTGACTACGGTACCTTCGTACTTTAGTTCATGTATTTCCTAAAGTAACTCGAAGTTACCGTTCTACATTTTTCTATATTACAAACTACAATATATAATGGAGTGACACTATTGACTGAAAGATAATAGTGTTCCTCCGATTTTGACGTCAAATCGTCGTATTCTAACGAAAAAACTCCAACTCGCGGCTCTTACTGGAACCGTCCAAGTGCTCCAACCACTTAAGTGACATACTGGCAAGAGGCGCTGGTTCAAGTCCCATTATGCTCAGATTTTTATTATTAAGTCTTTTTCTCCAGTGTTAATAATATTTCTTATAGTTAATTACATCTTCTAAATATGAAAACAAAAAATGTTCGCCATTTAATATTTCACAATTCAACCGTTTTGGCGCGCAGCAAGGTACTAGCACTTTCGATGTCAATTTATTAGTTTTTTTTTAATATTTGAATATTTTTATTTTACTGTTCTTATGTGTAATTTTGTAATTACTTCATTTAACTTCTCTTGGACCTCTACTTTTTTCGGACTTATAAGTGAGCCTATAAGTGAGGTATACAATTATTGTTATAGATATGATAGAATGTGACTAGAATAAGTAGAAACATTGTATACAACGTTGGCTTCTTATTCAATAAAAATAAAATATTAAATAAAATAAATAATAGTTTAATTAGTTTTATTGAACATCGCAAAAAAGAGAATTAAGCGTACAAGAAATCCAGACATTTTCAAAGTTGGGTAACTTCCATTCTAAGAGAGACACGAATTATACATAATCATGTCTCAATAATGTTGCCAGTCCTCTTTCGCTTTGCCACTCGTCGTCAGGTTTTCAGAAATCTGCAATATAATTACGTTTCATGTTGCATTTTGCTGACATAGCGAACGTTTATAAATTAATTTTTAGCCATTTATATCTTAGTACTGATTACACAAGTACAATTTTTTCATTTCACGTTTTCACCCCGCATTGCTATGCAGGTAGATAAGGAATACTTTGTGGAGATACTCCGTACTTCGCTTTCAGCCTAAATTCAAGTTATTTACATTACTTACAAAGAAATATAATTAATCAGAAAAATCTGAACCATCGGACGGCGGTAAGTTCTCTTTCTTCTCCTTTTTAGTTTTCTTTATCATTTTGATTTGCTGACGAGTGCGAAGCATTTTACTTTCATCGGCGCATTTGGTTGTTATGTTAGTTCTGAAAATAGGTATTATTTATGTTTCATTTATGTTTCAAAATAATATTTAAAATATTCCATAAAATAAAATATGAAAAAATTTCGCACCTCACTAAATTTTCTGGCACCCCACACAATATCATTTACTAATGCTGCATCTAATTTGTTTTTGGCTGGCTTGTTGGGAAAAGCTGGTGAAGGCTTTCCAGTCAATGAATGAGTAGCCAACACCCTATAAACAAATAAATAAATTTATTTTAATGGATCTGAGACATCGTGATAGTTTTATTAAATAATCTATTATAGTCAAGGGGGCTACTTACTGTCTCGAAAATACTGCTGTTAACAATTTTCGCGTCGCACTTGAGTGACAAGACCAGTCCACATACTTCAGGAGGCGTGCTGGAACTTTTGCATTTCCATCACCAATAGGAACCTGGAAAAGGTATGTTTCATTTTATTTAATATTCACTACACTATTCATGCTTTGGCGTTAGTCATGTACGTAAGTCTTACCATATTGGTGTTAGAGCTTTGAATCTCCTTGTCTGGTGTTGCTTTCTTGCAATTGTTAAATCCTTTTTCATTCATTTTTTCATGGGAGTTCTAAAAATATTTTAATGCAACTTATAGAATTTTTCAATATATAATGTTATAAAAAAATAATTTATATTGAAATTCTAGAACGTCTGTTACATTTTCGAAACTCCGAGGTCTTTTTCGAAGATTCAGCATGACGTCCGGTAAAGGAATCTGTAGCCGAGAATCTATCTTTGTAACTATGAAGTCGCTTCTTAAGGGATAAATTTTCGGCTGACAGCTTCATTGGTTTTTCTACTATTTGCAGCAACACTGGTATAGGATCTGTTTGAGTTTCAGCGTCGTGCAGTTTTCCATTTTTTAAATTACTATTTTCTGTGTTTTCTGTAGAATTGTTCCATTTAGCTAGAAATTTAGATTTCGGGGTGCTAGTTTTAGTCGGCAAGTCCTCCTTCTAAAAATGATGGCAATGCGTTACAGATAAATTGTAAATCATAATAATTTGCTATCGTATATGTATAGTAGTATCAGTAGCATTTATAAAAAAAATATAAGGCTTACAAAAATTTATGAATAAAAAATGACTTTAACGACTTGATCAGTTGAAATTTTGACAATTTTTACTTATGTAAATGTTGGTATATAAATAACACTTTAAAAATAGTAAGACATGTACGTACTTTATATGTTATCGACTATTAAAGAAATAAACGTACCGGTGAACTAATAAAAGTCCAAAAATTCTTTCTATTGACGGATTTTTAACTTTCTCGCCAGCTGAAAAGTAAAACAAATTACTTAACAATTAAAAAAATATATATTTAATTATAAAATACATTTAAGCCTATTTATATTGTAGATTTAAGTTATACAAATAATTCTTAACAAAATTGTAAACTTACATGTGTCTGTAAGTCCACTAAGATAAGCATGAAGATCCAATAACGCTTGGGCTGCCTCTAGTTCCGTCTGCTTGGGTGCGAAAGAAGTCATTTTATTTTAAATTCGTAAGAATTATAAATTTCAACAATTTATTTGTTTAAAGGTGCTCACAAGATCACTAAACACAAACTGACCAGTCTCGCGAAATTAGTTGTGTTCCTTTACAAAGATGACGGTGGAGGGGTTGGTGTCCAAACATCAGCCCTCTCATTGTATCGTACTCAGGTAAACAGCGGACAATCACTAGTTCATTTAAATCTTTTTCTTTTGTTTCTTTGTACTTTTTACAGCAGATTAGAGATGAAAATTAGAAAGAATAAAATTAGGGCTGGAAATATTCATATCCGCTTATTTACTTATTTTAAGGTAGTCTATAAATATGTAAGCACTAGGATTTTGAAATTAGTGTAGGCGTCTATTTAGTATTTATCTAATTAAAAACTAGATTTAATTATTTTCAAAATATTTTAATACACTTTCTTAAATAAACCTACAATAATAATAAATAGGTATTGTACCTACCTATTGTCTCTATTGAAAAATATCGAGAAATTCCACAATTCACAATTCTTGAGGATTTCTCACTTCTTTAAAATGAAAACTATGGAAAGGCTTATATTAATTCCAGTGTTTTTTTTTTGGTACTTTACGTACACACACACACACACACACACACATGCACAAAATAAAGCTATTCACTGCTGTATTTTCTCGACAGTAAGATAATTTTGATGTATTTATAAGTTTCTTCCATTATGCTTATATTGTACTTAATAAAAGTAAACATGCCAATAATACGATAAATTTCAACTTTTCAGAGTTTTGGTTGCAAAAAGTGTTTGATACCTGAGAAATTAGGTCAGATTTAAAAAACTATAATCCTTTTTTTCCTAACTTTAGTACTATTATGAATAAATGTTATATTTTAAATTAACCATTTTATATAATTTCAGATAATCTCCAATTGACCATCGGACGTGTGTCGAACGGCCGTGAACAGGACAAGTGTGGAAATAGGTTTGGTTACATATTGTAGCAAGTAGTTTTATTATAACGGCATCATTGATTAAGGGCCTTAGTGTTTTATTTTGATTAAATATCATATAACATATATTTGTTTTATTTTATATTAAATGCATTTAGAATCACATAAATTTACTATTTCCAATTATCAACATGTGTCAATAATAATTTTCTAGTTCATTGTTCGGTTTTATAAGCCATTGTGGTCCTATGGTGTTTGCCGAACTGGTACATGTTTAAATTAAGCTTACACAGCGGAGTTATCAGTAATCGACACGATATCGATTATAGGAGGTACAATACGTCGAGATTTGGCTTTTTTCTTTATTGGGGCTAACAATAAATCCGGAGATTCGGAAAACGTTCTTTTAACTTGAAACGTAAATAAAAATATACCAGACGAGATAAATAAAGTCTTAAATGACATAAAGACTGCTCAAATTAACGAAATTACAACCGTAGAAGCTATTTCGTTAGGTGCTGGTCCTTGTGCAGTCCGGCACTGACAAAATCTTGCAGACTGAAAAGAATGATACCGATGTTAACCGACCTCCATCACTTCCGATTCTATCTTCCTCAACCAATCTACCTGATGGAACAAGTTCCTTTCTGCGGTAATACGGCAAGGGATAAAGCATGAAGCAAAAAAAATATTATAGTATGTAACGTTGGCTTCCTAGTAAATGAATAAATAAAAATAAAATAAATATTAGACTGTATCGGTCAAGCTATTGGAATATCTACAATTATTTTATACTTATTAATGTACAATTATTCATTTAAAAGAAAAGAATTGTAAATATATACATAAGGTAACACTGCCCAAAGTTTTACCATTCTATATCCAGTAGGTCCACTCATTCTACTTAACTTGTGTGTGTACCTCTGTGTGTGTGACTAACTATGTTTGTACAGTTCAAATCATGGAACTTGATTTCGAAGTTGGATATCTTCAACTAAGTAAAGTGTAATTATGTAGGTATACGTTTAGTTTGGATGGCGATGCATTATATGTGTTATCAAAATCTCACATGGTGGAACATCTAAGATGAATATCATATGAATATCATACCTACAATGAGAATGTCAAATGAAAGGGCTTACTGAGAATGATTTAAAAGAAATAATGACGTCATTCCAAATCCAATACGGCGGACTTATGAAGATGGTGAAATAAGGTCCTTATGTCTTTCTACATTATGTGTGATATATGAAAGAACTCGCTAAGATTGCTTAACTTGATAGTGAAAGATACATGGAAAGGTGATTTATTCTTTTTAATACCTATATTAATTACAAATTAAATATATGTTTTTGGACCTTTACGTGATAATATAATCAGTAACTTTAGAATTAACGAAATGTAATTAATAAGCAGAAATTAATTAGGTATAGAATACCTACTAGGTTATATTATGAGTATATCAACAGATGTCTATAAATATTTTATGTATGAACAATGATACACAAAACTTTTAACATTTCAAAGAGAAGTAAGCAGTGGAAAGTGAGTACTTACTAGAAAAGAAGCACCCATATGGATAGGATTACCTTCTTTAAATGGCTAAGAGTAATTGTATATAAAAATATATATTTAAGATTTCTTAAAAGCTTAGACTTTTATTATCCCTATAAGAATAGAACTAGAATAAAGGAGAGTTTATTAGTACGACGCTATTGTTTAAACAAATTACTGTTCCTGGTATTACTTACTAACCTTTTCAGTATTTTGATACATCAAAGAAAATTTCACTCTACCGAAATACAACTCTCTTTATGAATTCTTTTCTTGTGTAGAAGGTATCATAGTGTTACACACCGCTCATAGAGGTTGTTGTTGCAGAAGTGCCAGTATTAATGGTCATCGAATTTGTAGCTTCAGTCATGATTTATTTTAAAAGTAACTCAAGCGGTTTGTTCACGATTATATTTCGATATATAGATACTTCGTTTTGGTTTAAAATAAAACAATCGATAAGGAAAGTTAAGATGCCGATAGACCACTTCGCTCTCGACCTCTGAATACTCTTACCGAACAATACAGTACAGTCTACGCCATGACACCGCAAGTAGTTTATTAATCCCCACTTTAAATACCACATAATGGTGTGAAAGTGACTCAAGTATAGTTAAGGCGATGTTTTTACATTCCCGCCCTCCGCCCGCTGCCATTCGCGACGTATGTAGGTACGCATACGTGTATATGATTCACCGCTACGCTACAGCCGCTCTGTCCTCAATACCTGTATTATCTTCTTAGATAATTATTTGAAAGCCATTTTGTAAATAATAATATAGATTTTCATAAAATATACAACGTATCTAAATTATTTAATTGGATGAGAAGTAATTAAGCAAATAGCTACATATGAAGCCCATTATTGTCTAATTCGTAAAATATAAAATAATTACTGATAGTATTGTTCAATTATTAGTAAAATATAGCCTATGTGACTCCTGAGTACAGCAGCTTTCTGTTAGTAAAAAAAAATCATAGTCAGATAAGTAGATTGTAGCCACGTTTTTTATTCGGGCCATTCATTGCTAGCGTCTGTATTTCCGAAGCCAGGGAGCGATACAATCCAGGGATCTTCAAATATACAGTAAATAAGTACCTTATAGGCAAGCGTATATTATCGTAGGCCAAATCAACCCCTTACACTGGGCCTGACGTGGTCAAATGCAAGGCCTATTAAATATGAAAAATATAATCCCCTCCAAGCTTCTTCTTTACGCCATAAGATTATGTATTACTAGCTTTAGTATGGCTTTTATCAATAGAATTAAAGACAGCTATTTGTGAATATTTTATATGATAATTGCAAATTATATTAAAAGTACAAAAATGTGCCATTTGTTGTAATGATTAAGGTTTTTATATCAACATTAAACAGAACGCGGCTCCAAGCTCCGCTACTTTGTAGATATCCTTCAGTAGGCGTCATATTGATATTCTATTAATTACGAATAATATCATATGTTTGAATGTGTATATCTCGTTGTTGCAGAATGCGCAAAGTTAATTTAATACATATTATTCATTCATTCATTCATTCATTCATAAACAATCAATTCAACATACGAAAATATTTCAACAACAAATATTTTTATAGCTTTAAACTCGATTCTCTCAATATAGCTATAAACTCAATTTACAAGCAAGGGCGCCACACCACGAAGCCACCCAGTACTGCGTGACCACGGTACCTTCGTACTTTAGTTCATGTACTTCCTAAAGGATTCGAGTTACCGTTCTACATTTTTCTATATTACAAACTACAATATATAATGGAGTGACACTATTAACTGAAAGATAATAGTGTTCCTCCGATTTTGATGTCAAATCGTCGTATTCTAACGAAAAAACTCCAACTCGCGGCTCTTACTGGAACCGTCCAAGTGCTCCAACCACTTAAGTGACATACTGGCAAGAGGCGCTGGTTCAAGTCCCATTATGCTCAGATTTTTATTATTAAGTCTTTTTCTCCAGTGTTAATAATATTTCTTATAGTTAATTACATCTTCTAAATATGAAAACAAAAAATGTTCGCCATTTAATATTTCACAATTCAACCGTTTTGGCGCGCAGCAAGGTACTAGCACTTTCGATGTCAATTTATTAGTTTTTTTTTAATATTTGAATATTTTTATTTTACTGTTCTTATGTGTAATTTTGTAATTACTTCATTTAACTTTTCTTGGACCTCTACTTGTTTCGGACTTATAAGTGTGCCTATAAGTGAGGTATACAATTATTGTTATAGATATGATAGAATGTGACTAGAATAAGTAGAAACATTGTATACAACGTTGGCTTCTTATTCAATAAAAATAAAATATTAAATAAAATAAATAATAGTTTAATTAGTTTTATTGAACATCGCAAAAAAGAGAATTAAGCGTACAAGAAATCCAGACATTTTCAAAGTTGGGTAACTTCCATTCTAAGAGAGACACGAATTATACATAATCATGTCTCAATAATGTTGCCAGTCCTCTTTCGCTTTGCCACTCGTCGTCAGGTTTTCAGAAATCTGCAATATAATTACGTTTCATGTTGCATTTTGCTGACATAGCGAACGTTTATAAATTAATTTTTAGCCATTTATATCTTAGTACTGATTACACAAGTACAATTTTTTCATTTCACGTTTTCACCCCGCATTGCTATGCAGGTAGATAAGGAATACTTTGTGGAGATACTCCGTACTTCGCTTTCAGCCTAAATTCAAGTTATTTACATTACTTACAAAGAAATATAATTAATCAGAAAAATCTGAACCATCGGACGGCGGTAAGTTCTCTTTCTTATCCTTTTTAGTTTTCTTTATCATTTTGATTTGCTGACGAGTGCGAAGCATTTTACTTTCATCGGCGCATTTGGTTGTTATGTTAGTTCTGAAAATAGGTATTATTTATGTTTCATTTATGTTTCAAAATAATATTTAAAATATTCCATAAAATAAAATATGAAAAAATTTCGCACCTCACTAAATTTTCTGGCACCCCACACAATATCATTTACTAATGCTGCATCTAATTTGTTTTTGGCTGGCTTGTTGGGAAAAGCTGGTGAAGGCTTTCCAGTCAATGAATGAGTAGCCAACACCCTATAAACAAATAAATAAATTTATTTTAATGGATCTGAGACATCGTGATAGTTTTATTAAATAATCTATTATAGTCAAGGGGGCTACTTACTGTCTCGAAAATACTGCTGTTAACAATTTTCGCGTCGCACTTGAGTGACAAGACCAGTCCACATACTTCAGGAGGCGTGCTGGAACTTTTGCATTTCCATCACCAATAGGAACCTGGAAAAGGTATGTTTCATTTTATTTAATATTCCCTACACTATTCATGCTTTGGCGTTAGTCATGTACGTAAGTCTTACCATATCGGTGTTAGAGCTTTGAATCTCCTTGTCTGGTGTTGCTTTCTTGCAATTGTAACAACCAATTTCATTCATATTTTCATGGGAGTACTAAAAATATTTTAATGCAACATATAGAATTTTTCAATATATAAGGTTATAAAAAAATAATTTATATTGAAATTCTAGAACGTCTGTTACATTTTCGAAACTCCGAGGTCTTTTTCGAAGATTCAGCATGACGTCCGGTAAAGGAATCTGTAGCCGAGAATCTATCTTTGTAACTATGAAGTCGCTTCTTAAGGGATAAATTTTCGGCTGACAGCTTCATTGGTTTTTCTACTATTTGCAGCAACACTGGTATAGGATCTGTTTGAGTTTCAGCGTCGTTCAGTTTTACATTTTTTAAATTACTATTTTATTTGTTTTCTGTAGAATTGTTCCATTTAGATAGAAATTTAGATTTCGGGGTGCTAGTTTTAGTCGGCAAGTCCTCCTTCTAAAAATGATGGCAATGCGTTACAGATAAATTGTAAATCATAATAATTTGCTATCGTATATGTATAGTAGTATCAGTAGCATTTATATAAAAAATATAAGGCTTACAAAAATTTATGAATAAAAAATGACTTTAACGACTTGATCAGTTGAAATTTTGACAATTTTTACTTATGTAAATGTTGGTATATAAATAACACTTTAAAAATAGTAAGACATGTACGTACTTTATATGTTATCGACTATTAAAGAAATAAACGTACCGGTGAACTAATAAAAGTCCAAAAATTCTTTCTATTGACGGATTTTTAACTTTCTCGCCAGCTGAAAAGTAAAACAAATTACTTAACAATTAAAAAATATATATTTAATTATAAAATACATTTAAGCCTATTTATATTGTAGATTTAAGTTATACAAATAATTCTTAACAAAATTGTAAACTTACATGTGTCTGTAAGTCCACTAAGATAAGCATGAAGATCCAATAACGCTTGGGCTGCCTCTAGTTCCGTCTGCTTGGGTGCGAAAGAAGTCATTTTATTTTAAATTCGTAAGAATTATAAATTTCAACAATTTATTTGTTTAAAGGTGCTCACAAGATCACTAAACACAAACTGACCAGTCTCGCGAAATTAGTTGTGTTCCTTTACAAAGATGACGGTGGAGGGGTTGGTGTCCAAACATCAGCCCTCTCATTGTATCGTACTCAGGTAAACAGCGGACAATCACTAGTTCATTTAAATCTTTTTCTTTTGTTTCTTTGTACTTTTTACAGCAGATTAGAGATGAAAATTAGAAAGAATAAAATTAGGGCTGGAAATATTCATATCCGCTTATTTACTTATTTTAAGGTAGCCTATAAATATGTAAGCACTAGGATTTTGAAATTAGTGTAGGCGTCTATTTAGTGTTTATCTAATAAAAAACTAGATTTAATTATTATCAAAATATTTTAATACACTTTCTTAAATAAACCTATAATAATAATAAATAGGTATTGTACCTACCTATTGTCTCTATTGAAAAATATCGAGAAATTCTACAATTCACAATTCAGTAATCAGTAAATGTTAGTAATTATTTCTTATAATTCAAATCAAAGTGAACTTTGTTTATATTGTGTATAACAATACACACGAAATAGTATAAAAACAATTTTAAATATTTTTCCCAATTTTTCATATTTCACTTTGCCAACTAATCAACACAACGTTATTCCAAAATCTATTGAATATCTATTTTCTATTGAAGAATATGAAAAACGGTTTTGTAAGGGAAGATAGTAGAAGTAAATGACAAATGCTTTGGCTCGGAATGTTCTTCGCTATAAATCCCGATTCTTGTTCAGTGTCACGAAGTCTGAAAACATTCATATAAGTATTACAACTCAATAAAATCAAATATAGAGGTTATATTAATTGATATTAATAGGCAACAAGTGTCATCTCTGCATCGCTTTGTTTAAGAACTGCGTGAAATTAAAAAATGACTTTACTTTTCGATTTAATTAACAATTTATATTTTTTATGGTGACAAAACTTTAGGGTACAACTGGGACGCTTTTCAAGTGAGGGAAATATCTATTGTATACGTATTTTATCATGTCCTATTTATATACTTATTTGATACTTAAAGTGATAAATGTATTGATTTTGATAAATGTTTCATAAATATTCTAAAATGAGCCCCGAAAAAAATATCAAATTTAATTACATTTATATTTTAATATTTTGTTCATAATGGCTTCACAAAGTATATATATCTATACTAGATATATACTATCCTGGACGTTATTTTAGAACTGTATAAGACAAACAACCCTACGATACATTATATTTGTGTAACTTGGAGTTACCTTGGTTTTATCAGCGCGCGCTGAGATAGCTCTCAGAGGGCAGATTTCCAGCCGACTTAATTGATATGTATCGTTATATTGAGACCAAATTATAAATTGCTGCCTATATGTTGTTCGTATTAACAACCTATAATACTGTAAAATATCATCCAAATCAAACATACATCCTCAGAAACTTTTGCTTTTATAAAATTAGTAAGAAGACTATCGACACTGTCAGCCAACCGCTTTACACACGCCGCACATTAGTGCGCGCGTGGCATTTGACGTTATTATTTTAAAACGATACTAAATCCATGCATATTGGCAGAAATCAAATAATTTTTTCTCCTTCTACTTGAGTTCTATTAAACTGTCCTCTGTCTGTGGCAGAAAGAGTGTGTTACTTAAACTACTGTAAGCTAATATGTTTATGTCAAAAATTACGTAACGTTTTTGATAAATTGTTTAAGGTTTTTGAGTATATGCTCAATGACAATTTTGATACATTTGGCTACCTGTTCATTTTGATTAAGTTCTCTTCTTAATAAATTAATCTTCTTAATAAATTGAAATGAAGTACTGTCAAAGGCAATTTCAAACCCCTATTATTTTGTAATATGTAAGACAAAAATAATTCATGTGCTTTATTATCCTTGGGATATAGGCACATGTAATTGCGGGCTTCTCTGTAGAAATATAAACGTTTTTCGTTCGAGCGGCTCAAAGCGGTTCAAGGATCGTAAGGCCGGCTTACGGGCTTAGTAAGAATTGTCACTGTGTTTATAAACACAACGTACATGCGCGCGTGTATTCAGCCTGAAACAAACGAAGATGAAGCTTCTTCTATTAATTATTACCAGACAGAAAGCGCTTCGGCGCGCGGTCTTGCACACATTATGGCTAGCCTTTTTCTTATGATCGACCATAACAAAAATTTATTTTCAATTATTATATAGAATAAATATTAAATTATATAATTCTGTTTTGAATAATTTAAAAACTACAATAAAGGTATAGATTTCATTAAAGCAGCACATCTCGCCTGATTTACTTCGACTTTAATCCAAAAATATGTGACATTTTGAATTTAAATAAATAAATAGAAATAATTCAAGTCAATTTATTGTTTATAATTTGTGATGGTCAAGAGACTTTTCTATTTGTTTATTCAAAGAACGGTGAATAGATCATGAGCTCCACGAAGGGACTCGCTACATAATGTTTATTGCACCCACCAATGAGCTGTTCTTTGTTGCTATTCCTATTAGAGAAACAAAAGAAATATATTTCTGCAAAACGGTTTAAAACACGAATTGAAAAATGTTCAACATATTTCATGAATCATAAAACTAAATACTTACCGAGTAGAAACAGTATAAAGGATCAGGTAAATCAGTGGTTTGGTATACGCGAAATGCATCGAAGCGGTCAATACGGGGCATTACACGACAAGCGGGCAGCGAAATGTGTACAGTTAAATGGATTTAATTATAAATAATGAGTACTTGAGTATATTAATGGGTTTTCTTACGAGTAAAAACAGAAGTCTACTTAAAAAAATGATTTTTTGTAAATTGGTACATTTTTATGTTTTTTATTTTTACGTTAAAATATAGTTTGTAATATAGAGAAATGTAACTAGATTCATTTAAGAGATACATGAACTGAAGTATGAAGGTACCGCAGTCACGCAGAACAGGGCGGTATCGTGGTATGGCGCCCTTACTTGTAAATTGAGTTTATTTTGATTAAGAATCGACTTTATAGATATAAGAATATTTGTTGTTGACTTTTCATTTTCGTATGTTGCCTTTATTGTTTATGAATGAATGAATGAATGAATAGTATGTATTAAATTAACTTTGCGCATTCTGCAACAACGAGATATCCACATTAAAACATATGATATTATTAGTAATTAATAGAATATCAGTATGACGCCTACTGAAGGATATCTACAAAGTAGCGGAGCTTGGAGCCGCGTTCTGTTTAATGTTGATATAAAAACCTCAATCATG
Source organism: Dryadula phaetusa (assembly GCA_032432895.1). Taxonomy (NCBI): domain Eukaryota; kingdom Metazoa; phylum Arthropoda; class Insecta; order Lepidoptera; family Nymphalidae; genus Dryadula; species Dryadula phaetusa. Next base: position 176,519 of record JAOYRS010000105.1, on the reverse strand, counting down.
TAAGCAAACGACATATCTGTGTTCTTTTAACACAATTTAAAATATCATATAAAATATTCACAAATAGCTGTCTTTATTTCTATTGATAAAAGCCATACTAAAGCTATTAATACAAAATCTTATGGCGTAAAGAAGAAGCTTGGAGGGGATTATATTTTTTATATTTAATAGGCCTTGCGTTTGACCACATCAGGCCTCGTGTTAAGAGTTGGTTTGGTGTATGGCAATATACGCTTGCCTAAAAGGTACCTGTATACTGTATATTTGAACATCCCTGGATTGTATCGCTCCCTGGCTTCGGAAATACAGACTCTAGCAATGAATGGCCCGAATAAAAAACGTGGCTACAATCTACTTATCTGACTATGAATTTTTTTACTAACAGAAAGCTGCTGTACTCAGGAGTCACATAGGCTATATTTTACTAATAATTGAACAATACTATCAGTAATTATTTTATATTTTACGAATTAGACAATAATGGGCTTCATATGTAGCTATTTGCTTAATTACTTCTCATCCAATTAAATAATTTAGATACGTTGTATATTTAATGAAAATCTATGTAGTTCTTTACAAAATGGCTTTAAATTATCTAAGAAGATAATACAGGTATTGAGGACAGAGCGGCTGTAGCGTAGCGGTGAATCATATACACGTATGCGTACCTACATACGTCGCGAATGGCAGCGGGCGGAGGGCGGGAATGTAAAAACATCGCCTTAACTATACTTGAGTCACTTTCACACCATTATGTGGTATTTAAAGTGGGGATTAGTAAACTACTTGCGGTGTCATGGTGTAGACTGTACTGTATTGTTCGGTAAGAGTATTCAGAGGTCGAGAGCGAAGTGGTCTATCGGTATCTTAACTTTCCTTATCGATTGTCATTTTATTTTCGTAATTCGATAATATAATCATCATTTTGGCAGTTTTATTTTAAACCAAAACGCTTGAGTTACTTTTAAAATAAGTTCTCTTCTTCTAGTTCTATTCTTAAAGGGATAGTTAAAGTCTAAGTTTTTAAATACAATTACTCCTATTCATCTAAAGCGGGTAATCCTATCCATATGGGTGCTTCTTTTCTAGTAAGTACTCACTTTTCACTGCTTACTTATAAGCCTTCTCTTTGATATGTTTTGTGTATCATTGTTCATACATAAAATATTTATAGACATCTGTTGATATACTCATAATATAACCTAGTAGGTATTCTATACCTAATTAATTTCTGCTTATTAATTACATTTCGTTAATTCTAAAGTTACTTATTATATTATCACGTAAAGGTCCAAAAACATCTATTTCATTTGTAATTAATATAGCTATTAGATACATATATAAAACTATAGGTAAAAAAATCAAAAGTATTAAAAATACCTTTTAAAAATTAAACTTTCATTTAAGAACGCCAAAAAGAATAAATCACCCTTTCATTTATCTTTCATTATCAAGTTAAGCAATCTTAGCGAGTTCTTTCATATACCGCACGTAATGTGGAAAGACATAAGGAACTTATTCCACCATCTTCATAAGTCCGCCATATTGGATTTGGAATGACGTCAATATTTTTTTCAAATCATTCTCAGTAAGCCCTTTCATTTGACATTCTCGTTGTAGGAATGATATTCATATGATATTCATCTTAGGTGTTCCACCATGTGAGATTTTGATAACACATATAATACATCGCCATCCAAACTAAACGTATACCTACATAATTACACTTTACTTAGTTGAAGATATCCACTTCGAAATTGATTTGCATGATTTGAACTGTACAAACACACTGAGTTACTCGCAGAGGTACACACACAAGTTAAATAGAATGAGTGGACCTACTATATATAGAATGGTAAAACTTTGGGCAGTGTATAACAGAGCATAAGGGGAGAATATTTTGAAAGAACAAAGGTGTCTTTAAAGTATTCATGTAAAATCGTTTAGTTGTTGATCATGTGTAAGGTGAGAAGGAAATACATGTCAAGATTACATTTGTCTTACGTATATGAATCTTATTATACTTCTTGTGCCTTATTTTATTAATATTACCTTATGTATATATTCACAATTCTTTTCTTTTAAATGAATAATTGTACATTAATAATTATAAAATAATTGTAGATATTCCAATAGCTTGACCAATACAGTCTAATATTTATTTTATTTTTATTTATTCATTTACTAGGAAGCCAACGTTACATACTATATTTTTTTTTTGCTTCATGCTTTATCCCTTGCCGGGTATTCAGAAAGGAACTTGTTCCATCAGGTAGATTGGTTGAGGAAGATAGAATCGGAAGTGATGGAGGTCGGTTAACATCGGTATCATTCTTTTCAGTCTGCAAGATTTTGTCAGTGCCGGACTGCACAAGGACCAGCACCTAACGAAATAGCTTCTACTGTTGTAATTTCGTTTATTTGAGCAGTCTTTATGTCATTTAAGACTTTATTTATCTCGTCTGGTATATTTTTATTTACGTTTCAAGTTAAGAGAACGTTTTCCGAATCTCCGGATTTATTGTTAGCCCCAATAAAGAAAAAAGCCAAATCTCCACCAAATATCGACGTATTGTACCTCCTATAATCGATATCGTGTCGATTACTGATAACTCCGTTGTGTAAACTTAATTTAAACATGTACCAGTTCGGCAAACACCATAGGACCACAATGGCTTATAAAACCGAACAATGAACTAGAAAATTATTATTGACACATATATATATATATTGATAATTGGAAATAGTAAATTTATGTGAATCAGTAATCAACATCAGCAATTAAAGCAAAACAACTTCTAAGCATTTCTACCAATTAAAACCGATACTATAATTTCCGGAAGACGTTGATAAAAACGCCAAATTAAAGTACATTTAACCACATCTATACAACAAGCCTTCATTGTAACTTACTTTCTTAAATATTATTGTCATACACATGTAAGAATGTGTCTGGAATAAGTAGCAACATTATATATTGTTTAATAAACACCTTCACGCTGTATAATGCATCGCATGAAAGACAATTACACGTATAAGAAATTCGGGGCATTTTCAAAGTTGGGCCACTTCCATTCTAAGGGATACACGTCTCATATTAATACATATCCAAACAGATTTGTCTGTCCTTTTCGCTTTGCTAATCGTCATCAAGTCTTCAGAAATCTGCAATATAAATAAGTTTTTAAATAGTGAACGTTTATAATTACATTTTCTGTCATTTACATTATGAATTATTTAATTCGATTATTATATTAAGCAAGCACATTTCGTTTAACTTCACGCTTTCATCCCGCTTTGCTATGCGGGTAGATAAGAAATGCTCAAGCGTCAAGATACTCCGTACTTCGCTTTCCGCCAAATTCGAAACATTGCGTTACTCATTATAGATTTACATATATGAAATTTTAGTTAGATATAATATAATGTTATACTTTTCTATAATGCATACTTTAGAATATTTTTAATAAACATATTTTATTCTTCTTCTTCCTTTTATTCAACATCTTTTTCTTTCGAAAAGTTCCCCTCTTGTCTTCTTCTTTACAACTTCTTAAATTTCAATATTCTTTTAACTACATTTGATAAGGAGCAGCACATTATGCACATATATAAATATCGGACCATCTATATATCACATAATCTCTCTTCTCCAACAACTCTTCTTTATCTCGATTTCTCCAACTTGATTTACTTTTATTATAATCGATTAATAGTTAAAATTAATAGATCTTAACAATATAGGTAGGTACCTATGTCATTCCTGAATGTAGTTGTACTACATTATAATATATCTATTATGATCGGGTTTTAGGGACGAGCTACATACATTCTCCGAGAGGAGCGCACTGCCCCGAATTGTCATCAAAATAATGTAAATGCATTTAATATAAAATAAAACAAATATATGTTATATGATATTTAATCAAAATAAAACACTAAGGTCCTTAATCAATCATGCCGTTATAATAAAACTAATTGCTACAATATGTAACTAAACTTATCTCCACACTTGTACTGTTCACGGCCGTTCCACATACGTCCGATGGTCAATTGGAGATTACCTGAAATTATATAAAATGGTTAATTTAAAATATGATATGTTTAAATGTTTAAAATTTACATTAGTAAAATGATGTATTTTAGAGTTATTGATAAATCAACTCTTTGTACTTACCACGTGTGGAACACCCTAAAGGTGGTAATCAAAAATTATCTAGATCCAAAAGATACACCCGAATCATCTGACGGTGGAGTGTCTCGTTTCGTTCTTTCATTTTCTGCTGACGGCTCCATAGCGTCTCACTTTCATCTGCGAATTTAGTAGTGATGCTAGTTCTAAAAATGTAATCAAATTTATTAGGTAGGAGTACTAAATTTAAAAAAAAAGGATTATAGTTTTTTTAACCGGACTAAATTCTCAGGTTCCCTACATTTTTCACAACTGTTTGAACTGCGTCGTTAACAACAGCAGCGTTCAATTCCGTTTAGCCGGCTTATTGGACAATGGGATTTTTTTCTATTTATTAGCATGTTTAGTTTAAATAAGTACAATATAAGCGTAATGGAAGAAATTTTTAAATAAATCAAATTTTTTTACTATCGAGAAAATACAGCGATTAATAGCTTCGATGTTGCATTGAAATGACATCCTCAATCTATATTTTTGAAGGCTTAAAAATTATTGTGTTGAAAAATCGCATGAAGAATATGTGTGTTCTTCACTATCCTTTATATATAATCATCACTCTTAAATGAGAAAAAATAATAATTTTTAATTTACTTTGTAAACAAATAATAAAATATACTTAGGCAGGTATATCAGTAAATAAGCAAAAACCAAACAAAACAGTAAGTATACTTAGTAGGGCTTTATAAGCAACCAAAGCCCTCCTACGAGTTAGTGTGTGTTGTTTCAGGTATTTCATTCTCTGTTAATTCCGTTGTTGAAGTAGATTCCTCATATTTCTTTAATTCCCCTTTTTAACAAAATTTTTCTTCTGTAAGCTGTTTCACACGTTTTTCATTAGTTATCAGTGTTGCCAAGTCTTCATTTGTCTGTGTTTGAACATCTTTCTTAGCTAAAGTATTCTTAATATTGCCTGTCTCATTCCATTTTGTTAAAAATATTTTGTTTTTGATATGTTTGAATGTATTGCGTTTGTCACCTATAAAATAATAATAAAAATCAGCACATTGAAAAATATGAAAATATTAACTGCGTCACAAATTTAATAAAATAGATTTAAAAAATTAGAAAACCATCGCGCCTGAGGACGACTGACGATCGTATCACATTTCATATTCGATGTTGTTGGACTGGTCGTGACTTCAGCTGAAATAAAAGATATATATATATATATTAGTTAGATGACAATAATGTTACAGCGGCATCTATAATTATTACAAAATATATGTGAAAATAAGTAAGGAAATAACATTGCTTACAAGGCTTATGTTCTCCATTACCTCCATTGGAGGCTTAAGAGCGTATGCGCAGCTTCAATTTCTGAAGTAATTAATGATAAGTATGTAGTCATTTTTAAACTAAAAAAAACAAACATATATATATATATATATATATATATATATATATATATATATATATATATATATATATATATATATATATATATATATATATATATATATATATATATATATATATATATCCGCAAATACCTGCGCCTACTTAATAACCTAATCCTAAGTGTGGAATAACACTTTAAAAAAAATAGTAAATATTAAAATAAAATAGCAATCTCTCTTGTTAAACGATTATTTCTTAATAATCTTTAAGTAGTAGAAATTTGTAGAAATCTCTCTACAGAGTTGCTAACAACATAAATAAGTTGTAACAAAACGTATAATAATTTCGACGCACCAGGTAGTAGAACGCATGGCTTAGCGGTCAGAGCGCTTGGACGGTAGCCAAAAGGCGCGGGTTCGAATCCCGCTGCGTTCAAATGTTTATACGTTTTTTCAAAAATGTTTTCTAATCCTAAGTGTGGAATAACACTTTAAAAAAAATAGTAAACATTTCTTATAGTTAAAAATATCTTTTAAATATGAAAATAAAAAAATATTCGCCATTTAATATTTCACAATTAAACCGTTTTGGCTTGCAGCAAGTAACTAGCACTTTTGATGTCAATTTTAATATGTTTTTTTATATTTGAATTGTTTATTTTATTGTTTTTATGTGTAATTTAAAGTCATATGTTTCATAATTACTTAATTTAACTTTTGATTTGTTTTTTTTTATGTTTTATATTATTTCAATATTGTCGATTTAGCCTATAAGTGAGGTATGTAATTATAGTTATAGATATGTAAGGATGTGTCGAGAATAAGTAGCAACATTGTATGCAACATTCTTATTCAATAAAACTAAAATTGAAATAAAATAAATAATAGTTTAATAAGGTTTATTCTCAATCGCAAGAGAATTAAGCGTACAAGAAATTCAGACATTTTCAAAGTTGGTTTCCTTCCATTCTAAGAGAGACACGAATTATACATAATCATGTCTCAATAATGTTGCCAGTCCTCTTTCACTTTGCCAATCGTCGTCAGGTTTTCAGAAATCTGCAATATAATTACGTTTCATGTTACATTTTGTTGAAATAACGATCGTTTATAAATGAATTTTTAGCCATTTATATCTTAGTACTGATTACACAAGTACAATTTTTTCATTTCACGTTTTTACCCCGCATTGCTATGCAGGTAGATAAGGAATACTTTGTGGAGATACTCCGTACTTCGCTTTCCGCCCAAATTCGAGTTATTTACATTACTTACGTAGAAAGATATAATTAATCAGAAAAATCTGAATCATCGTACGACGGTAAGTTCTCTTTCTTATCCTTTTTAGCTTTATCATTTTGATTTGCTGACGAGTGCGGAGCATTTTACTTTCGTCGGCGCATTTGGTTGTTATGTTAGTTCTGAAAATAGGTATTATTTATGTTTCATTTATGTTTCAAAATAATATTTAAAATATTCCATAAAATAAAATATGAAAAAAATTCTCTAACCAACCTCACTAAATTTTCTGGCACCCCACACCTCTTCACGACTGTTTGAATGATATCATTTACTAATGCTGCATCTAATTTTTTTTGGCTGGCTTGTTGGGAAAAGCTGGTGAAGACATTCCAGTCAATGAATGAGTAGCCAACACCCTATAAACAAATAAATAAATTTATTCTAATGGATCTGAGACATCGTGATAGTTTTATTAAAGTATAGTACAATCACTTCACAAAGGTCAATAATAAGAAACAATAAATTGGGAGTTTGAATTTGAATAAGTGTGTAATGTATTCTGTTTGTAATTCCCAGCCGCGCCTACCTGCCTTCTAATTATGTCATACTGATTCCAATAAAGCGGACGACGCAAATAGGCGGGACCCGTATCTACGGTATAAAACTGACGAATATTCTAATAGAAATATTACAGAAACTGACAGGACACCTATATATGGTAAAAGAAATATGAGAGGATAGCCATGAGGCCATCCATACATTACGTCACACGAATTTTATGATTTTTTGATCCCTCCCCCGTCTCGTCACAGCTGGTATCAATTGATGTAACCGACACCCTCTCTCCCCTTTAACATGTGGTTCACTTTACTGACTCGCGTGTAAATTGTACTACATTAAAACAATGAACCATGTAACTTTGGACGTTGTAAGAACAGGACAGTAAGAGCTGGAACTGGACATGAAGAGCAGATGACGTCACCGGTTGTATGTCCAGTGACACCTACACTCGGCTGTGGGAGAATGAGGGCTGAGAAAGATGGCGGACGGCCCAAGATGGCGGTTATTGTCGTGCACTGCTAATTTGTTGACATATACATACGAATAATACACACAAAAACAATAAAATTCCGTTTTAAAAATCAAAGTTGTAATACAATTGTTAAATAAATCTTTTTTTAATGCGCTTGAAAGAAGAAAATAAAATTTAAAATGATCAAACTCATCATTTCGTTACATAAAGAGTCATTATTATGCACACTAAAGTACTCGCATTGAACATAATGTCACCATACTCAATGTAACACCTTCCGTGACGAGACATCGCGTGTTGAGTGGTGCAACTCAACGCCGCGCCGTGTCAGCTGTGTACCAGACTGGAGGAGATAATTTAAATACAATCATCCCTCGAGTGGGAATCTAACATAATAAATATGACTCGCGTTCTTCATCATAATATACAAATATACCAAATTTATTTTTAAAATTAACAGTGAAGATATGTTTTTCATTACATATGTTTATCGTCTTTGTATTTACTCTAAAGGATCGCCCTTGATAGTTGTTGAAGGGCTTAAATTAATTTTAGCGTCCAAAGTATGAAAAAATCTACTTTGAAGATTCCGTTAAGTACGTATATATACATATTTATACAAGTCATAATAGTTTGACTTGTATTTATATGAACATATACCTCCCTAACGGAATCTTTAAAGGCGTTCTTTACATATTTTGGACGCTCAAATTAATTTAAAACCTTCAACAACTATCAAGGGCGATCCTATGTCAATAGTGACACGCTGGTAACAACGAGCACAAACGCAACAGACATACAGACAAACAGATAAAATCGAAAATTAATGTTTTGGGGTCTATTAAATTATTAATCGCCCCCAATAACAGGTTTACATGTTCATTGTAAATAGAGATATGCTCATTGATATCTGTATCTACAAAGATATTGGAATGTATTGACGCACGCCGCCGTTGGTTTGGTTTGAAGTGGTCTCTAACCAATACAACGCATAGAGCGCCAAGCGATGTGTACACGCGAGTATCAACTGTAATAGTAACTGAATAAGAGTTATTTTTGTATGTATTTCTGTAATGGTCAATAGAAGTGAATGTAATTTTTGATTTTTATTGCAGTTTTACTGTTAAATGTTTCGCTAAAGTAAAGCAACTATTTAAACAAATATACCATGTTGTACAGTTTTCTATGTTAACTAGCAAATAGAAAGGGAAACACAAAATAAAAAATGTTTCCTTTACAAAAAATAGTTTTAATTTTGAAATAACAATATTACAATTTTGAATCATAAATAAATATTTGTATCTAAGTACTTATTGTGAACAATGTAATTGTACCGATTTAATAAGTCTGTGAAGATTGATCATGTGACAGCTCCGTCCACTTGTAGTGTAGATGTGTGAATGAAGTGAGTGCTGAGGAATATTATAACCTATCTGCTTTGAGTGTGTAATGTGAGTTCATATTTCTCTAAAATGGTGTCACTTTAGATATGCGCGATTGTTTCCTTAAAAACAGTTTCATTAATAATTTATTGCAGTTCGTACTCCTGAGACCGAGTTACTGGTACTTAGAAACTATTCAAATAGTTACAAACAACGTAAGGCGCTCTTTAAAGGTTTTATGTTTTTTTTTATTAAACCTCGTTCCCCTCTCTCTCTCTCTCTCTCTCTCTCTCTCTCTCTCATCTATCAAAGCCTGTAATGTTATACAATTGAGAATTTAAAATGTATATTCATACAATACGTTTTAACACAATAACAATATTAATACAACAATAAATTTAATAAATAAACAGAAATTTCTATAAATTTAAACAATATTTGATATGAGAAATGAAACACACAGTACCTGAGTGTAACCTTATTATAATGAAGTACACAAGTGACACTTTCAATGAACACTAAATAATCAATTTACACTTCTACTTTAAATGTGTCACTTGTAAATGATAAATTCAGTCAAATAAAAGAACAATCAGAGAAACAAACTAAAGCGCTGTGAACTGTAAGTAAGTACTCACAAATAAGCGCGTGTGCTTTAATATTGATATTGTTTTATATAAACTTAGTATTTAGTTACATTTAGAAGCGCTTTTATAATTATTATAATGAATGGAACATAACAACGCTTGTGTTTCACACTAGGAAGGAATAGTGGTTGTGATACAAAGCGACCGATGAAATGTAATGATTGTTATAACCGCCTTTGAACAACTTGTACACCTTAAACACCGCCTGAATAAGAGTGCTGGCGGAACATAAGTATTGAAATAGATAAATACTACTCGGACTCCATGAAGCACGCCGTATTGCACCGCGCCTTGGGTAGTGACCTCGGTTGTGTTTGGGATTTCAGTTACTTTTCCATGAGATATCCAGAAACACCTCTAAATGCTGATAATACATATCTTTATCACTCTCCTAGTGGACGAGTTTCGTAAAATCAGAGAGTTGTAAATATAAAACGGTATTAACTTCAGAGCGGTGTCAACGGTTTAGTACTTTTACATTACAGTATATCACTAAGACAACTCATGTGGGTAAGAAGAAAAGATGGCGGTAGTTTGATATAATTAATTTTTTGTATCAACTGACAGACGAATGCCACCTCAGTCTACCTGTGACCACGGACTACTGTAAAGTGTTCGAAACGTCTGGTGTCCAAAATGTATTTTCGAATACCAAAATATACGCGATTAATCCGGTTAAAATAGTTATTATAGTCATTTAAAATGTATAAGAATCGCGAAAATCAAAGATCTCATTACAATACCAATAACTTTATCTTAGTTCAATAGATAAAACGCATTTGCAAAAGATTTATTTAAATGGTAACTATAAATCCCAAATCCGAAAGTACATATGTACTTTCTATCTACGTACATAGGTGCACCTATGTACTTATTTAAGTAAAAACAATATTTTTCGCTACATATTTCGAAGTTAAAATGGGAAAGCACTTTGCAACTAAAAGCTCAGTTAATATTACCAGTCAAAAATGAAAGAAAAGTGCTCATGCAATATTCGTTCATTTTTAGTCAATAACATGATTTAAGGTTTTTAAAAATGTTTGAAATCGTAACCTGGAAAGTGACGCAAATAGTAAAGTTACCATTAGTAGTTGAAGTCTTCCCTAATATATGAAAATTTGATTGATAATAACCTTGGTAATAGCAATGGAAAAGATGACGATAAATAATAGTAATATTTGTTATTCCTAAACGAGTTGCCCGAGTCTCGGTTAATAACTATTCTGATCACGACACTGAACCCTATTCACGAGATGACGATGATCACGAGAGACGTGCAAGTGATCGCGGGACGGTCAAGACACGATACATCGACAGAGACGGATATAAAAGTAATTCATTCCAGAGATCATGACACACCTAAATAGATTTACATATAGACGTTAATGCTTACTTTTTGCTGACATGAGGAAAGTGGATAATAATTCTTAAAAAAATCTTGCGTAAAACTTGAACGACCCCTAAAAGACGTTAATTGAATTACATGTGGACCATAGTATCATATGTGGATGAGTGAAATCACATATGGACCATGTTGTCATATGTAGACCACTATGGCATGTGTGGAAGTGTGAAATCACATGTGGACCACGACGTCATATGTGGACCAGTAAAATCACATGTGGACCAAGATATCACATGTGGACCATGGTGGCATGTGTGGAAGGGTGAAATTATATATAGACCATGATGTCATATGTGGATCATGATGTCATATGTGGACCAGTAAAATCATATGTGGACCATGTTGTCACATGTAGAGGATTAAAATCACATGCGGACCAAGGCGTCATATGTCGATGAGTAAAATCACATAAGGACCATGGCGTCCTGTGCGAAAAAGTGGAAACACATGCGGACTATGATGTCATATGTGGATGAGTAAAATTACATGTGGACCTTGATACCGTATGTGGGTGAGGGAAATCACATGTGAATGGACATGATGTCATAAGTGGATGTATGACATCACTTGACCATATAACCTGTCCACGATAAGATGAAATTTGGAGTGGAAGATGTTCGCGGACGTTCGACGGCTTACGACAGGGTGAGATTGTAAAGGTCTTCGAAGTCTGTGATTTAAGCAAGAACGCCTGTAGGTTAAAGATAGAAATAGCTAGTATAGTGAGTTCACGAGGGCGAAACCGTAAGCGGGCCTCTAGCTAATTAATAACATTGGAAAGAAATTAAGACATTTTCGTTTTTGTTTTCAACATATACATAATGTAGATATTTATATCTACCTTATATATAGTGCGTGTAATCCACTTCACATTCGCCTTAACCATTAGCAAGAAAATGTAACATCTGCCTTCCTAGATATTCCTCATCATCACATTGCATAGATCCTGGTCGAGTTCCGAAACAACAATGCCTTACTACTTACATCATCTACCTCAAAACTCTTTTATTCCTGGACATATTTTTTTTTGTTATTCCTGGACACCAAAGTCCACATCTCAATCTGATCCTCATCTTGAAGTCTTTTCTGCCCATACAAGTGCGTAATATTACTTCGTTTTCAACTCGTAATATTACTTCGTTTTTATAATTGTCATCTAATTCTTTACCATTCTCCATAGTGCGTTGTAACGGCGACGAGCTACTTGCAACGATATTCATACTAGACGTAAGTCATAATATTGCTTATACCGTTAACTAACATAGTGCAAAATACATACGACTAGCGAGTGAATCGGTTTCGTAATACAACTTGTAACGTTATAGATCGTGATTTGCAAAAAACGCGACCGCTTCACACATTGACTACAACGCAACTCCAAAAAAATCTTTATTTGTACTTGACAGTTATCGTTATATTATCTCGGAAATTACTTTCCCCGCGGCGTGAGTCCTCATCTATTAGCTACTTTATGGGGCTCAAATCAATCATATCGTTATAATTTTTAAATTATTCGGCCAAATTACTTCTGGTAAAAGAGAGCAGATCTTGACATTAACGCGTTCAAACAAACAAACAAACATGCTCTTCTGCTTTATAATATTAGTACAGACGTTTTAGTTCTAAAATAATACATTATTAGCGAAAGTGTTTTTAGAAACTAAATATTATTCTTTATCCAAATATATAAGTTATTTATCACAGGCACTTGTTTTTGAACAAAATTGCCTTTGATAGTATTTTACTTAAACCAATGTGCAAGGAATTATTATAGTATAGTACTAGGATAGTAGTAGTATTATAGTATAGTCTTATCAATATCACCAAGCAGGCGAAACCACGAGCGAAATCGAAATCGAAAATATAAAATATATAAAAAAAATAGATTATAGAACATGGTTGCACAGACTCATTAAGTCAAGGGGCCACTCGGGCAAATCATCAAACTGACGGCGGGCCGGCCGCCGGAAGTAGAGGTAATTAAAGACAATAAACTATTAATAATCATTTATTAAAATTGAGAAGGAATGATTAAGTTGAAGCGTGGCACTGCATAGTGCTTACAATCTTCTTTATATTTGACTCAAATTCACTTGTAGCATTACGAAAACTGCTTCCAAACTTTCATTTGCAAGGAGGTTTCGATTTATTGTTTTATTATTATTTAGTATTAAAAAAGTTTGTTCACATATACAGGTAGAAATAAATAAGCTGGCACATTTCAGGGCGTTTACGCGCAACTCTTCGTACATATTTCGTATAATTTTACCTCGGCATTGATATGCAGCGGTAAAATTATAAAATTCCAGCAAGTCTCCTTCGTTGAATTTGTTGCGTAAATCTAGGTCGTTTTGAATGTCAATAATTTCTAACTGCAACTGCAACTGAGTCAACTCTGGCGCATTTGCAACAGAAATCGTTAAAGCATTGCTGAACGTGTCTAACAGAGGTTTCACTTTTTTAAACTCCAAAAATCTGTCTTAAAAAGATTCAATCAAAATATCTAGTTTTTCTACATAACTGAAATTAATAGCAGTTTTGATGAGTTTTTTATGCATTTTCTTGCGATTCGGAAAATGATTATAATTTCCGAAATTCAAATGTGATCTGAAAAGTGTCAGCTTGCATTAAAAGGATGATACATGAGTGTAAAGCTGGGATATCAGGTGAGTGTTGCCTTGAAGCCGAGTGTTCAAGACATTCAATTGATTTATAGTGTTAACTAAAAAAGCCAAATCACACAACCAATCAGGATTTTTAAGTTCCGGGACATCTCTTTCCCTTTCCGCCAGAAATATTCCAATTTCTTCTATTAAATTTAGAAATCGTTCCAGTGTCAATCCACGAGTTAGCCCCCTTACTTCTGTATAATACAGTACATCTCCGTATTTGCTGTCGATATTATAAAGGAATTGCTTGAATTGTCTGTGATTTTATGAAATTTAAAGTCGAAACTACCTACAACTTTCATAACATTTTGGTAAAAGAAGGATGCTGCGTATCATAGTGACTCTTTACACTTTATTCCTTTGCAATCGCAACAGAATTCTTGCAAATTAAACAAACGACTCTGTTATGCGACCATACAAAAAAGTATTTCTCAGTCCAAATTTCCTGAAACTACCGATTTTCATCTTTAACCTTACGTTTTTTACTAGGTCCTGGCGTCTCCATGTTGCGCTCTAATCCTGGCTAGGATTAACATAGCACCTAAAAATAATTACAGCACCTACTTCAATTACCCATCCATTTTTTAAAATACCAAAAATAATGGATTAAATATTATAGATTAAATAGGAATAAATATCATTCCTCTGAAATTATAAGACTTATACAGATTTTATATCTGTAATGATGACGTAATTATTACACTTAGATGGATTCTGACAAAAAATAGTAATGTGTTTGTTTTATCTTAATATTTGTCCAACATTAAAACTTGTTAACATTAAAATTCGATTACAATTGGTTAGTTCAGTGTGTAATATGAGTTCATATTTCTTTAAAATGGTGACACTTTAGATATGCGCGATTGTTCCCTTTAAAACAGTTACATTAATAATTTATTGCAGTTATTGGTACTTCGGAACTATTAAAATAGTTACCAAACAACGTAACACGCTCTTTAAAGTTTTTATGTTTTTTATAAGAAATATAACAAACTGATTACGAAATATAATCAACATAAAGTACCTTGAATACTTTATACTTGTTAGTTTATTGCTTTGTTTCTTTTTATAATTATCATACTTTTACATATTTATTCAATTAGAAAATATAAAATTTTAAAATGCAACTTTATTTAAATATATTTTAATATTTTATAATAAATTCTTTAAACACTTGAAGTAAAAAATAGATAACATGATTACAAGGGAGATAGCAATACAAGAATCATCACCGACACTTAGAGTCGCCATCAAATGTTATTAGATGTCGTTGTTTCTGACTTGAAACAAATGCGCTAAATAATATTCATTTTTGGGTACAATATTAAAGTAAGAACACACAAATAATTGTTTAAACAATATTGATTTAAATGAAATAATGCAGCAACAGCAAAGAAGTTATATATATATCTATATCTATATATATATATATACATATACATATATATATACATATACATATATATATATATATATATATATATATATATATATATATATATTAAACTTAATAATCAAAAATATATAGTAACAATAACACATTTTAATTATTTTTGTTGATTCTAACTAGATGTGGTCATTCCTACATCGCGCTATTAACATTTTATTATCAAATGAGTATATATAGTAGTATAAATTAATGTTACGCAGGCGACTTTAAGCCTCTCATTAGGCCCGACAATTCTATCGCCGCCGATGACACTGAAAAAGCGGAATGTTTAGCCGACAGTTTAGAGGCTCAATGTTCCCCCAGTGATCAGCCTTGCGACCCGGACCACCTAGCGAAGGTGGACTCCGAGGTTGCAACCTGGGCTTCTCTACCTCCCTCAGGTGAACCGCTTCGCCCAACCTCCGCCGGTGAGGTTCAAAATATCATTAAAAACCTGAAAGACAGGAAGGCCCCGGGGCCCGACGGTCTTAATAACAGGACGTTAAAAACGTTACCTATTACCGGCCCAGTTCGTGTCCTTATTAGTACTCATTTTTAATTGCCTCCTCAAATCTTGTACCTTCCCAGATCAATGGAAGGAGGCAATAGTCATAGGTATTCCGAAGCCGAACAAGCCGAGGAATCTCCCCAGCAGCCACAGGCCTATCAGCCTGCTGAGCTGCTTAGGTAAAATTTACGAGAGGATAATTCTCATTAGACTCTCCGAAGCGGTAGAGACGAAACGTCTGCTCTTAGACGAGCAATTCGGGTTCCGCAAGGGCCACTCCGCCGTACACCAAGTGCATCGGCTAGTAGAAGACATAGCCAGATATAATGTTAGATACCGTGTCCGCAGCTCCACTGCGGCCATTTTTCTCGATATCGCGAAAGCGTTCGATAAAGTTTGGCATAGTGGCTTGATTTACAAGCTGCACAATGCCGGCCTCCCGGATCATTTAATTCGCGTCCTCAAGGACTATCTCTCAAATAGATATTTCCGATTTAAAGTGGAAGGTACACTCTCCACTCCCCGCCTAATTCGCGCCGGAGTCCCTCAGGGCTCCACGCTCTCTCCTATTCTGTATGCGCTGTACACCAGCGACATACCGAGAGTCAACAATGTCCATCTGGCTATGTACGCCGACGACACCGCCCTATACACCACTTCCCGCCACTCTTTCGTCATTGCCGAGAGACTCCAGGCGGCCGCCGACGCCCTAGGCGCTTGGTACCGCAAATGGAGGATCGAGGTCAATCCCGAAAAGAGTGCCGCGGTACTGTTCCCTCGACTTAAACATGAAACGGTCTCTACCGTATACCTAATTAACAAGCCAATTCCATGGCAAAAACATTTTAAGTACCTCGGAGTCACTCTAGACTCCCGACTCTCCTTCAGAAAACACATTAGTCGAGTGTGTAATAAAGCCCGCTTCTATCTTAATAGATTGCACCCCTTAATTTGTAAACGTAGTAAAATGTCACTTAGAAATAAGCTGACATTGTATAAAACCTGCATTAGGCCCGTCCTCACGTACGCTTGTGTGGCGTTCGCGCACACCGAGCTTAAACCACTTCAAGTGGTTCAAAACCGATTTCTACGAATCGCATCGGGTTCCCCCTGGTACGTTCGTAATATAGACTTACATAAGGATTTCGAACTGGAATCGATAAAAGAGTTCTGCAACGGCCTAGCCAAGCGCTATTACGAGCGCGCAGATACTCACGTAAACCCCCTCGTCGTACGGGCGTGCGATTAAACCCCGTCCGCGCATCCTAAACTTAGACGCCCGCGTAGCGTCTTATTAGACCCCGACGACCCCATCACAGCAGCAAACGGGAAAATGTTAGGTAGGAAACACTCCACCAACACTACACACAAACACCGCCGTCGTCGGAAACGACGGCGAAGTCCAGCTTACGTCACGGCCCGTCCGCGCGTTGGCGCGGCCGGGTCCAACGGTTAGGGACTGTAATAGGCTCCCTTAGAATAGTTAAAAAATTCCCCCAGTCGCGACTTCACGCCGCGGCTGGCTTGTGTTTTTAGAGTAGGGAAAAATCCCCCGCCCGCTCACCGACCGCAAGCCGAGGATCGAGCCCCGCAGGGGGCGCCCTTGCGGTCGTCGGCTTCCTCTCAAGCAGACACGTCAGTGCTTGCTAATACTTCGCAGGGCTAGAGTACCCTCTTCCCTCCCCCTCCCGGTGTCGCTGTAAAGACCATTAAGGTCAACAGCATTTAACTCAAAGACAGAAAAAAAAAAAAAAAAAAAGCGACTTTAAGTCGCGTTTACCAGTGCGCGAAGTATACAGGATGTACAACATGCGCACTAAAATCGATATTAGTCGTTTTAGACCGTACAAACGAAGGTAAGGAGGTCTTCAACCTCCGAACCATCTGCAACCTAACCGGGATCCGCGTCGAACGCCCCCGGTATAAGAGCCTAATAGGGCAGTGTCATCGCTGCCAGAACTATGGGCACTCGGCTAAGCACTGCCACGCGCGTCCGCGTTGCGTCAAGTGTCTGGACGACCACGCCACCGCGGAACGCCCCCGAAATGTTCCAGATCCGGAAATTCTTCCCAGCTGCGTCGTCTGAGAGCCGCCGGAACACCCCGCGAACTATCGCGGCTGCGTCCGCGCTCCGCGTAGTCACACCGAGAAATGAGGGTACCGTAAGAGGACTTCCACTCTCGCCGGTGCGCTCAACTCCGCAACACGAACGGCAACAACATGGCTCGCCTACAAGCGGTATGCGAGCACGCCACTCTTCTATAAGCCGTCGTAGCCTTCTAGGCTAAATAAATTCCTTTAATTAAATAGAAATAAGCTGACATTGTATAAAACCTGCATTAGGCCCGTCCTTACGTACGCTTGTGTTGCGTACGCGCACACTGAGCTTAAACCACTTCAAGTGGTTCAAAACCGATTTCTACGGATCGCATCGGGTTCCCCCTGGTACGTTCGTAATATAGACTTACATAAGGATTTCGAACTGGAATCGATAAAAGAGTTCTGCAACGGCCTAGCCAAGCGCTATTACGAGCGCGCAGATACTCACATAAATCCCCTCGTTGTACGGGCGTGCGATTACACCCCGTCCGCGCATCCTAAACTTAGACGCCCGCGTTGCGTTTTATTAGATCCCGACGACCCCATCACGGCAGCAAACAGGAAAATATTAGGTAGGAAACACTCCACCAACACAACACACAAACACCGCTGTCGTCGGAAACGACGGTGAAGTCCAGTATATGGTATATATCACGGCCCGTCCGCGTGTTGGCGCGGACGGTTCCAACGGTTAGGGACTGTAATAGGCTCCCTTAGAATAGTTAAAAATTCCCCCTGTCGCGACTTCACGCCGCGGCTGGCTTATTTTTTAGAGTAGGGAAAAATCCCCCGCCCGCTCGCCGACCGCAAGCCGAGGTTCGAGCCCCGCAGGGGGCGCCCTTGCGGTCGTCGGCTTCCTCTCAAGCAGACACGTCAGTGCTTGCTAATACTTCGCAGGGCTAGAGTACCCTCTTCCCTCCCCCTTCTGGTGTCGCTGTAAAGACCATTAAGGTCAACAGCATGTTACTCAATGACAGAAAAAAAATTGTAATTTAATACACAATTATAATTAGTTTAAAATTCATGTCCGATTAAACCGTCTTGGATACAAGGCAAATTCTTTAAGACGTAAAACTTATGTTTGAATTCTATTCCATATAAGGTAAACGGTATGTAAACATAGCCCTCGGTGTTACGAGGTGCCACCAATACCATTTACGGCTACGCGTACTGGATGTATTGGAATATTCCTATCTCTTATTACATCGAACTTAATCAATGACATCGAGGCGCCCGTATCAACTAGCATTCTATATTTGGTGCCTAATGTAGTAAACTCTACGAAATTATTATACGTATTGCATGCTAGAATAAAATTAGGATCGAAAAAACTCTAAGTTGGCTATTTTCCGAAGTACTATCCTGTCCATAGTTTTAGGCTTGATTCATAAGATACCCATGCCGTTTTATATCGTTATTATATCTACCTCGCGATACAGCACGTTCAAAATTATGTCCGCGTCCTTGAGAATTACTTGTGAATCCTCTATTGTTTCCTCGGTGGTATAAACTAGATTTTTGATTTGGCATCGGTCTAAATGAACGATTTGGCGTGTAATGTTGGCGTGTATTGTTTAATACTCGACCTCTACTATGCACCCTATAAGATGGTTGGTACCTACCTTGACGTTCAGTTGTGAAAATTGTTTCAGCTGAAGTAAAAGAGCCTGGACGCGACAGTTCCTCGTCTTTGGCTGCTCTTATGACATCTTTCAGCTCTGAGTAGTTGCGGGCCGCTAAAATAGTACTTAATCGACTGTTTCTCAAACCTTCGGTAAATCGCTGTATGCTATGTTTTCGTTTACGGGTCTCAATATTTTAAAAGCGTTATCGTCACCGTTAGCTTGGGAAATAGTCAATTCAACAAATAAATCCTCAAGTTTCTTACCAAATTCCTCAATACTCTGCGAACCTTGTTTAGATTTTAACATTTCTATTTCTATTTGTAGTGCCGTGGCTGACTGCTTAATCAACAGATTATTTTTCATGTCGGCAATAAGTTCTGTGGTAGATTCATAGTTAGATAAAAAACGTAATTTGGCATTTTTAGTTAAACGAGTTTTAAGGACAAAAGAAATAAGTAACTGCTCATGTTCTTTCCTAATGGTTTGGCTATAGAATTCTATACAATCTATTAATTTTTTAGTAATTTCTTCATCTCCTGTCATAATAGGTAGAAGAGAAGTAGCAGTTTTCATGTCAAAGTCAGTCATGGTGCTAAAATCTTGGTCACTAACTAAAGTAAATGTTTGGATTTTTTGATAAAACGATTCAATTTCCTCGCAAGCAACTAATAAATAATTTATCTCTTGCTTTTTTATATACCCTTTAGATGCATTAAAGTTTAACTCGTCACGATATTTTATATATTCGTCATATAAACATTTTGCCTCTAAATATTTCTGTTCTAACAACTTTTTAGTTCTTTTTCCTTTACTTAGTTTAATTAAATTTATTTTTATATTTTCAATTTGATATTTTATATCTAATATATGATCCACTTAAATCTTAAGAAACATAATATAATACTTAGTACAGAAATATAACAAAAAATGGACTTAAAAATATTCACTTAAAATAATGATAAAATATGAATATATCTATTGTCTATAATACCACAACACCTTTGCTGATGACACAATTTCACTTCTCCTTTTATATATTTTTCACACTTTTACACTCTTATTTTTCTATGAGCAGGGCAGAGCAGGGCAGGACAGGGCTATTGATGCGGCTCCAGGCTAAACGACACGTTCCTGATTTCTTTCTTCAGCGTTTGGTTCACGCCTGATGCTCAAACGTCTGAAAGCGCTTCTGGCCATCTCCTGACGCATCCAGTTTATGTGGCAGCGTTTATATAATTTATATACGGCGAACTTTGCCCCCAAAATGAAAAGTGAAAGAAAAATACCCAAAATTATATTTGTTACTTTCTGATTTTGGTGTATTAGCTCCACGTCGGCTGAATTCACGCCTCCCGCGGCATTTTGTGCAATCACAATTTCTTCTTTACTTTGTTCTTTGCCCATTTTGTATAACGATGCTACTAACGTTGGAACAATTAAATACACGAATGTCCAATCTTACACAGAGCGACATCATATTGGTTTACTGCACTTCGTTAGAACCCGAAACCGAACCTTAACTGGCAGGGTTGCCATGTAAGGGCGGGACTAGGTAAATAAAGTAGATGTTTTAGGTTTGAAGATAAATTTATTACTGCTCGTCAATACCAAGTGTGATCTGCTTATATACTACACTACAATATACTTAAAGATTAAAAAGTCACTTTAATATTCAATATTATGCTCTAATTATAAGCTATTTAAATTAAATTATTGTTATTATATTTCCCTTAATAATATGTTTTTTTTTCTTCTATATTAGCTGAAACAAATCGAACTCCTTTTAATTTTGCTGAAGGTGAGAGACAATTAGTTTCTGGATTTAATATTGAGTATAGGAGTGGAGGATTTGCTTTAGTATTTTTAGCAGAATATTCTAGAATTTTATTTATAAAAATGTTATTTGTAATTATTTTTTGGGGGATATGAATTTAAAAAAATTGTTTAAAATTAGTATTTATATCTTTTTTTTATTTGAGTTCGTGTGTGTGTGTGTGTGATACCTCGATATCGATATGATAAATGGATATATTTATGTTGAAAGATATATTTACCAGTTTCTTTTAATTATTTATTATTTTTTTAGGCTTAAAATTAATTTTTAATTAATAAAATAAATTTAGTATAAATTAATAGAATATTATTCTTTCTTAAGTTTTTAAAACAAATGCTTTTACAAGCTCGTTAATTAAATATTAAAAATAAATTTATCTCAAAATTTATTTAAAATTGGGTTAATAATAAAATAAGAGAAATAAATTAAAGTTATAATTTCACCAGTAATATAAGGTATTTGTACAGGTCGTGTTCCAATTCAGGTTAGTAAGATAACAGTTATAACTGTAATTCAGAATAAAATTTGATTTAAAAATAATTAAAAGTAAAATAATTAAAATTAGAATAGATATTACTAAAGCAATTACTCCTCCTAATTTATTAGGAATTGATCGAAGAATTGCATAAGCGAATAAAAAATATCATTCAGGTTGAATATGAATTGGGGTTACTAAAGGATTAGCAGGAATGAGATTATCAGGATCTCCTAGAAGGTAAGGATCAATTAGACTAAGTATAGATAATAAAAAAATTAAAATAATAAATCCGATTAAATCCTTAAAAGTAAAAAATGGGTGAAAAGGGATTTTATCTATATTTCTATTAATTCCTAAAGGACTATTAGATCCTGTTTGATGGAGAAATAATAAGTGGATTATTGTTATTATAAGAATAATAAATGGAAAGTATAAAATCGAGTTGAAGTTGCATTATCGACAGCAAATCCTCCTCAAATTCAATTTACTAATATATTTCCTAAGTAAGGAATAGCAGATAGAAGATTAGTAATAACAGTGGCTCCTCAAAATGATATTTGTCCTCAAGGTACACTCTTAATAAATAAAAATAATTACACATTACATGAATAGTTCATGTTATTTTTCAGTTAAATGATTCATAATAAAAGATGCTCTATTTGCATGTAATGTTCGAGTTGATCAGTCATAATTTCATTTCGGCAAATATAATTTACTCTAAAAAAAAGCAAGTTCAATATTTGCTGAATAATAGTAGTTAAAAATAATCTGGTAATAATTTGAATTATTAAACATAGAGCTAATAAAGATCCAAAATTTCATCAAGAAGAAATATTTGAAAGGGAAGGCAAATCAATAAGAGAATTACGTAACGTCAGACTACCAAAAATATATTTTTGAATACCAAAATATACACGATTGATCCATTTAAAGTAGTTTCATTTAAAATGTGTAAAAATCGCGAAAATCAATAATTATTAGATATAAAAAAATTACACAAACAATTATTTTGGATCCTGTTACCTTCCACGTACAGACAGCGGTCAGTTACATATTTATTATATTCATAATAAGGTATATACTAGTCCTCGTTATCAAATACACTTAAGATTAGAAAATATTTTAAAAAACGGCGGAGAGTGAGAAGGGGCGGAGTGAGAGAGGGTACGGAGAGTGGGAAGGGGTCAGAGAGTGTGAGGGGACGGAGAGAGTGAGGGGGCGGAGAGTGAGAGGTGACGGAATGTCAGAGGGGACGGAGAGTGGGAGGGGACGGATAGTGGGAGGGGACGGAGAGTGGGAGGGTTCGTAGAGTGGGGGGGGACGGAGAGAGGGAGGGTACGGAGAGTGGGAGGGTACGGAGATTGGGAGGTCTTGACACTCCATACTTCGCTTCGCTCCGCATCGCTCCACACTTGAATTCGGGACATTGCGTGTTGAGTGGTGAGAAGTAAGTGAAAATAATAATCACTATGTTGTTCACATATATAAACTATATTTCCTCTAAATTTCATCTAAGTGTGTTCAGGTTACATTTTTGAAAAAACGTATAAAAATTTCGAACGCAGCGGGATTCGAACCCGCGCCTCTTGGATACCGTCCAAGCGCTCTGACCGCTAAGCCATGCGTTCTACTACCAGCTGCGTCGAAATTCTTATACGTTTTTATTACAACTTATTTATGTTGTTAGCATCTCTGTAGAGAGATTTTTACAAATTTCTGCTACTTAAAGATTATTTAGAAATAATCGTTTAACAAGAGAGATTGCTATTTAATTTTTATATTTACTATTTTTAAAGTGTTATTCCACACTTAGGATTAGGAAACATTTTTGAAAAAACGTATAAAAATTTCGAACGCAGCGGGATTCGAACCCGCGCCTCTTGGATACCGTCCAAGCGCTTTGACCGCTAAGCCATGCGTTCTACTACCAGCTGCGTCGAAATTCTTATACGTTTTGTTACAACTTATTTATGTGTTCAGGTTTTGCGTGTGCAAAGTAAATAAACATTCCCACGTAGTTCAATTCTTTCGTTTATGACTGTAAACGCGATCGGTTGTGGGTTCTATTCCCACTTCGAGGAATGATTATACCGAGGGGGGCCATTAAGTTGTGCGTATTTTAAAAATAAAAAAAAAACACCACGAGGCTCAGGAAAGGTAATCTTTTTTTATAATAAAGTAAACACATAGGAATTTTATTTTGTAAAATTAACACCACTGAAATGTGTACCATCCAAATGTACACACTCCTCGAATCCGGACTCGCTGGCACATCGCTGGTGGGATAGCGGCCATTTCCTCACAGATGCTGTTCTTGAGCTGGGCAACTGTCGTCGGTTTATTGGCATAAACGCGGCTTTGAGTTCCCCACAGAGAAAAAACAACGAGTGGGGTTAGATCTGGGTTCCGGGGAGGTCATGGAACGTCCCCTCCACGCATATCAGTTTGCCAGTAAACATTTCGCTTACAACTGCCAAGGACTCATTGATGTATGAGATATCGCGCCGTCTTGTTGGAACCAGATCCTGTTGTTGTAAACTTCAAAATTATGCAGTTGTAGAAAGAAAAGGTTATGTATGGCGATCAGAATTTACTGATACGGTCGACCATTGACTCATTTTCGAAGAGATGGGGTCTGGTGATTCCTCCAGCCAACATGGCTGCCCAAGTTGTCACTTTAAGCAGAATGCAATGGTCTTTGATGTTTTAATTTGGGATTTTTCTGAGGCCCAATACTGACTTTGCTTGTTCACATTCTAACTTCGAAAGCGCTGTAACAGGCATCTTTCAGGCATTTGGTTTCAATTCCTCGGCTAATGGAAGTTTATACGTGTGAAATTTTAGATCTTTTTTTGCCAAAATACGCCTTACTGATGTTCTTGATACAGTGAGCTCAGTTGATATTTTTAGGGTTGACAGTTACTTCCGTTAGCATTGACCTTGGACGGCCCGCATGTTTTTGATTCAGAGTCGAACCCGTAGACTCACAACATGGCCACATATATAGTGTTTCCCAATAGGGATGATAAGATTTTGATAGCTCACAGCCGCTATCTTGGTTGTTTAACATTTGATATTTGTATAGTTTTGTGTTCAGTAATGTTTGCCATTTAATCGTGAACAGGTTCACGTTACCTCAACATTTGGAAATTATCCAAATTTCTATCAAAATTCGAGAAGTATTGTCTCTACTCAAAGAGCATTTCGTGCTAAATATGGTCGTCATGGTGCACCGTCTGAGCTCGCTATACGTTGCATAATCCAAAAACTAGAAAGTGAATATTTTTTGCACGATAGTAGACCACCAACACGACAACGGACAGGCCGTAGTGAAGAAAATATTGCCGCCGTATCAGCCAGTGTCGAAGAAAATCAAAATTTTTCCGTTCCACTGGAATTGTCGTTATTGGAGTGAGTCAAATCCAAGAGTGGTTCATGAAACACCATTACATCCTGAATAATTGACTGTTTGGTGCGGATTATGGTACGGTGGAATCATTGGCCCGTACTTTTTCAAAAACGTCAAAGGCCGTACTGTTACTGTCAATGGCGACCGTTATCGTGACATGTTGAACGGTTTTTTTTTCCTGAAGTGTATGAAATCGATGCGGACGACATTTATTTTCAACAAGATGGTGCAACATGCCACGCTGCGACCATCACAATGGATTGATTGCGTGATAAGTTTGGTGAGTCGGTTATTTCTCGCAACGGTCCTCACAATTGGCCACCAAGATCATACGATTTAAAACCTTTGGACTATTTTGTGTGGAGGTATGTTAAATCTTAAGTGTATGCCAATAAACCAGCTACGATTCAAGACCTTGAACGGATCATTCGAGCGACTATAGCGGCCAGCCATTGAGCACGAAATTCGAACATATATTACATGTTTTATTTCAATTTCAAATTATATTGTTCTTATTGGGATTCCCCATATATATTTTTAGAAATTGAATTACATATATTTTCAGAAATTGTCATAGTCGAGAGACCGTCCGACCGAAAGGCCTACGACAACGCCCAGAAAGCCTAGTGCCAAGTCCCGAGCCCCTCCTCGAGCTTCTTGTCCCAAGACTCGTCGCGGAGTATGTCGAGCTTATGTCGAACACTCCTCCTCAGCCTATTTAATTCTCTACAATTATTGTCAGTCGGGTACGAGTCGTGTCATCTGGCAGCAGCGTTTTTACGCCTTATTAGTTTTCTGAGATGTCAAATCGTACTTCCCGTACGTTTCTAACATCTTTCAAGCGGCTGAGGATTGTCTTCAATATGGACGGTGAATTAATTAGCCGCGTCTATTGCTAAATCAATCGAGTCAGTGATGAATGGTATTTTAGCTCCTTAAGAGGAGAATTGTTGGCTTGAAGAAACTTTGAGAACTTTTTCCAGTCTGTAATTGTTTTGGTCAGAGGGCCTGAGGGATGCTCCATACCTAGTTTAATTAACACCAGTCTATGATCTGAACCTAGTTCCGGCTGCGATTTGATAGAATGTTGCCAGAGGGTAATATTCTTAAGGATCGCAATATCTAACAACACCTCCGGCGTGCCAAATTGGCCAAAGCGGGAGGAGGTGGGTGGCCCCGTTCGTCGAGAACCTTACCTCTTTAGGTCTAAAGTCAAAAGGACTGGATCACCCATATCTAGGAGTCGCTTTCTAATATTGCCTTATTGCTATCACTACAATTGGCTGATGGCCTGTCATAAAAATCTTCAGTCTTGCGGTATACAGTGTAAATTCTTATTGTAATAAGAATCTTAGTGCCACCTCTCGCGGTGGCACTATCTATCATTCCTTACAATCCTTTAGTCCGCAATGCTAGGAGAACGAACTAGGCTTAAGAAAAGACTCCTGTATACAAATTAATTAAAGTTAATTTAATTAATGCTAGCGTGCCGCTTGTACGCTTATATTAATAATTATACTGGTATATATACTCATTTGATAACAAAATGTTAATAGCACGATGTAGGAATGACCACACAATATACTAAAATAAATAATATATTTTATTATTACTATTTTTAAAAAAAAAAAGGATTTAATTTACTTTTATTTTAAATAATAAAAGTTTTAAAAAATAAATTTTCTTTTTAATTTTAAACTGAAATATATTTAATATACAATATTATAGTAAGTATTATAAAAACATAATTATAACTTCATTGCTGTTGTTACATTACTTCATTTAATTCAATATTGTTTAAACAATTATTTGTGTGTTATTACTTTAATATTTTACTCAAAAATGAATATTATTTAGCGCATTTGTTTCATAAAATCAGAAACAACGACATCTAGTATCATTTGATGTCGACTCTAAGTGTCGGTGATGATTATTGTATTGCCATCTCTCTTATAATCATGTTATCTATTTTTTATTTGAAGTGTTTAAAGAATTTATTTTCAAATATTAAAATATATTTAAATAAAGTTATATTTTAAAATGATATATTTTTTTAATTAAATGAATATGTCAAAGTATTATAATTATAAAAAGACACAAAGCAATAAAATAACATGTATAAAGTATTCAAGTTCTGAATCACGCTATGGACTATGGTTTGCTATAGGTACTAGTTGACACCCAATATTATTACCATGAACACCCAGTTAGTCAAACAAAACAATCATACAATGACGGCCGGGGCCCGGTGTACTGAGACAAGCCAGTAAATGTTCCCTTTGAAAGTATTCACTCTTCAAAAACAGTCTGTAGGCTGTAAGATAAGAATAGTATATCTGGAAAAATTTTTTTCCATCATAGTAGGGTGGACAGCAAGTACTTACCCAGTGTCTGGATAACCAGTACTCTGCTGCCCGCCGAATTCGAGACATTGCGTATTGAGTCTTTGTCTTACCTAAACGAGGAACTGAAAATAATTGAAATATGAATCATTCCTCCGATTGAGAATCAAACCTACAACCGATTGCGTTTATTGTCAGAAACTGCCCTATTTGCCACGACCGGCCGGAAATTGTAACAATAACAATTAATTATTCATATAATTAACGATTCATGGAACAAATACTTTACAATGTATATTTATCAAAAATAAAATTAAAACAAAAGACAAAAAAATTAGAGTAACTGAACGATATATCTACTTGTTCTGTTTCTATTATTTTACACATTTTCTTAATAGAATCTTGTATTGTTGATTTTTGTAATTTATGTTTATTATACTTCGTAAACAGTTTCTTATATTTTTTAAAGGAATGAATGCAGAAATGTTATTACATATATAAACCGGAACTACGGACAAGTTGTCGGATATTATGAAATGTTAGCTTATAATGTTGGAATGTCGAATAAACAATTAAAAATAACTAAAAGATGTACGTTTCAAAAATTACAAATTATCATAAACAATTTTAGTAACATCACAGTTTCACCGATCGCGTTTACTGTCAGAAGAATTTACCTAATAATCTTTATACATATTCGAAGCTAAGCTCCGCGAATCAAACAATTCCCATACGGCACGTCTTCACACGATATGGGAGCAAATCACGTCTCAAGCTAAATACCTCTCTCATTGGCGTCATCAATATCTTCACGTCTTAGAAAACCGAGAGCCCTAACAATAGTGTAATAATATACTGTTAGTATTAGTTGACCTTGTGCCTGTTTAAAAGTCATTAGCAATGTCTTTATGGGGTATTTGATACTAATAAGGTCCAATTAACGCTTATAATGCTGAAAGCTGGATTAGAATATAGTTCCATTATAAATACTTCACACACGCAAAGGCACCTGGTGACAGCACCACGTCGCGGACTCAAGTGCGCGAGCCCGTTTGCATTCACAATGCGTTGTTTACGAGTATATCAATTTTAGCGTTTGGAAACGCTAGTGGAAAGCTCTAAAAATACTTATTTTAAATTATTAATATTTTAATACAACTATTCCATTCGTCCATGGTTATTCCATAATAACCTATTTTAAGTACCTTTCAATTAAAAAAAGCAATATTATTTATTTATTATTTGAAATTAATTAACGAAAGAAACATACCACATATTCGTGTTGTATTTACTAATATGGATTAAGATATTAAAATACAATTGCCTTATTAGTATCAGCTACCTTACACTCGTAAGTGTATTATTTTCTACCGTTCATGTTTTTTCTCCTTACCCGCATGAGCTGTCTTACTGATACTTACTGTAATGTAAAAGTACTAAAACGTTGACACCGCTCTGAAGTTAATACCGTTTTATATTTAAAACTATCTGATTTTACGAAACTCATCCGCTGGGAGAGTGATAAAGATATATATTATCAGCATTTAGAGGAGTTTCTGGATGTCTGGAAAAGTAACTGAAATCCCAATCACACCCGAGGTCACTACACAAGGCGCGGTGCAATATGAGATGGAGTCCTTGCAGTGTTTAGCTATTTCCATACTTATGTTCCGCCAGAACTCTTATTCAGGTGGTGTTTAAGGTGTACAAGTTGTTCAAAGGCGGTTATAACAATCATTACATCTCATCGGTCGCTTTGTATCACAACCACTATTCCTTCCCAGTGTGAAACACAAGCGTTGTTATGTTTCATTCATTATAATAATTATAAAAGCGCTTCTAAATGTAACTAAATACTAAGTTTATATAAAACAATATCAATATTAAAGCACACGCGCTTATTTGTGAGTACTTACTTATAGTTCACAGCGCTTCAGTTTGTTTCTCTGATTGTTCTTTTATTTGATTGAATTTATCATTTAAAAGTGACTCATTTAAAGTTGAAGTGTAAATTGACTATTTAGTGTTCATTGAAAGTGTCGCTTGTGTACTTCATTATAATAAGGTAACACTCAGTTACTGTGTGTTTCATTTCTCATATCAAATATTGTTTAAATTTATAGAAATTTCTGTTTACTTTTAGTAAATTTATTGTTGTAATAATATTGTTATTGTATTAAAACATATTGTATGAATATACATTTTAAATTCTCAATTGTATAACATTACAGGCTTTGATAGATGAGAGAGAGAGAGAGAGAAAAAGGAACGAGTGCTTGATAAAAAAAACATAAAACCTTTAAGGAGGTCTTTTTAAGTCATTTGGTAACTACTCAAATAGTTCCTAAGTACCAGTAACTCGGTCTCAGGAGTACGAACTGCAATAAATTATCAATGAAACTGTTTCAAAGGGAACAATCGCGCATATCTAAAGTGTCGCCATTTTAAACAAATATGAACTCACATTACACAATGAAAGCAGATAGCTTATAATATTCCTCAGCACTCACTTCATTTACTCATCTACACTAGAAGTGGACGGAGCTGTCACAATATGTGCGCGAAATGACATTTATAAATATAACAATAGATCAATCTTCACAGACTTATTAAATCGGTACAATTACTTTGTTTACAATAAGTACGTACTTAGATATAAATATTTATTTATTATTCAAAATTATAATATTGTTATTTCAAAATTAAAACTATTTTTTGTAAAGAAAACATTTTTTATTTTGTGTTTTCCTTTCTACTTGCTAACTAACATAGAAAACATGGACCTACAACAAAATTATATATATATATATATATATATATATATATATATTTATATATTATATATATATATATTATACTAAAATAGTTGCTTTACTTTAGTGAAACATTTAACAGTAAAACTGCAATAAAAATCAAAAATTACATACGCTTGTATTGACCATTACAGAAACACATACACATGCTTGGCGCTATATGCGTTGTATTGGTTAGTGACCACTTCAAACCAAACCAACGGCGGCGTGCGTCAATACATTCCAATATCTTTGTAGATACAGATATCAATGAGCATATCTCTATTTACAATGAACATGTAAACCTGTTATGGGGCGTTTAATAATTTAATAGACCCCAAAACATTTACTTTTATTATAATCGATTAAAATATTAATCAATTATAATAAAAGTAAATCAAGTTGGAGAAATTGAGATAAAGAAGAGTTGTTGGAGAAGAGAGATTATGTGATATATAGATGGTCCGATATTTATATATGTGCATAATGATCGTAGAAGCTGCTGCTCCTTACCAAATGTAGTTAAAAGAATATTGAAATTTAAGAAGTTGTAAAAAAGAAGACAAGAGGGGAACTTTTCGAAAGAATAAAGATGTTGAATAAAAGGAAGAAGAAGAATAAAATATGTTTATTAAAAATATTCTAAAGTATGCATTATAGAAAAGTATTACATTACATTATATTATATCTAACTAAAATTTCATATATGTAAGTCTATAATGAGTAACGCTATGTCTCGAATTTGGCGGAAAGCGAAGTACGGAGTGTCTTGACGCTTGAGCATTTCTTATCTACCCGCATAGCAATGCGGGATGAAAGCGTGAAGTTAAACAAAATGTGCTTGCTTAATATAATAACCGAATTAAATAGTTCGTAAGGTAAATGACAGAAAATGTAATTACGTTCACTATTTAGAAACTTCATTATATTGCAGATTTCTGAAGACTTGATGACGATTGGCAAAGCGGAAAGGACAGGCAAATCTGTTTGGATATGTATTAATTAATATGACACGTGTATCCCTTACATTGGAAGTGGCCCAACTTTGAAAATGCCCTAAATTTCTTATACGCGTAATTGTCTTTCATGCGATGCATTATGAAGCGTGAAGCTGTTTATTAAACAATATATAATGTTGCTACTTATTCCAGACACATTCTAACATGTGTATGACAATAATATTTAAGAAAGTAAGTTACAATGAAGGCTTGTTGTATAGATGTGGTTAAATGTACTTTAATTTGGTGTTTTTATCAACGTCTTCCGGAAATTATAGTATCGGTTTTAATTGGTAGAAATGCTTAGAAGTTGTTTTGCTTTAATTGCTGACGTCGATTACTGATTCACATAAATTTACTATTTCCAATTATCAACATGTGTCAATAATAATTTTCTAGTTCATTGTTCGGTTTTATAACCCATTGCGGTCCTCTGGTCTTTGCTGAACTGGTAGACGTTTAAATTAAGAGGATCACATCGGATTTATCGATTACAGTTACAATACTTCGATAATTGGTCGAGATTTGGCTTTATACTATTGAAATATCTAAAATTATTTTATACTTATAATTGTACAATTATATAATAAAATTTTTTAAATATAATTATAAAATACCAGAATTATATACATAAAGAAAAAAATAAGGCTTAAGGAATATAATAAGATTCATAGATGTAAGAAAAATGTAATCTTGACATCGATTTGTTTCTCACCTTACACATGTTCAACAACTAAACGATTTTACATTAATACTTTAAAGACACTTTTGTTATTTCAAAATATTCTCCCCTTGTGCTCTGTTATACACTGCCCTTTACCATTCTATATCAAGCAGGTCCACTCTGTGTAACGCAGGTCTCTGTGTGTAACGCAGGTCTCTGTGTGTAACGCAGGTCTCTGTGTGTAACTAAGTGTGTTTGTACAGTTCAAATCATGCAAATCAATTTCGAAGTGGATATCTTCAACTAAGTAAAGTGTAATTATGTAGGTATACGTTTAGTTTGGATGGCGATGCATTACATGTGTTATCAAAATCAGACATGGTGGAACACCTAAGATGAATATCATATGAATATCATACCTACAACGAGAATGTCAAGTGAAAGGGCTTACTGAAAATGATTTGAAAGAAATATTGACGTCATTCCAAATCCAATATGGCGGACTTATGAAAATGGTGGAATAAGTTCCTTATGTCTTTCTACATTATGTGTGATATATGAAAGAACTCGCTAAGATTGCTTATCTTGATAGTGAAAGATAAATGAAACATTTCAAAGAGAAGGCTAATAAGTAAGCAGTGGAAAGTGAGTACTTACTAGAAGAGAAGCACCCATGAGGATAGGATTACCTGCTTTAAATGGCTAAGAGTAATTGTATATAAAAATATATATTTAAGATTTCTTTAAAGCTTAGACTTTTATTATCCCTATAAGAATAGAACTAGAATAAAGGAGAGTTTATTAGTACGACGCTATTGTTTAAACAAATTACTGTTACTGGTACTACTTACTAACCTTTTCAGTATTTTGATACATCAAAGAAAATTTCACTCTACCGAAATACAACTGTCTTTATGAATTGTTTTCTTGTGTAGAAGGTATTATAGTGTTACACACCGCTCATAGAGGTTGTTGTTGCAGAAGTGCCAGTATTAATGGTCATTCAATTTGTAGCTTCAGTCATGACTTATTTTAAAAGTAACTCAAGCGGTTTGTTCACGATTATATTTCGATATATAGACACTTCGTTTTGGTTTAAAATAAAACAATCGATAAGGAAAGTTAAAATGCCGATATACGTATGTAGGTACGCATACGTGTATATGATTCACCGCTACGCCACAGCCGCTCTGTCCTCAATACTTGTATTATCTTCTTAGATACTTATTTTTAAGCCATTGTTAAGTATAATATAGACTTTCTTTAGATATACAATGTCTTTTAATTATTTGATTGGATAAGAAGTAATTATAATTATAGCGAATAGTTTAAAATGGCTACATATGAAGCCCATTATTGTCTAATTCGTAAAAGATAAAATAATTACTGATAGTATTGTTCAATTATTAGTAAAATATAGCCTATGTGACTCCTGAGTACAGCAGCTTTGTGTTAGTAAAAAAAATCATAGTCAGATAAGTAGATTGTAGCCACGTTTTTTATTCGGGCCATTCATTGCTAGAGTCTGTATTTCCGAAGCCATACAATCCAGGGATCTTCTAATATACAGTATACAGGTACCTTTTAGGCAAGTGTATATTATTATAGACCAAATCAACTCTTAACACGAGGCCTGATGTGGTCAAATGCAAGGCCTATTAAATATAAAAAATATAATCCCCTCCAAACTTCTTCTTTACGCCATAAGATTATGTATTAATAGCTTTAGTATGACTTTTATCAATAGAATTGAAGATGAAAATGTGACATTTTAAATGGTATTAAAAGTACACAGATGTGCCATTTGTTGCAATGATTAAGGTTTTTATATCAATATTAAACAGAACGCGGCTCCAAGCTCCGCTACTTTGTAGATATCCTTCAGTAGGCGTCATATTGATATTCTATTAATTACTAATAATATCATATGTTTTAATGTGTATATCTCGTTGTTGCAGAATGCGAAAAGTTAATTTAATACGTACTATTCATTCATTCATTCATTCAATCATAAACAATCAATTCAACATACGAAAATGATATTTCAGCATCAAATATTTTTATAGCTTTAAACTCGATTCTCTCAATATAGCTATAAACTCAATTTACAAGCAAAGGCGCCACACGACGAAGCCGCCCAGTACTGCGTGACTACGGTACCTTCGTACTTTAGTTCATGTATCTCCTAAAGGAATCGTGTTACCATTCTACATTTTTCTATATTACATACTATATTTTAACGTAAAAATAAAAAACATAAGAATTTACCAATTTACAAAAAATCTGATTTTTAATGTTGACTTCCGGTTTTACTCGTAAGAAAACCCATTAATATGCTCAAGTACTCATTATTTATAATTAAATCCATTTAACTGTACACATTTCGCTGCCCGCTTGTCGTGTAATGCCCCGTATTTGACCGCTTTGATGCATTTCGCGTATACCAAACCGCTGATCTATCTGATCCTTTGTTCTGTTTCTACTCGGTAAGTACTTAGTGTTATGATTCATGAAATGTGTTTAACATTTTTCAATTCGTGTTTTAAACCGTTTTATAGAAATATTTTTCTTTTGTTTCTCTAATAGGATATGTTTTAAAAATGTTCATTGTTAGAAGGTTATAGTGAGACTATGAGTTGGTTTATTTTGACCCTCTTGAGCTTTTGATATTATTTGATGTTTATATGGAATTCTATTCATAACCAAAATAAAATTGATAGGAATATGTATGACTGTGTAAACTTATTTCATGAATATTAAAGGATTCATATTCACGTGTTCATATTGTTTAATCTATACAAAACGCACATCTAAATAGATATAACACTGTCCGTGTGTGTGTCTTTGAACTCCTACAGCTGGACCTGGGATTAGATTTAGACAATTTCGACAAAGGACTAAAGTCGAAGTAAATCAGGCGAGATGAGCTGCTTTAATGAAATCTATACCTTTATTGTACTTTTTAAATTATTCAAAACAAAATAATATAATTTAATATTTATTCTATATAATAATTGGAAAGAAATTTTTGA
The DNA here is from genome assembly GCA_032432895.1 of Dryadula phaetusa. Lineage (NCBI taxonomy): Eukaryota > Metazoa > Arthropoda > Insecta > Lepidoptera > Nymphalidae > Dryadula > Dryadula phaetusa. Next base: position 141,401 of record JAOYRS010000105.1, on the reverse strand, counting down.
ATCTCATTGTTATGGTCGATCATAAGAAAAAGGCTAACCATAATGTGTGCAAGACCGCGCGCCGAAGCGCTTTCTGTCTAGTAATAATTATTAGAAGAAGCTTCATCTTCGTTTGTTTCGGGCTGAATACACGCGCGCATGTACGTTGTGTTTATAAACACAGTGACAATTCTTACTAAGCCCGTAAGCCGGCCTTACGATCCTTGAACCGCTTTGAGCCGCTCGAACGAATAACGTTTATATTTCTACAGAGAAGCCCGCATGTAATTACATGTGCCTATATCCTAAGGATAATAAAGCACAAGAATTATTTTTGTCTTACATATTACAAAATAATAGGGGTTTGAAATTGCCTTTGACAGTTCTTCATTTCAATTTATTAAGATGATTAATTTATTAAGAAGAGAACTTAATGAAAATGAAAATTATTATTATTGACCTTTGCGAAGTGATTGTACACTACACTTTTATTTACCTATTATATCTATTATAATACAAGCAGATACTACCCAAGTACCCTTATTGTCTATACATCAATAAATAAATTAATACATTCGATATGTTTTTATGACAATGAAGAGGACGTGAAGTTAGGAATATTTACAATGTAGATACATTGCATTTCCAGAGGTTTTCTTATTTTCTCTTATTTCTGATATGAATGTATGAGAAATATAATAAATGATTTAATAAAATGAACACTTTAGTATATAAGTGATGAACTCGTTGCTATGGCTACGCGTACCTCAAGTGTCAACAAGGCGCCGTGTTTAATGAATTAACATAAGGAGATATACTTTCAAAATTATTTCAAAACGTTTCATATAATATGGAGTTTCCCAATAAGAACAATATGTTTTGAAATTGAAATAAAACATGTAATATATGTTCAAATTTCGTGTTCAATGGCTTTATTTGATAGAAAATTTTAAGCTATTTATGATTTAAACAAAATTTTGTTCAAACGACCGCCATGACTTTTTTGCACTGGTGAATACGATCGGACCAATTTTCGATGACTCGGTGCAGCATTTTGCTGGTATGGCCGCTATAGTCGCTCGAATGTTGCGTTCAAGGTCATGAATCGTAGCTGGCTTATTAGCATACACTTGAGATTTAACATACCCCCACATAAAATAGTCCAAGGGTGTTAAATCGCATGATCTTGGTGGCCAATTGTGAGGACCGTTGCGAGTAATAACCGACTCACCAAACTTATCACGCAATAAATCCATTGTGACGGTCGCAGTGTGGCATGTTGCACCATCTTGTTGAAAATAAATGTCGTCCGCATCGATTTCATACACTTCAGGAAAAAAAACATTGTTTTCATTGTTCACATAACCATTGAGCCAAAAGTGAGCCTCATCTGAAAAGATGATTTTCTTATGAAATTCGGTGTCCGTTTCCATCATTTCAAGCGCCCAATCAGAAAATTCACGACGTAATCGATGGTCTGCTGACTTGAGTTCTTGTACCAACACAATCTTGTATGGATGTAGGCCAAGATTCATACGTATGTTGGTGGTCTTAATATTCACTTTCCAGTTTTTGGATTATGCGACGTATAGCGAGCTCAGACGGTATCGTCACGGAGCTCATAATAAATTGACATCAAAAGTGCTAGTACCTTGCTGCGCGCCAAAACGGTTGAATTGTGAAATATTAAATGGCGAACATTTTTTTGTCTTCATATTTAGAAGATATAATTAACTATAAGAAATATTATTAACACTGGAGAAAAAGACTTAATAATAAAAATCTGAGCATAATGGGACTTGAACCAGTGCCTCTTGCCAGTATGTCACTTAAGTCATTGGAGCACTTGGACGGTTCCAGTAAGAGATGCGAGTTGGAGTTTTTTCGTTTGAATACGATGATTTGACGTCAAAATCGGAGGAACACTATTATCTTTCAGTCAATAGTGTCACTCCATTATATATTATAGTTTGTAATATAGAAAAATGTAGAACGGTAGCTCGATTCCTTTAGGAGATACATGAACTAAAGTACGAAGGTACCTTTCTTGTAAATAGAGTTTATTCTGATTAAGAATCGAGTTCGATAAATATAAAAATATTTGTTCCTAAATTATCATTATCGTATGCTGAGTTTATTGTTTATGAATGAATGAATGAATATGAAGTACGTATTAAATTAACTTGGCGTATTCTGCAACAACGAGATATCCACATTAAAACATATGATATTATTAGTAATTAATTAAATATCAATATGACGCCTACTGAAGGATATCTACAAAGTAGCGGAGCTTGAAGCCCCGTTCCGATTAATTAATTAATGTTGATATAAAAACCTCAATCATGTAAGCAAACGGCGCATCTGTGTTCTTTTAATACAATTTAAAAAGTCATATAAAATATTCACAAATAGCTGTCTTTAATTCTATTGATAAAAGCCATACTAAAGCTAGTAATACATAATCTTATGGCGTAAAGAAGAAGCTTGGAGGGGATTATATTATTTATATTTAATAGGCCTTGCATTTGACCACATCAGGCCGAGTGTTAAGAGTTGATTTGGTCTATGATAATATACGCTTGCCTAAAAGGTATCTATCTGTATACTGTATATTAGAACATCCCTGGATTGTATGACTTCGGAAATACAGACTCTAGCAATGAATGGCCCGAATAAAAAACGTGGCTACAATCTACTTATCTGACTATGAATTTTTTTACTAACAGTAAGCTGCTGTACTCAGGAGTCACATAGGCTATATTTTACTAATAATTGAACAATACTATCAGTAATTATTTTATCTTTTACGAATTAGACAATAATGGGCTTCATATGTAGCTATTTGCTTAATTACTTCTGATCCAATTAAATAATTTAGATACGTTGTATGTTTAATGAAAATCTATATTTTTATTTACAAAATGGCTTTAAAACAATTATCTAAGATGATAATACAGGTATTGAGGACAGAGCGGCTGTAGCGTAGCGGTGAATCATATACACGTATGCGTACCTACATACGTCGCGAATGGCAGCGGGCGGAGGGCGGGAATGTAAAAACATCGCCTTAACTATACTTGAGTCACTTTCACACCATTATGTGGTATTTAAAGTGGGGATTAGTAAACTACTTGCGGTGTCATGGTGTAGACTGTACTGTATTGTTCGGTAAGAGTATTCAGAAGTCGAGAGCGAAGTGGTCTATCGGTATCTTAACTTTCCTTATTGATTGTCATTTTATTTTCGTAATTCGATAATATAATTATCATTTTGGCAGTTTTATTTTAAACCAAAACGAAGTATCTATATATCGAAATTCAATCATGACTGAAGCTACAAATTGGATGACCATTAATACTGGCACTTCTGCAACAACAACCTCTATGAGCGGTGTGTAACACTATAATACCTTCTACACAAGAAAAGAATTCATAAAGAGAGTTGTATTTCGGTAGAGTGAAGTTTTCTTTAATGTGTCAAAATACTGAAAAGTTTAGTAAGTAATATCAGGAACAGTAATTTGTTTAAACAATAGCGTCGTACTAATAAACTCTCCTTTATTCTAGTTCTATTCTTATAGGGATAATAAAAGTCTAAGCTTTTAAGAAATCTTAAATATATATTTTTATATACAATTACTCTTAGCCATTTAAAGAAGGTAATCCTATCCATATGGGTGCTTCTCTTCTAGTAAGTACTCACTTTCCACTGCTTACTTATAAGCCTTCTCTTTGAAATGTTCAAAGTTTTGTGTATCATTATACATACATAAAATATTTATAGACATCTGTTGATATACTCATAATATAACCTAGTAGGTATTCTATACCTAATTAATTTCTGCTTGTTAATTACATTTCGTTAATTCTAAAGTTACTGATTATATTATCACGTAAAGGTCCAAAAACATCTATTTCATTTGTAATTAATATAGGTATTAGATACATATATAAAAGTATAGGTAAAAAAATCATAGGTAAAAAAAAGTATAGGTAAAAAAGTATTAAAAATACCTTTTAAAATTAAACTTTTATTCAAGTACGCCAAAAAGAATAAATCACCCTTTCATTTATCTTTCACTTTGAAATGTTTCATTTATCTTTCACTATCAAGATAAGCAATCTTAGCGAGTTCTTTCATATATCACACATAATGTAGAAAGACATAAGGAACTTATTCCACCATCTTCATAAGTCCGCCATATTGGATTTGGAATGACGTCAATATTTCTTTCAAATCATTCTCAGTAAGCCCTTTCATTTGACATTCTCGTTGTAGGTATGATATTCATATGATATTCATCTTAGATGTTCCACCATGTCTGATTTTGATAACACATGTAATGCATCGCCATCCAAACTAAACGTATACCTACATAATTACAGTTTAGTTAGTTGAAGATATCCACTTGGAAATTAAGTTCCATGATTTGAACTGTACAAACATAGTTAGTCACACACACAGAGGTACACACACAAGTTAAGTAAAATGAGTGGACCTACTGGATATAGAATGGTAAAACTTTGGGCAGTGTTACCTTATGTATATATTTACAATTCTTTTCTTTTAAATGAATAATTGTACATTAATAAGTATAAAATAATTGTAGATATTCCAATAGCTTGACCAATAAGGTCTAATATTTATTTTATTTTTATTTATTTATTTACTAGGAAGCCAACGTTACATACTATAATAATTTTTTTGCTTCATGCTTTATCCCTTGCCGTATTACCGCAGAAAGGAACTTGTTCCATCAGGTAGATTGGTTGAGGAAGATAGAATCGGAAGTGATGGAGGTCGGTTAACATCGGTATCATTCTTTTCAGTCTGCAAGATTTTGTCAGTGCCGGACTGCACAAGGACCAGCACCTAACGAAATAGCTTCTACGGTTGTAATTTCGTTAATTTGAGCAGTCATTATTAGAATATTTTTAGAAAACATATTTTATTCTTCTTCTTCCTTTTAGTTAGTTAGTTAAAAAAAAACTTTATTGTACATTGATAAAATAGTACATAGGTTTTTAAAAAAGAACAATAAAATGCACAAAGGCGGCCTTATCACTGAGAGTGATCTCTTCCAGGCAACCAAATTACAAGGATTTACATAAAGAGTGGGCATGATGCGGTGTAAAACAATAAAATGTAAAAAAAAAATAAAGAAAAAAAAAATATTAAAGATCTTAAACTAAATAAATTCTCAAAAACATACATATATATACATATATACATACATATTTTATTCAACATCTTTATTCTTTCGAAAAATTCCCCTCTTGTCTTTTTTTTTTACAACTTCTTAAATTATATATCACATAATCTCTCTTCTCCAACAACTCTTCTTTATCTCGTTTTCTCCAACTTGATTTACTTTTATTATAATCGATTAATAGTTAAAATTAATAGTTTAATTTTAACAAAATAGATAGAATAGATAGACCTAGATAACTAGGTCATTCCTGAATGTAGTTGTACTACATTATAATATATCTATTATGATCGGGTTTTAGGGACGAGCTACATACATTCTCCAAGAGGATCGCACTGCCTCGAATTGTCATCAAAATAATGTAAATGCATTTAATATAAAATAAAACAAATATATGTTATATGATATTTAATCAAAATAAAAAACTAAGCTCCTCAATCAATGATGCCGTTATAATAAAACTAATTGCTACAATATATAACCAAACCTATTTCCACACTTGTACTGTTCACGGCCGTTCGACATACGTCCGATGGTCAATTGGAGATTATCTGAAATTATATAAAATGGTTAATTTAAAATATAACATTTATTCAGTAGTACTAAAGTTAGGAAAAAAAGGATTATAGTTTTTAAACCTGACTAAATTCTCAGGTACCCTACACTGTTTGCAGCCAAAACCCTGAAAAGTTGAAATTTATCATATTATTAGCATGTTTACTTTTAATAAGTACAATATAACCATAATGGAAGAAACTTATAAATACATCAAAATTATCTTACTAAAATACAGCAGTCAATAGCTTACATGTAGCAGTGGAATGATATCCCCAATCTTTACTTTTGAAGACTCGAGTCGATACCGTCGCATTGCCTTCTCCGAGTTTAGTCTAAATTATAAAATAGACGTTATATTAAATGAAATACCGATTTACAATAAAATATCCTATTCTTCGGATCGTCTAGTTCTTACACGAGCGACACCGGCGTGGCTAAGACGATCCTTTAGAAGAGATTCAAAAATAGAAAATATACGAAATTTTAACTAAACATTTTACATTTTACTTTTATTTACATTTTTTCTAAAATGTTTTCTAATCCTAAGTGTGGAATAACACTTTAAAAATAGTAAATATTAAAATAAAATAGCAATCTCTCTTGTTAAACGATTATTTCTTAATAATCTTTAAGTAGTAGAAATTTGTAAAAATAACAACATAAATAAGTTGTAACAAAACGTATAAGAATTTCGACGCAGCTGGTAGTAGAACGCATGGCTTAGCGGTCAGAGCGCTTGGACGGTATCCAAGAGGCGCGGGTTCGAATCCCGCTGCGTTCAAATTTTTATACGTTTTTTCTAAAATATGTCCTACATATTTCTCCTTATGGCTACCGACATAAGCTTGTATAAAGTATATATAGGCAGAGATATTACCGAAAAAAGGTGTGGGTGTGTGTGCCTGTGTGTATGTGTGTGTGTGTGTGTTTGTGTGAGTATGTGTGTGCGTGCGTGTGTGTGTGTATGCGTTCGTGTGTGCGTGTGTACGTAAAGTACCAAAACAAACACTGGAATTAATATAAGCCTTTCCATAGTTTTCAGTTTAAAGAAGTGAGAAATCCTCAAGAATTGTGAATTGTGGAATTTCTCGATATTTTTCAATAGAGACAATAGGTAGGTACAATACCTATTTATTATTATTATAGGTTTATTTAAGAAAGTGTATTAAAATATTTTGATAATAATTAAATCTAGTTTTTTATTAGATAAACACTAAATAGACGCAAACACTAATTTCAAAATCCTAGTGCTTACATATTTATAGACTACCTTAAAATAAGTAAATAAGCGGATATGAATATTTCTAGCCCTAATTTTATTCCTTCTAATTTTCATCTCTAATCTGCTGTAAAAAGTACAAAGACACAAAAGAAAAAGATTTAAATGAACGAGTGATTGTCCGCTGTTTACCTGAGTACGATACAATGAGAGGGCTGATGTTTGGACACCAACCCCTCCACCGTCATCTTTGTAAAGGAACACAACTAATTTCGCGAGACTGGTCAGTATGTGTTTAGTGATCTTGTGAGCACCTTCAAACAAATAAATTGTTGAAATTTATAATTTTTACGAATTTAAAATAAAATGACTTCTTTCGCACCCAAGCAGACGGAACTAGAGGCAGCCCAAGCGTTATTGGATCTTCATGCTTATCTTAGTGGACTTACAGACACATGTAAGTTTACAATTTTGTTAAGAATTATTTGTATAACTTAAATCTACAATATAAATAGGCTTAAATGTATTTTATTATTAAATATTTTACTATTTTTAAAATTGTTAAGTAATTTGTTTTACTTTTCAGCTGGCGAGAGAAAAACCGTCAATAGAAAGAATTATTGGGACTTTTATCAGTTCACCGGTACGTTTATTTTTTTAATATTCCATAACATTTAAAGTACGTACATGTCTTACTATTTTTAAAGTGTTATTTATATACCAAAATTTACATAAGTCAAAATTGTCAAAATTTCAACTGATCGAGTCGTCAAAGTCGTCGTTAAAGGAATTTAAACGAGCCACATTTTTTATTCATAAATTTTTGTAAGCCTTATATTTTTTATATAAATGTTATTTAAAATTTTGATTAATTTTCGATTGCTTCTGATATTACTACCAATTTAATATATATAGATAGCAAATTATTATGTTTCTACAATTTATCTGTAACGCGTTGCCTTCATTTTTAGAAGGAGGACTTGCCGACTAAAACTAGCACCCCGAAATCTAAATTTCTAGCTAAATGGAACAATTCTATAGAAAAAACAGAAAATAGTAATTTAAAAAATGGAAAACTGCACGACGCTGAAACTCAAACAGATCCTATACCAGTGTTGCTGCAAATAGTAGAAAAACCAATGAAGCTTTCAGCCGAAAATTTATCCCTTAAGAAGCGACTTCATAGTTACAAAGATAGATTCTCGGCTACAGATTCCTTTACCGGACGTCATGCTGAATCATCGAAAAAGACCTCGGAGTTTCGAAAATGTAACAGACGTACTAAAACTTTGGTTAGCAAAACCCAATCAGTAAGTATTTTTAGTCAATATAAATTATTTTTTCATAACATTATATATTGAAAAATTCTTTAAGTTGCATTGAAATATTTTTAGAACTCCCATGAAAAAATGAATGACAAAGGATTTAACAATTGTAAGAAAGCAACACCAGACAAGGAGATTCAAAGCACTAACACCGATATGGTAAGACTAATTTACATGACTAATGCCAAAGCATGAATAGTGTAGTGATTATTAAATGAAATGAAACATACCTTTTCCAGGTTCCTATTGGTGATGGAAATGCAAAAGTTCCAGCACGCCTCCTGAAGTATGCAGACCGGTCTTGTCACTCAAGTGCGACGCGAAAATTGTTAACAGCAGTATTTTCGAGACAGTAAGTAGCCCCCATGACTATAATAGATTATTTAATAAAACTAACACGATGTCTTAGATCCATTAAAATAAATTTATTTATTTGTTTATAGGGTGTTGGCTACTCATTCATTGACTGGAAAGCTTTCACCAGCTTTTCCCAACAAGCCAGCCAAAAAAAAATTAGATGCAGCAGTAGTAAATGATATCGTTCAAACAGTCATGGAGAGGTGTGGGGTGCCAGAAAATTTAGTGAGGTGCGAAATTTTTTCATATTTTATTTTATGGAATATTTTAAATATTATTTTGAAACATAAATGAAACATAAATAATGCCTATTTTCAGAACTAACATAACAACCAAATGCGCCGATGAAAGTAAAATGCTTCGCACTCGTCAGCAAGTCAAAATGATAAAGAAAACTAAAAAGGATAAGAAAGAGAACTTACCGCCGTCCGATGGTTCAGATTTTTCTGATTAATTATATCTTTCTACGTAAGTAATATAAATAACTCGAATTTGGGCGGAAAGTGAAGTACGGAGTATCTCCACAAAGTATTCCTTACCTACCTGCATAGCAATGCGGGGTAAAAACGTGAAATTAAAAAAATTGTACTTGTGTAATCAGTACTAAGATATAAATGGCTACAAATTCATTTATAAACGTTCGCTATGTCAACAAAATGTAACATGAAACGTAATTATATTGCAGATTTCTGAAAACCTGACGACGATTGGCAAAGCGAAAGAGGACTGGCAACATTATTGAGACATGATTATGTATAATTCGTGTCTCTCTTAGAATGGAAGGAACCCAACTTTGAAAATGTCTGAATTTCTTGTACGCTTAATTCTCTTGCGATGGAGAATAAATCTTATTAAACTATTATTTATTTTATTTAACATTTTATTTTTATTCCTACTTATTCTAGACACATTGTTACATATGTATGACAATAATTGAATACTTCACTTATAGGCTAACTCGACAAGCATAATGAAATAATATAAAACTAAAAAAAAGAAATCCAAGTACAATTCCAAAAAAAGTGACCTTATGACCTTAATTACACTTAAAACAATAAAATAGAAATATTCAAATATAAAAGTAACATAACTAAAGTGACATCAAAACTGCGAGTAACTCTGCACTGCTGCGCGCTAAAACGTTAAAACTGTGAAATACTAAATGACAATTAATGTTTGATTTCATATTTAAATATATTATTAACTATTAGAAATATTATTAACAAGGATTGGAAGGATCGAGTCTTTTTAGACTTAAAAGACGTATAATGCAATAAACTGCTCTTGCCAGTATGTCACTTAAGTGATTAGAGCACTTGGACGGTTCCAGTAAGGGCCGCGAGTTGGACTTTGGTCGTTTGAAAAACAACGATTTGACATTAAAATGTTTATATCTTTCAGTTAATAGTGTCACTCCCTTAATTTTTGTATATTAGCTAAAATAAGTTCTTATTTGGGTCAAGACTTTGATCTAGATTGTTTTTATTTTGTATGAGAATTGTGGAAAGTGGAGCTGGAGCAGGTTTATTAGCTTATATCCAATTAAATGAAATCATCAAATCAGAATAATGATAACAAGTTACGATTTCATCACTTCTAGGATCAATTTATCTAAATGCAGTAATAACTAATTCTTATATTGCTAATATCATTTGTCTCAATATCGCGCTATTTTATATTATTGAATAACCGAAGTTTATGTGATTCATATTGTGATCCTCGGCAAGGTGAAGATTTAATAAACATATCAACTTTTAATGTGATTTTTAATCACCCTGAAGTTCGTATGATTTCCCCATATAATTCTAAAATTGTAAAACTTTTGTAAAGGAATCTTTGGTTACTTGATAAAGTAAGGAAATTTTTGATATTCTAACTAATACATAAATGTTTAGTGAATATACTTTTGTGTGCCTTTTTTAATAAAACTTTACTAATTATCCTGATGTTAGTCTAACCAAAATGTAAAATTAGCTTTGTAATTGGTGTTTTAATATCTATTGAAAATTATTAAATCTAATATAATAAGAACTATATTGTTACTTTATTTTATAAACCTACAAGTAGCGTAGTTTTTAAATAACAAGTCTCTCGTCAACTTTCCTTCTGTAGTGTTTATTTCATGTAAATTTCTCTTTTATTGATAAAAAAACATTTACAGTAAAAACAATTACGCTACAAACAAAGTAAACTTTCTCAAAGTTATATTTTAAATCATATAACATAATATATTTGTAGTTTAGTTGATCAAACCAACTCCGACTGACTTTTTTATATATTTATTTGAGCATATAATGAAAATTTTTTTTCTTTCATATTTACTATTTTCCATTATTTTTTTTGTTACAATATTCATTAATTTAAATGAATCACTTAAGCAAGGCCCAATGAGTCAGAGCTTCTCTGTAAACAATGTTTGAGGTAATTCGATTATCTGGTAGCAAAATATTTTGACTTTATGAAGATCCCACCTTTGATAGGCCAACGTGTAATTAGCTATGTGTGAAATCTTTGCGTACATCAATACCTAGTAAACTGAAAATGTTGCCCTGTGATTTATTTATTTTTAAACAAAAGATCTTTTCCCGAAAATTGCAGTCTTGAATAGGATGGTAATTCAGTCAGGTATCATTGGTATTCTGACCGGCTACGGTGTCGGTGATAATTATCCCTATAATTAAATTTACTCCTTATTTCTTTAGTAGTGTTATCCTATTGCATAGGTTGAGAGGGCTCAAATGATATCACAGCAATACTGGTGTTCCGATTTAAATTTTAAATCATGTAATCGACTATTAATCGTCAATATTTTTAACAATGTCGATAAATTTGTATTTTAACCTTAACCTTTGTGTTTTAGTTAAATTATTAATTTCATCCACAGTGCCATATCTAGGCAACATTACCCTAGAACTCAGTCAGTGGAAGTGCTTTTTCATTAAATTTTCAATATCAGGGTATATTACCTGAATTAAACTGTCTACTTTCTTTCCCACACTAACTTTCCAGGCCGGCAACGTTTCTGTAGCTCTCCTGGTGTTACACGGGGCCGTGGGTGGTGGTGACCTTTTACCATCACGTGACCTGCATGCTCGAATAACTTGCCTGTACTATAAAAAAAATCTAATTTTAAATCTAATAAATATAAAGTATTTTAAGGCTCTATCTAAGGCCTTGATATGATCCCTGTTGTGACTCATGGTAAATTCATAAATAACATTCATCGTGCAAGAACTTGCCGTAAAAATACAGACAAATAAAGACACGGCAATAATGACAGCTAATAAAAACATGTGAAACGGCTTACAGATGAATTTATTTGCTTAAAAGAGGAATTAACGAAATATGAGAAATCTACTTAACAATGGAATCAAGAGAGAATAAAATACCTGAAACAACACCCACACGAACTCGTAGGCGGGCTTTGGTTGATTATAAAGCCCTAGTGAGTATATTTACTGGTTCGTTTTGTTTTATTATTGCCTATTTACTGATATGTCTAAGTATATTTTATTGTTTGTTTATAATGTAAAATAAAAACGATTATTTTTCTCATTTTAGAACGAAGATCCAGATACCACAGATAGTGAAGAACGTAAATTTGCTGCAGGCAATACTCCAAAGAAGCTGGGAACCAGCACAAATACATGTTCTGATATGGTAGGATTTTTTTTTCAACACAATAATTTTAAATATATTATAATGCATGTATAATAATATTTCATTTAATATAACGTGTACTTTATAATTTAGATTAAACTCGGAGAACGTAATGCGACGGTTTCGACTCGAGTCTTCAAAAATATAGATTGGGGATGTCAGTTCTATGCTACACGGAAGCTATTACCGCTGTATTTTCTCGACACTAAGAAAATTTTGGTTAAATTAAAAAAATATATATTGTGCTAATTAAATCTAAACATACCAATAATACATTTTTTTTAGCTTCACGCTTTTATGCCGCACAGCAGGGTAGACAGAAAGTACCTAGCGTCAAGACACTCCTTACTTCACTTTCCACCGAATTCGAGACATTGCATGTTGAGTGGTGGAACTCAACGCCGCATTTTGTCTCTTGTACCAGAGTGCGGAAGTAAAAATAATTCAAATATAATCTCTACTCCGAGTGGGGATCGAACCCACAACCGATCGCGTTTACAGTCAGACGCTGTCCCACTGCGCCATCACCGGCTTCAAATTTATATTTCTATAAAAAAGTTTCAAATTTTCAGAATTTTGGCTACGCATTCCTTATCTGGGAAGCGCTCACCAGCATTCCCCAATAAGCCGGCTAAACGAAAATTGAACGCTGCTGTAACTACAGCAACATAGTTCGAACAGTCGTCAAAAAATGTAGGGTACCTAAGAATTTGGTCAGGTAAGAAAACTATAATAGTTTTTTTTTCTTAAATTTAGTAATTTTTAGAACTAGCATCACTACTAAATTCGCATACGAAAGTGATACGCTATGGAGCTGTTAGCAGAAAAATGAAAGAACGAAGGCACTCCACCGTCAGATGATTCAGGTGTAACTTTTGGATCTAGATAATTTTTAATTACCACCTTTAGGGTATTCCACACGTGGTAAGTACAAAAAGTTGATTTATCAATTTTAACTCTGAACTCATACATCATTTTACTAATGTAAATTTTAAACATTTAAAAATATCATATTTTAAATTAACCATTTTATATAATTTCAGATAATCTCCAATTGACCATCGGACGTATGTCGAACGGCCGTGAACAGTACAAGTGTGGAAATAGGTTTGGTTACATATTGTAGCAAGTAGTTTTATTATAACGGCATCATTGATTAAGGACCTTAGATTTTTATTTTGGTTAAATATCATATAACATATATTTGTTTTATTTTATATTAAATGCATTTACATTATTTTGATGACAATTCGGGGCAGTGCAATCCTCTCGGAGAATGTATGTAGCTCGTCCCTAAAACCCGATCATAATAGATATATTATAATGTAGTACAACTACATTCAGGAATGACATAGGTACCTACCTATATTGTTAAGATTAAACTATTAATTTTAACTATTTATCGATTATAATAAAAGTAAATCAAGTTGGAGAAATCGAGATAAAGAAGAGTTGTTGGAGAAGAGAGATTATGTGGTATATAGATGGTCCGATATTTATATATGTGCATAATGATCGCTGAAGCTGCTGCTCCTTATCAAATGTAGTTAAAAGAATATTGATATTTAAGAAGTTGTAAAGAAGAAGACAAGAGGGGAACTTTTCGAAAGAATAAAGATGTTGAATAAAAGGAAGAAGAAGAATAAAATATGTTTATTAAAAATATTCTAAAGTATGCATTATAGAAAAGTATTACATTATATTATATCTAGCTAAAATTTCATATATGTAAATCTATAATGAGTAAAGTTATGTCTCGAATATAGCGGAAAGCGAAGTACGAAGTACCTTGACAGAAAATGTAATTATAAACGTTCACTATTTAAAAACTTAATTATATTGCAGATTTCTGAAGACTTGATGACGATTGGCAAAGCGAAAAAGAACAGGCAAATCTGTTTGGATATGTATTAATATGACACGTAGAATAGACCCCTTAGAATGGAAGTAGCCCAACTTTGAAAATGCCCCGAATTTCGTGAAGCTGAATTAAGCGTGAAGCTGTTTATTAAACAATATATAATGTTGCTACTTATTCCAGACACATTCTTACATATGTATGACAATAATATTTAACAATGTAAGTTACAATGAGGCTTGTTGTATCGATGTGGTTAAATGTACTTTAATTTGGTGTTTTTATCAACATCTTACGGAAATTATAGTATCGGTTTTAATTGGTAGAATTGCTTAGGAGTTGTTTTGCTTTAATTGTTGATGTCGATTACTGAATCACCTTAATTTTCTATTTCCAATTATCAACATGTGTCAATAATAATTTTCTAGTTCATTGTTCGGTTTTATAAGCCATTATGGTCCTATGGTCTTTGCCGAACTGGTACATGTTTAAATGAAGTTTACACAGCGGAGTTATCAGTAATCGACACGATATCGATTATAGGAGGTACAGTACGTCGATAATTGGTTGAGATTTGGCTTTATACTTTATTTGGGCTAACAATAAATCCGGAGATTCGGAAAACGATCCTTTAACTTGAAACGTAAATAAAAATATACCAGACGAGATAAATAAAGTCTTAAATGATATAACGACTGCTAAAATTAACGAAATTACAACCGTAGAAGCTATTTCGTTAGGTGCTGGTCCTTGTGCAGTCCGGCACTGACAAAATCTTGCAGACTGAAAAGGATAATACCGATGTTAACCGACCTCCATCACTTCCGATATAATCTTTCTCAACCAATTTACCTGATGGAACAAGTTCCTTTCTGAATACGGCAAGGGATAAAGCATGAAGCAAAAAAATATTATAGTATGTAACGTTGGCTTCCTAGTAAATAAATAAATAAAAATAAAATAAATATTAGACTGTATTGGTCAAGCAATTGGAATATCTACAATTATTTTGTACTTATTAATGTACAATTATTCATTTAAAAGAAAAGAATTATAAATATATACATAAGGTGATATTAATAAAATAAGGCACAAGAAGTATAATAAGATTCATAGACGTAAGAAAAATGTAATCTTGACATGTATTTCCTTCTCACCTTACACATGTTCAACAACTAAACGATTTTACAATAATACTTTAAAGACACCTTTGTTCTTTCAAAATATTCTCCCCTTATGCTCTGTTATACACTGCCCAAAGTTTTACCATTCTATATCCAGTAGGTCTACTCATTCTATTTAGCTTGTTATGAACCTCTGTGTGTAACTGAGTGTGTTTGTACAGTTCAAATCATGGAACTTAATTTCGAAGTGGATATCTTCAACTAAGTAAATTGTAACTATGTAGGTATACGTTTAGTTTGGATGGCGATGCATTATATGTGTTATCAAAATCTGACATGGTGGAACACCTAAGATGAATATCATATGAATATCATACCTACAACAAGAATGTCAAATGAAAGGGCTTACTGAGAATGATTTGAAAGAAATATTGACGTCATTCCAAATCCAATATGACGGACTTATGAAGATGGTGGAATAAGTTCCTTATGTCTTTCTACATTATGTGTGATATATGAAAGAACTCGCTAAGATTGCTTAACTTGATAGTGAAAGATAAATGAAAAGGTGATTTATTCATTTTGGCGTACTAAAATAAAAGTTTAATTTTAAAATATGGTATTTTTAATACTTTGATTTTTTTACCTATAGTTTTATATATGTATCTAATACCTATATTAATTACAAATGAAATAGATGTTTTTGGACCTTTACGTGATAATATAATCAGTAACTTTAGAATTAACGAAATGTAATTAATAAGCAGAAATTAATTAGGTATAGAATACCCACAAGGTTATATTATGAGTATATCAACAGATGTCTATAAATATTTTATGTATGAACAATGATGCACAAAACTTTTAACATTTCAAAGAGAAGGCGTATAAGTAAGCAGTGGAAAGTGAGTACTTACTAGAAGAGAAGCACCCATATGGACCTACCTATTACCTGCTTTAACTGACTGGGAGTGATTGTATATAAAATATATATATTTAAGATTTCTTAAAAGCTTAGACTTTTATTATCCCTATAAGAATAGAACTAGAATAAAGGAGAGTTTATTAGTACGACGCTATTGTTTAAACAAATTACTGTTCCTGGTATTACTTACTAACTTTTTCAGTATTTTGATACATCAAAGAAAATTTCACTCTACCGAAATACAACTCTCTTTATGAATTCTTTTCTTGTGTAGAAGGTATCATAGTGTTACACACCGCTCATAGAGGTTGTTGTTGCAGAAGTGCCAGTATTAATGGTCATCCAATTTGTAGCTTTAGTCATGATTTATTTGAAAAGTAACTCAAGCGGTTTGTTCACGATTATATTTCGATATATAGATACTTCGTTTTGGTTTAAAATAAAACTGCCAAAATTATAATTATATTATTGAATTACGAAAATAAAATGACAATCGATAAGGAAAGCTAAGATACCGATAGACCACTTCGCTCTCGACTTCTGAATACTCTTACCAAACAATACAGTACAGTCTACACCATGACACCGCAAGTAGTTTATTAATCACCACTTTAAATACCACATAATGGTGTGAAAGTGACTCAAGTATAGTTAAGGCGATCTTTTTACATTCCCGCCCTCCGCCCGCTGCCATTCGCGACGTATGTAGGTACGCATACGTGTATATGATTCACCGCCTCAATACCTGTATTATCTTCTTAGATAATTATTTTAAAGCCATTTTGTAAATAATAATATAGATTTTCATAAAATATACAACGTATCTAAATTATTTAATTGGATGAGAAGTAATTAAACAAATAGCTACATATGAAGCCCATTATTGTCTAATTCGTAAAAGATAAAATAATTACTGATACTATTGTTCAATTATTAGTAAAATACAGCTTATATGACTCCTGAGTACAGCACCTTTCTGTTAGTAAAAAAATTCATAGTCAGATAAGTAGATTGTAGCCACGTTTTTTATTCGGGCCATTCATTGCTAGAGTCTGTGTTTCCGAAGCCATACAATCCAGGGTTCTTCAAATATACAGTAAATAAGTACCTTTGAGGCAAGCGTATATTATCGTAGGCCAAATCAACCCCTTACACTGGGCCTGACGTGGTCAAATGCAAGGCCTATTAAATATAAAAAATATAATCCCCTCCAAGCTTCTTCTTTACGCCATAAGATTATGTATTACTAGCTTTAGTATGGCTTTTATCAATAGAATTAAAGACAGCTATTTGTGAATATTTTATATGATATTTGCAAATTATATTAAAAGTACAAAGATGTGCCATTTGTTGTCATGATTGAGGTTTTTATATCAACATTAAACAGAACGCGGCTCCAAGCTCCGCTACTTTGTAGATATCCTTAAGTAGGCGTCATATTGATATTCTATTCATTACTAATAATGTCATATGTTTTAATGTGGATATCTCGTTGTTGCAGAATGCGCAAAGTTAATTTAATACATACTATTCATTCATTCATTCATAAACAATTAATTCAACTTACGAAAATGATATTTCAGCAACAAATATTTTTATATCTATCGAACTCGATTCTCTCAATATAGCTATAAACTCAATTTACAAGCAAGGGCGCCTCACCACGAAGCCGCCCAGTACTGCGTGACTACGGTACCTTCGTACTTTAGTTCATGTATCTCCTAAAGGAATCGAGTTACCGTTCTACATTTATCTATATTACAAACTATAATACATAATGGAGTGACAATATTAACTGAAAGATAATAGTGTTCCTCCGATTTTGACGTCAAATCGTCGTATTCAAACGAAAAAACTCCAACTCGCGGCTATTACTGAACCATCCAAGTGCTCCAATCACTTAAGTGACATACTGGCAAGAGGCGCGGGTTCAAGTCCCATTATGCTCAGATTTTTATTATTAAGTCTTTTTCTCCAGTGTTAATAATATTTCTTATAGTTAATTACATCTTCTAAATATGAAGACAAAAAAATGTTCGCCATTTAATATTTCACAATTCAACCGTTTTGGCGCGCAGCAAGGTACTAGCACTTTTGATGTCAATTTAATAGTATTTTTTAATATTTGAATATTTTTATTTTACTGTTCTTATGTGTAATTTTCGTAATTACTTCATTTTACTTTTCTTGGACCTCTACTTTTTTCGGACTTATAAGTGAGCCTATAAGTGAGGTATACAATTATTTTCATATATATGACAGAATGTGACTAGAATAAGTAGAAACATTGTTTGCAACGTCGGGTTCTTATTCAATAAAAATAAAATATTAAATAAAATAAATAATAGTTTAATTAGTCTTATTGAACATCGCAAAAAAGAGAATTAAGCGTACAAGAAATCCAGACATTTTCAAAGTTGGGTAACTTCCATTCTAAGAGAGACACGAATTATACATAATCATGTCTCAATAATGTTGCCAGTCCTCTTTCACTCTGCCAATCGTCGTCAGGTTTTCAGAAATCTGCAATATAATTACGTTTCATGTTGCATTTTGCTGACATAGCGAACGTTTATAAATTAATTTTAGCCATTTATATCTTGGTACTGATTACACAAGTACAATTTTTTTCATTTCACGTTTTCACCCCGCATTGCTATGCAGGTAGATAAGGAATACTTTGTGGAGATACTCCGTACTTCGCATTCCGCCCAAATTCAACTCGAATTTACATTTCTTACGTACAAATATAATAAATCAGAAAAATCTGAATCATCAGACGGCGGTAAGTTCTCTTTCTTATCCTTTTTAGTTTTCTTTATCATTTTGATTTGCTGACGAGTGCGAAGCATTTTACTTTCATCGGCGCATTTGGTTGTTATGTTAGTTCTGAAAATAGGTATTATTTATTTTTCATTTATGTTTCAAAATAATATTTAAAATATTCCATAAAATAAAATATGAAAAAATTTCGCACCTCACTAAATTTTCTGGCACCCCACACCTCTCCACGACTGTTTGAACGATATCATTTACTAATGCTGCATCTCATTTTTTTTGGCTGGCTTGTTGGGAAAAGCTGGTGAAGGCTTTCCAGTCAATGAATGAGGAGCCAACACCCTATAAGCAAATAAATAAATTTATTTTAATGGATCTGAGACATCGTGATAGTTTTATTAAATAATCTATTATAGTCATGGGGGCTACTTACTGTCTCGAAAATACTGCTGTTAACAATTTTCGCGTCGCACTTGAGTGACAAGACCGGTCCACATACTTCAGGAGGTGTGCTAGAACTTTTGCATTTCCATCACCAATAGGAACCTGGAAAAGGTATGTTTCATTTCATTTAATAATCACTACACTATTCATGCTTTGGCATTAGTCATGTAAATTAGTCTTACCATATCCGTGTTAGAGCTTTGAATCTCCTTGTCTGGTGTTGCTTTCTTATAATTGTTAAATCCTTTGTCATTCATTTTTTCATGGGAGTTCTAAAAATATTTCAATGCAACTTAAAGAACTTTTCAATATATAATGTCTTTAATTCTATTGATAAAAGCCATACTAAAGCTATTAATACATTTTCTTATGGCGTAAAGAAGAAGCTTGGAGGGGATTATATTTTTTATATGTAATAGGCCTTGCATTTGACCACATCAGGCCCAGTGTAAGGGGTTGATTTGGCCTACGATAATATACGCTTGCCTAAAAGGTACTCATTTACTGTATATTTGAAGATCCCTGGATTGTATGGCTTCGGAAATACAGACACTAGCAATGAATGGCCCGAATAAAAAACGTGGCTACAATCTACTTATCTGACTATGAATTTTTTTTACCAACACAAAGCTGCTGTACTCAGGAGTCACATAGGCTATATTTTACTAATAATTGAACAATACTATCAGTAATTATTTTATCTTTTACGAATTAGACAATAATGGGCTTCATATGTAGCTATTTGCTTAATAACTTCTCATCCAATTAAATAATTTAGATACGTTGTATATTTTATGAAAATCTATATTATTATTTACAAAATGGCTTTAAAATAATTATCTAAGAAGATAATACAGGTATTGAGGCGGTGAATCATATACACGTATGCGTACCTACATACGTCGCGAATGGCAGCGGGCGGAGGGCGGGAATGTAAAAAGATCGCCTTAACTATACTAGAGTCACTTTCACACCATTATGTGGTATTTAAAGTGGGGATTAATAAACTACTTGCGGTGTCATGGTGTAGACTGTACTGTATTGTTTGGTAAGAGTATTCAGAAGTCGAGAGCGAAGTGGTCTATCGGTATCTTAACTTTCCTTATCGATTGTCATTTTATTTTCGTAATTCAATAATATAATTATAATTTTGGCAGTTTTATTTTAAACCAAAACGAAGTATCTATATATCGAAATATAATCGTGAACAAACCGCTTGAGTTACTTTTAAAATTAGTCATGACTGAAGCTATAAATTGGATGACCATTGATACTGGCACTTCTGCAACAACAACCTCTATGAGCGGTGTGTAACACTATGATACCTTCTACACAAAACAGAGTTCATAAAGAGAGTTGTATTTCGGTAGAGTGAAATTTTCTTTGATGTATCAAAATACTGAAAAAGTTAGTAAATAATACCAGGAACAGTAATTTGTTTAAACAATAGCGTCGTACTAATAAACTCTCCTTTATTCTAGTTCTATTCTTATAGGAATAATAAAAGTCTAAGCTTTTAAGAAATCTTAAATATATATATTTTATATACAATCACTCCCAGTCAGTTAAAGCTGGTAATCCTATCCATATGGGTGCTTCTCTTCTAGTAAGTACTCACTTTCCACTGCTTACTTATACGCCTTCTCTTTGAAATGTTAAAAGTTTTGTGCATCATTGTTCATACATAAAATATTTATAGACATCTGTTGATATACTCATAATATAACCTAGTGGGTATTCTATACCTAATTAATTTCTGCTTATTAATTACATTTCGTTAATTCTAAAGTTACTGATTATATTATCACGTAAAGGTCCAAAAACATCTATTTCATTTGTAATTAATCAAAGTATTAAAAATACCATATTTTAAAATTAAACTTTTATTTAAGTACACCAAAATGAATAAATCACCTTTTCATTTATCTTTCACTATCAAGTTAAGCAATCTTAGCGAGTTCTTTCATATATCACACATAATGTAGAAAGACATAAGGAACTTATTCCACCATCTTCATAAGTCCGCCATATTGGATTTGGAATGACGTCAATATTTCTTTCAAATCATTCTCAGTAAGCCCTTTCATTTGACATTCTCGTTGTAGGTATGATATTCATATGATATTCATCTTAGGTGTTCCACCATGTAAGATTTTGATAACACATATAATGCATCGCCATCCAAACTAAACATATACCTACATAGTTACAATTTACTTAGTTGAAGATATCCACTTCGAAATTAAGTTCCATGATTTGAACTGTACAAACACACTTAGTTACACACAGAGGTTCATAACAAGCTAAATAGAATGAGTGGACCTGTTTACTATAGAATGGTAAAATTTTGGGCAGTGTATAACAGAGCACAAGGGGAGAATATTTCGAAGGAACAAAGGTGTCTTTAAAGTATTCATGTAAAATCGTTTAGTTGTTGAACATGTGTGAGGTGAGAAGGAAATACATGTCAAGATTACATTTTTCTTACGTCTATGAATCTTATTATACTTCTTGTGCCTTATTTTATTAATATCACCTTATGTATACATTTACAATTCTTTTCTTTTAAATGAATAATTGTACATTAATAAGTATAAAATAATTGTAGATATTTCAATAGCTTGACCAATACAGTCTAATATTTATTTTATTTTTATTTATTTATTTACTAGGAAGCCAATGTTACATATTATAATATTTTGTTTGCTTCATGCTTTATCCCTTGCTGGGTATTCAGAAAGGAACTTGTTCCATCAGGTAAATTGGTTGAGGAAGATAGAATCCGGAAGTGATGGAGGTCGGTTGACATCGGTATCATTCTTTTCAGTCTGCAAGATTTTGTCAGGGCCGGACTGCACAAGGACCAGCACCTAACGAAATAGCTTCTACGGTTGTAATTTCGTTAATTTGAGCAGTCTTTATGTCATTTAAGACTTTATTTATCTCGTCTGGTATATTTTTATTTACGTTTCAAGTTAAAAGAACGTTTTCTGAATCTCCGGAGTTATTGTTAGCCCCAATAAAGAAAAAAGCCAAATCTCGACGTATTGTACCTCCTATAATCGATATCGTGTCGATTACTGATAACTCCGCTGTGTAAGCTTAATTTAAACATGTACCAGTTCGGCAAACACCATAGGACCACAATGGCTTATAAAACCGAACAATGAACTAGAAAATTATTATTGACACATGTTGATAATTGGAAATAGTAAATTTATGTGATTCTAAATGCATTTAATATAAAATAAAACAAATATATGTTATATGATATTTAATCAAAATAAAACACTAAGGCCCTTAATCAATGATGCCGTTATAATAAAACTACTTGCTACAATATGTAACCAAACCTATTTCCACACTTGTCCTGTTCACGGCCGTTCGACACACGTCCGATGGTCAATTGGAGATTATCTGAAATTATATAAAATGGTTAATTTAAAATATAACATTTATTCATAATAGTACTAAAGTTAGGAAAAAAAGGATTATAGTTTTTTAAATCTGACTAAATTCTCAGGTATCAAACACTTTTTGCAACCAAAACTCTGAAAAGTTGAAATTTATCGTATTATTGGCATGTTTACTTTTAATAAGTACAATATAAGCATAATGGAAGAAACTTATAAATACATCAAAATTATCTTACTGTCGAGAAAATACAGCAGTGAATAGCTTTATTTTGTGTATGTGTGTGCGTGTGTGTTTGTGTGTGCGTAAAGTACCAAAACAAACACTGGAATTAATATAAGCCTTTGCATAGTTTTCATTTTAAAGAAGTGAGAAATCCTCAAGAATTGTGAATTGTGGAATTTCTCGATATTTTTCAATAGAGACAATAGGTAGGTACAATACCTATTTATTATTATTGTAGGTTTATTTAAGAAAGTGTATTAAAATATTTTGAAAATAATTAAATCTAGTTTTTAATTAGATAAATACTAAATAGACGCCTACACTAATTTCAAAATCCTAGTGCTTACACATTTATAGACTACCTTAAAATAAGTAAATAAGCGGATATGAATATTTCCAGCCCTAATTTTATTCTTTCTAATTTTCATCTCTAATCTGCTGTAAAAAGTACAAAGAAACAAAAGAAAAAGATTTAAATGAACTAGTGATTGTCCGCTGTTTACCTGAGTACGATACAATGAGAGGGCTGATGTTTGGACACCAACCCCTCCACCGTCATCTTTGTAAAGGAACACAACTAATTTCGCGAGACTGGTCAGTTTGTGTTTAGTGATCTTGTGAGCACCTTTAAACAAATAAATTGTTGAAATTTATAATTTTTACGAATTTAAAATAAAATGACTTCTTTCGCACCCAAGCAGACGGAACTAGAGGCAGCCCAAGCGTTATTGGATCTTCATGCTTATCTTAGTGGACTTACAGACACATGTAAGTTTACAATTTTGTTAAGAATTATTTGTATAACTTAAATCTACAATATAAATAGGCTTAAATGTATTTTATAATTAAATATATTTTTTTTAAATTGTTAAGTAATTTGTTTTACTTTTCAGCTGGCGAGAAAGTTAAAAATCCGTCAATAGAAAGAATTTTTGGACTTTTATTAGTTCACCGGTACGTTTATTTCTTTAATAGTCGATAACATATAAAGTACGTACATGTCTTACTATTTTTAAAGTGTTATTTATATACCAACATTTACATAAGTAAAAATTGTCAAAATTTCAACTGATCAAGTCGTTAAAGTCATTTTTTATTCATAAATTTTTGTAAGCCTTATATTTTTTATATAAATGCTACTGATACTACTATACATATACGATAGCAAATTATTATGATTTACAATTTATCTGTAACGCATTGCCATCATTTTTAGAAGGAGGACTTGCCGACTAAAACTAGCACCCCGAAATCTAAATTTCTAGCTAAATGGAACAATTCTACAGAAAACACAGAAAATAGTAATTTAAAAAATGGAAAACTGCACGACGCTGAAACTCAAACAGATCCTATACCAGTGTTGCTGCAAATAGTAGAAAAACCAATGAAGCTTTCAGCCGAAAATTTATCCCTTAAGAAGCGACTTCATAGTTACAAAGATAGATTCTCGGCTACAGATTCCTTTACCGGACGTCATGCTGAATCTTCGAAAAAGACCTCGGAGTTTCGAAAATGTAACAGACGTTCTAGAATTTCAATATAAATTATTTTTTTATAACATTATATATTGAAAAATTCTATAAGTTGCATTAAAATATTTTTAGAACTCCCATGAAAAAATGAATGACAAAGGATTTAACAATTGCAAGAAAGCAACACCAGACAAGGAGATTCAAAGCTCTAACACCGATATGGTAAGACTAACTTACATGACTAATGCCAAAGCATGAATAGTGCAGTGAGTATTAAATAAAATGAAACATACCTTTTCCAGGTTCCTATTGGTGATGGAAATGCAAAAGTTCCAGCACGCCTCCTGAAGTATGTGGACTGGTCTTGTCACTCAAGTGCGACGCGAAAATTGTTAACAGCAGTATTTTCGAGACAGTAAGTAGCCCCCATGACTATAATAGATTATTTAATAAAACTATCACGATGTCTCAGATCCATTAAAATAAATTTATTTATTTGTTTATAGGGTGTTGGCTACTCATTCATTGACTGGAAAGCCTTCACCAGCTTTTCCCAACAAGCCAGCCAAAAACAAATTAGATGCAGCATTAGTAAATGATATTGTGTGGGGTGCCAGAAAATTTAGTGAGGTGCGAAATTTTTTCATATTTTATTTTATGGAATATTTTAAATATTATTTTGAAACATAAATGAAACATAAATAATACCTATTTTCAGAACTAACATAACAACCAAATGCGCCGATGAAAGTAAAATGCTTCGCACTCGTCAGCAAATCAAAATGATAAAGAAAACTAAAAAGGAGAAGAAAGAGAACTTACCGCCGTCCGATGGTTCAGATTTTTCTGATTAATTATATTTCGTTGTAAGTAATGTAAATAACTTGAATTTAGGCTGAAAGCGAAGTACGGAGTATCTCCACAAAGTATTCCTTATCTACCTGCATAGCAATGCGGGGTGAAAACGTGAAATGAAAAAATTGTACTTGTGTAATCAGTACTAAGATATAAATGGCTAAAAATTAATTTATAAACGTTCGCTATGTCAGCAAAATGCAACATGAAACGTAATTATATTGCAGATTTCTGAAAACCTGACGACGAGTGGCAAAGCGAAAGAGGACTGGCAACATTATTGAGACATGATTATGTATAATTCGTGTCTCTCTTAGAATGGAAGTTACCCAACTTTGAAAATGTCTGGATTTCTTGTACGCTTAATTCTCTTTTTTGCGATGTTCAATAAAACTAATTAAACTATTATTTATTTTATTTAATATTTTATTTTTATTGAATAAGAAGCCAACGTTGTATACAATGTTTCTACTTATTCTAGTCACATTCTATCATATCTATAACAATAATTGTATACCTCACTTATAGGCTCACTTATAAGTCCGAAACAAGTAGAGGTCCAAGAAAAGTTAAATGAAGTAATTACAAAATTACACATAAGAACAGTAAAATAAAAATATTCAAATAGTAAAAAAAAACTAATAAATTGACATCGAAAGTGCTAGTACCTTGCTGCGCGCCAAAACGGTTGAATTGTGAAATATTAAATGGCGAACATTTTTTGTTTTCATATTTAGAAGATGTAATTAACTATAAGAAATATTATTAACACTGGAGAAAAAGACTTAATAATAAAAATCTGAGCATAATGGGACTTGAACCAGCGCCTCTTGCCAGTATGTCACTTAAGTGGTTGGAGCACTTGGACGGTTCCAGTAAGAGCCGCGAGTTGGAGTTTTTTCGTTAGAATACGACGGTTTGACGTCAAAATCGGAGGAACACTATTATCTTTCAGTCAATAGTGTCACTCCATTATATATTGTAGTTTGTAATATAGAAAAATGTAGAACGGTAACTTCGAGTTACTTTAGGAAATACATGAACTAAAGTACGAAGGTACCGTAGTCACGCAGTACTGGGTGGCTTCGTGGTGTGGCGCCCTTGCTTGTAAATTGAGTTTATAGCTATATTGAGAGAATCGAGTTTAAAGCTATAAAAATATTTGTTGTTGAAATATTTTCGCATGTTGAATTGATTGTTTATGAATGAATGAATGAATGAATGAATGAATAATATGTATTAAATTAACTTTGCGCATTCTGCAACAACGAGATATACACATTCAAACATATGATATTATTCGTAATTAATAGAATATCAATATGACGCCTACTGAAGGATATCTACAAAGTAGCGGAGCTTGGAGCCGCGTTCTGTTTAATGTTGATATAAAAACCTTAATCATTACAACAAATGGCACATTTTTGTACTTTTAATATAATTTGCAAATATCATATAAAATATTCACAAATAGCTGTCTTTAATTCTACTGATAAAAGCCATACTAAAGCTAGTAATACATAATCTTATGGCGTAAAGAAGAAGCTTGGAGGGGATTATATTTTTTATATTTAATAGGCCTTGCATTTGACCACGTCAGGCCCAGTGTAAGGGGTTGATTTGGCCTACGATAATATACGCTTGCCTAAAAGGTACGCGTATACTGTATATTAGAACATTCCTGGATTGTATGGCTTCGGAAATACAGACGCTAGCAATGAATGGCCCGAATAAAAAACGTGGCTACAATCTACTTATCTGACTATGAATTTTTTTACTAACACAAAGCTGCTGTACTCAGGAGTCATATAGGCTATATTTTACTAATAATTGAACAATACTATCAGTAATTATTTTATCTTTTACGAATTAGACAATAATGGGCTTCATATGTAGCTATTTGCTTAATTACTTCTCACCCAATTAAATAATTTAGATACGTTGTATATTTTATGAAAATCTATATTATTATTTACAAAATGGCTTTCAAATAATTATCTAAGAAGATAATACAGGTATTGAGGACAGAGCGGCTGTAGCGTAGCGGTGAATCATATACACGTATGCGTACCTACATACGTCGCGAATGGCAGCGGGCGGAGGACGGGAATGTAAAAAGATCGCCTTAACTATACTTGAGTCACTTTCACACCATTATGTGGTATTTAAAGTGGGGATTAATAAACTACTTGCGGTGTCATGGTGTAGACTGTACTGTATTGTTCGGTAAGAGTATTCAGAGGTCGAGAGCGAAGTGGTCTATCGGCATCTTAGCTTTCCTTATCGATTGTCATTTTATTTTCGTAATTCGATAATGTAATCATCATTTTGGCAGTTTTATTTTAAACCAAAACGAAGTATCTATATATCGAAATATAATCGTGAACAAACCGCTTGAGTTACTTTTCAAATAAGTCATGACTGAAGCTACAAATTGGATGACCATTAATACTGGCACTTCTGCAACAACAACCTCTATGAGCGGTGTGTAACACTATGATACCTTTTACACAAAACAGAATTCATTAAGAGAGTTGTATTTCGGTAGAGTGAAATTTTCTTTGATGTATCAAAATACTGAAAAGGTTAGTAAGTAATACCAGGAACAGTAATATGTTTAAACAATAGCGTCGTACTAATAAACTCTCCTTTATTCCAGTTCTAATCTTATAGGGATAATAAAAGTCTAAGCTTTTAAGAAATCTTAAATATATATATTTTTAAATACAATTACTCTTAGTCATTTAAAGCAGGTAATCCTATCCTCATGGGTGCTTCTCTTCTAGTAAGTACTCACTTTCCACTGCTTACTTATTAGCCTTCTCTTTGAAATGTTTCATTTATCTTTCACTATCAAGTTAAGCAATCTTAGCGAGTTCTTTCATATATCACACATAATGTAGAAAGACATAAGGAACTTATAGCTCCAATCTGACAAGTCCGCCATATTGGATTTGGAATGACGTCAATATGTTTTTCAAATCATTCTCAGTAAGCCCTTTCATTTGACATTCTCGTTGTAGGTATGATATTCATATGATATTCATCTTAGGTGTTCCACCATGTGAGATTTTGATAACACATGTAATGCATCGCCATCCAAACTAAACGTATACCTACATAATTACACTTTACTTAGTTGAAGATATCCACTTCGAAATTAAGTTCCATGATTTGAACTGTACAAACACACTTAGTTACACGCAGAGGTACACACACAAGTTAAATAGAATGAGTGGACCTGCTTGATATAGAATGGTAAAATTTTGGGCAGTGTATAACAGAGCACAAGGGGAGAATATTTCGAAGGAACAAAGGTGTCTTTAAAGTATTCATGTAAAATCGTTTAGTTGTTGATCATGTGTAAGGTGAGAAGGAAATACATGTCAAGATTACATTTTTCTTACGTCTCTGAATCTTATTATACTTCTTGTGCCTTATTTTATTAATATTGCCTTATGTATATATTTACAATTCTTTTCTTTTATATGAATAATTGCACATTAATAAGTATAAAATAATTGTAGATATTCCAATAGCTTGACCAATAAGGTCTAATATTTATTTTATTTATTTATTTACTAGGAAGCCAACGTTATATACTATAATATTTTTTTGCTTCATGCTTTATCCCTTGCCGTATTCAGAAAGGGACTTGTTCCATCAGGTAAATTGGTTGAGGAAGATAGTATCGGAAGTGTTGGAGGTCGGTTAACATCGGTATCATTCTTTTCAGTCTGCAAAATTTTGTCAGTGCCAGACCGTACAAGGACCAGCACGCAAGGATACACGTGTCATATTAATACATATTCAAACAGATTTTTTTTAACTTTATTTATTATAGAGGGTTTTTTCACTAAGTGAATATGTCACCCTCGTCATTATATACAGTTAAATACATTACTCACATCACATATTAATACATAAGGCTTTCTAATTTCTATTTTAAGAACTAAATTTACAAATTTATATACAGATTTAGCTTCGTTAGACAATGGAGAAGCTAAAATGCTATTATAAACACCAATATTATTCCCATGACTACGAGTAGCAACAACAGCTCCCTTTAGCGCCCTAACACGAACACATTCTTCTAAGATTTGATAGACATCCTCTACCACACCGCACACAGTAGAATTAGGAGAAATCCTTTTCCCATCATATATCCGAAACTATTCAGTGGAATGTGACCAGAGTGCAATCTTAAGGCAGTTGTTATATCTTTGCGCTTTAATTTGGAATTTAGGAACCAGGGAGATCCAAGAAGTCTAGGTTGTATAGTTTTATATCAGATTCCTTTGGTAAGCGATCTTTCATTAAAATATTCAGACCACATCTCACGGCATATTCGTTTAATGTCTCCTAAAAGATCGGTGGGACTAGGTAAACACTTAAATTCAATACCATCGGATATAGCTTCTTTAGCTAGTTGGTCAACTTCCTCATTTCCCACTAGTCCGACATGAGATGGTATCCATTGCAAGATTATTGTTTTATTATTAGATTTAAATTTTAATAAACATTTTAAAATAGTGAAAGCAATAAGGAGACCTCTGTGGGGTGTTGTACATTTTAAGATGTGTAAAAGAGCACTTTTCGAGTCGGTAAATATAACAAAGTTATGAAAATCAATCTATTCAAAGTAGGACAAGGCTTCAGAGATTGCCACAAGCTCAACAAACATAGTCGAGACTCTTGCTTTAATTTGAAATTTTGCATGGATTCCCGCATTATAATCTAAAAAGGCAGCGCCTTTGCAGCTAATATCTTTGGAACCATCTGTGTATATTTTATAAAATCCAGAATACTCTTGACTCAGTTTCTGATAACAAAGAGCTTTTAAATAATCGGAATCAAAACAATGTTTCGGTTTGCTAATACCTTCAATAACAGGCTTTACGATATTAGATAAATTTAAGTTGTTTAACCACATATCCAAAGAAAACATTTCGTTTGAATCACTACTAGATATTTCTTTTTCTTTAAAATGATTATGTAAAATATATAACAATGGTTTCTTTTTACGTCGCCAATAAAAAATATTATTCATGAAGTTAGAAAGGGACTCTAATAGATATACTATGTCATTATTTTTAAATGACTTACACTTTAACCAGAACTTACCGGCCAGAAAATATCTTCGGAAAGATAAAGGACACAAAGCCCCCTATTAAACGCAAACAAATATTTTGAATTCGATCTAATTTCTTTAAATTACTCGCGCAACTATTATTATATAAAAAACTCCCATAATCAATTCGACTTCGAATAAGCGCTAAGTATAAATGCCTTAAATGTGTTGGATGTACACCCCACTCTGTACCAACCAATACTTTAAAAATTTTGATGTAATTAAGCACTTTTTCGCGGACTTCATTAATATGTTTACCCCACCTTAGATTTCGATCTAACCAAAGACCCAAATATTTCACGCTATTGACTAATTCTATTTGGTGGCCCTTAACTCTAACGTCAATAGATTCTGTATGATAACCTCTTTTAGAAACACATGTTTTGCTTTTCATATATGAAATATCTAAGCCAATTCTTGATAACATGCTATGAATAAAGTCTAAAGCAGTTTGAATTTTAATTTGGCCCTCATAACTCGATTGACAATGAGTATAAATAACAAAATCATCGACATACTGCGATATAAATAGGAGTTTTTCAATATTACTACATATATCTATTGTTGCTACGTTAAATAACAAAGGGGATAATGGATCTCCCTGAGCGAGTCCGCGAGCTGTAAATCTACTTATTGTTTTATTATCAACTTCAATATGTAAAATTCTTTCTGGTAAGTTCTTGTATATCTACAAATTTTTGAACCAACATTTAATCTATCTAAAATATTAAGTAATGAAACATTGTCAACGTTATTATATGCATCCTCAATATCTATGAAACATCCACTGTAGAATAACCTTTCGAAAAACCTATTTGAATTCTAGTTGTAAGGCTACTTAAACTATCTAAACATGACTTGCCTTTTCTAAATACCACAGTATTAACAGAGAAGACATTTTTTCTTTCTAGGTACCATTCAAGTCTTCTGAATAAAATATAGCGAAAAATTTTACACAAACATGAAAATAAAGAAATAGGACGGAACGACTTGTTATTGTCATGATCCCGACCGGGTTTGGGAATAGGTACAACCTTAATTTCTCTCCATTGTTTTGGAACATAACTGTTTGCTAAAAAGTTATTATATAATATCAAAAGGGCCAATTTTCCTGATTTATGTAAATTTTTAACCATAGAATAAGTTATACCGTCTAATCCAGGAGATGTATCCTTTGATTTAATACACGATTCTAGCTCCTGCAGCGAGATAGAACATTCTATTTTAGGGTTGAAACTCAAAAAATCAAGACATGGTGGGGACACAAAGTCAGGGGTTAACGAACGAAGGAGTAATTTAGCACATGTAGGATCAACATTACGTTTTATAGTCCTATATCCTTTTAACCAAGCCATTTTACGCCACATTTCATTACTACTTACATTTTCATCCACTGAAGTCCAAGTATTCTGGAAGTTATTGTCTTTAGCACGTCGAATGGCTCTTTGAGCTAAACCGATGTAATCTTTTAATTTATTAAAATTTTGTGGGATCGGATTTCGTCTAAACTCTGCCAGTGCCAATCTACGTTGAGCAACTGAAAGAGATAAATTTGGAGACCAAAAAGGACGTGGAGCAAAATTCGATTCTGGGTTCTGACTATACTTTATCATCGGTATAGATTTATCAGCAGCGTCGTTAATAATTGAAACAAATTCATTATATCCCTTCTGCAGATCTGAAGTTAACGAATAATTAGCAAACTTTTCACCCGAAACCATTTTATACATGTCCCAATTGGATTTTCGAAAATTTCTACGTAATAAAGGAGGATAGGATTGAGTGTTACGAGTGGATAATTTAATTATTAAATGGTCACTACCTAAAGATTCATTTAAAACTTTCCAATAAAATTTTAGAGATACATCTAAAGACACTAATGTCACATCTGGGGCTGACTGCTGAAGTATATCCTGAACTAGCTTCATTCTGGTCGCCTGTCCATCATTAAGAACTACATATTGACTATCTATTAATGAATCAAATATTAGAGATCCTCTTGTATCTGTTTTCGAAGACCAAGTGGAGTGATGAGCATTAAGATCGCCTAAAATCAATGTTTTTGACGTAAACAATGAAAAGATTCTATCCCAGTCAAATGAGGAAAAAGCAATACGCGGAGGACAATAAATAGATATTATATTTTCTACTGGTGAAAAGTTAGTTAACTTGACACATACAACTTCAATATTAGCATTTTCTATGTGTATATGTTGAGCAAAGGATTTAACAGATTTGTGGACCAATACTGCTACTCCCCCATAAGAGTCATGTCTGTCCTGTCTATAAATATTATAATTGTTAATTTTTAAATCACTACCAGGTTCAAACCAAGTCTCACTGATAGCGGCAACGTGAATTTTTTCTTGATTTAAAAGTTCTGTAAATGATAATAATTTTGGTCTAATGCTTTGGCCATTCCACTGAATAATGTTTAATTTATTAATTACTTTAGAATTCATTTTGTATGAAAAACTAGTAAGTCTACAATATTTTTTAAGTAAGGCCAATCAGATATATACTCTACAACGAACAAAATCATCTTACTTACTAACTTATCTCCTAAAGTTATTCCTTTTAAAACCATTACTTCCCTTAATCGCACAAGCAATTCATGAAAAGACGACCTATTTTTCTTTTAGATTTTTACTTCCCCTTGTATTTTCAATATTTTCAGAATGTACCACTGGGGTTGTATCAATAATTTGTTCGTTAACATGACAAGGAGAAGTCGGCGGGACATAAAGAGTAAGTGCCTTCCTAAGACGGGAGAGAGCCATGTGGTTTCCACTACAATTTACACATTTAAATACTTGAGTCTCGCAGTTTTCATGATTATTGCCGCACTTAGGGCAAACAATTTTCTTAAACGAACACATTTTACGAGTCTGACCATACCTCCAACATTGAGAACATTCTTATCTTAAGACCATAAATATATACAAATGATGGAACCGAAGCACCTTTGAAACATAGGCGGATCGATTCACTAGGACACCATCCTCCTTTATCCCTATCCCGGCGATTTAGACGTTTTAGTGACAATAATTCCATGGAAGAAGAACAAGAAATATTTTTTAAGATATCCTCATCAGATAAATCGAGATCAACATCTTTCATAACTCCATAACAATATGATACTTCCATAGCCTTGAATATTCTCCATCCTTTATCCTTCCAACCCAGGTTCTTAGCAATCCGTATCTTATTTAACTTTTTATAATGAAAAACTATCGGCTCGCCAAGATTCCGACGTTTGTATTTAGAACGGATTTCTTCCTTAAGAACATCGAACAATATATTTATTCGAATTATGAAACCGCATAAAGCAACAGGGATGCAAGCACCCAAAGCGGAGTAGACATGACCGTATTCGGGGCTCATAGTTCGTCTAGCGCCTACAGGCTTGGGGTTAGCATAGTTACTATTCGTACAGTAAAAGGTTTGAGTAAAAATTCCGCAGTTGGGCAAAATTTTATTACAGAATTATTAATGATTCTGATGATGACATTGCATTAACGAAATCAAGCCTAACTAATCAATCAGAATACAATTATGATTACATTGTTTAGATATCATTATTATTTGTAATTATTTTCTGTACTAATTATTATAAGATAATACTTCTACAGGTAATTTAATTAACCAGTTAATAGCTCTTTATATATAAAAAAGAAGGTAATTATTATGAAGCTGTCTGTCCAATTGTCGAAGTTTGATTTAATTAATATTTTTTAATTCATATTTATATGTGTTCTTCTTGATGATTTCCGCATCGACTCTCAAAGTCTACATGTGTACAACTATGATCTACTTGGTGTAGATCTCGAGGATGACGCGCTTATACGAGCGCAAAATCCGAAGAGATAAGTATATACTCGACTCCAAGTCTTCTAAATAACTTACAGGGAAATGCTAAATTCACAGTTGTCACAGTTACTCGCATGTGTGTATTATAATAATACACAATAACATCCTAAGCTGCGTATGAGAAGAGGAAAGTAATAGAGAAAACAGGGAGAAATGTAGGGAAAGCCATACCAGGGGCTCCAAGTATTAAAGGTACTCATCAATTTCCAAATCCTCCAATTATAATGGGTATTACTATAAAAAATTATAATAAATGCATGAGCTGTGACAATAGTATTATAAATTTGATCATCTCCAATTAAAGATCCTGGATTACCTAATTCTATTCAAATTAAAGTACTTAGAGATGTTCCTACTATTCCTGCTCACATTCAAAAAATAAAATATAAAGTTTATGATTTTTACAAAAAAGTCATTTTTGCAAATAAAATGGCTGAAGTTAAAAGAATTTTCTCTTTTATTAAGTTTATATTCAAAAATGATTTAAAATTGCAAATTTTAGGATATAATTGTAAAAATTATTAAAACTTAAAAATAAGGCTTAAAGAATTTCTTTTTAAATAGTTTTGAATATTACTAGTTTATGTTAACTTAAAACCTAATTTTTAAAAAAATAACGTTCTAATAATTAGGCCTGTTAATGGAATTATATTAAAAAAATAAAATGCGAAAAATAAATATTTATATAAATATTATTTTTAATAAAAATTTTAAAGCATTTTATTTTAAAAGAAAAAAATATAAAAGATAAATAAATAATTCGGATATAAATAAATAATATAATTAAACTAGTTATGATATAAAAAAATAACAATAAAAAATATTTTTAAATTAAATAATTAATAATGAATCATTAAGGGAAAAATCCTAAGAAGGGGGGACCTCCTAAAGATAAAAAAATAATTATAATTCAACATTTAATTAAAAAATTAAAATTATTAAAATTATTAAATGATTAATAAAGAAAATATTAGAAATATAAAATAACAAAAACTTCATAAATAAAAATATTGAATAAAATAAAAAGTATAATATTCATAAATGTTCTCTAATTATTAAAGCTGAAATTAATCATCCGATATTATTAATAGAGGAGAAAGCTATTCATTTTCGTAAAGAAGATTCATTAAATCTCCCAATAACTGCAATTATGACATTTAAAATTATAATAAAAATTAAAAAAATTAATTATTAAAATAAATATATTAAATCAATTTAGTCCTTCTATAATATAAGGGAATCAAAAATGAAAGGGAGCTGAACCTATCTTTATTAATATTACTGAATTTATAATAATTGATAAAAAATTATCAAATAAGAATATTTTATATTAAAAACAAATTTAATAAAATAGAAAATAAAAAATTAATTAAAGCAAAAGATTGGGTGAGGAAATATTTTAAAGAGGCTTCAGAATTAAGAAGATTATTAGGGGATGAAATAAAGGGAATAAATCTTAATAAATTAATTTCTAATCCAATTCAACATCCTAATCAGGAATAAGAAAAAATAGGAATTATAGTTCTATAGAATAAAATAAATAAAAAAAAATATATAGAATTATTAATAAATAAAATTAAAAAGAAGATAAAAAATCGAAGAATGCAATTTAAATTCATTATTACAAATTATATTTTAGTGTAAGATGGACAATAATTTTTGAAATTATTATAAATATAATAAAGGTAAAAATTACATTATTTAGCATATCAGAATAATCCTTTTATCAGTCACTTTATTTTTTAAAAAAGACATTTCCCTTATATTTGGGGTATAAACACATAAAGCAAAAAAAAATTATATTAATTTTATTAATAAATTATATTATGAATATATTAATGAAATATTTTTTTTTTCATTAATATTATTTTATTAATATTTTTCTGTTTCATTGTTTATTATAGAATATTACAATATTGTTATCAATTTTTTTGTTTTAAATTTTTAATATTCATTTAATTATTGTAATTTAATAATTTAATAAAAATAATATATTTTTAATATTTTCCTCTTTTTTCATAATATATATATATATATATATATATATATATATATATATATATATATATATATATATATATATATATATATATATATATATATATATATATATAATGAAAAAAAAGAGAAAAATATTAAAAATATATTATTTTTATTAAATTAGAATAATTAAATGAATATTAAAAATTTAATACAAAAAAATCTATCTAAGATTTGATTATAATAGATAAAATTGATTATTTTAAGAAAAAATATATAAGTAATAAAAAAAATAATATTGGGTATCTTAAAATAAAGAAAAATATACATTTTTATAGGCAAAATAGTATTGTATAAGAAATTCTAAATAAAATGAAATAAAAATGATAAAAAAATAAATTTAATTTATTGTATCTTGTGTAGTTTATTAAAAAATATTTTAGTAATAATAAAATCTCGAATTTAAATGAGTTTATTAATTAAAAAAGTTATTGTAGAATTATTTTCAATAATTAATTAGAAATGAAATGTTACTCGTTTCAAAATATATCTAGATTTTTAGATATATAAACTATTAATTTTTTTAATTAAATATATTAAGGGATAAGCTTTAATTTAAAAATTTTTTAAAATTTATATTGTTTAAAAATAAAATTTATTATAAAAAAATTATAAAATATGAAATTTAAATTAATATTTATTTTTTATATATTTAAAAGATATTTTTTTAATAAAATAAAATTAGTTATAATGATAAAAAATACCTTAGGGGTAATAGCGTAATTCTTTTTTAGTACAAATTAAAAAAAGTTTGCGACCTCGATGTTGGATTAAGATAAAATTTAAATGCAAAAGTTTAAAATGTTGATCTGTTCGATCATTAACATCGCACATGATCTGAGTTCAAACCGGTGTAAGCCAGGTTGGTTTCTATCTTTTAATAAATAAAATATTTTAATACGAAAGGATCAAATATTTTGAATAATTTAATAAATAAGAATATTATTAATATCAAAATATACTATTTTGGCAGACAAGATAATAATGATTAATAATGATTTTAGAAGTCGTAAATATATAATTTATTATATAAGTAGTATTGATGATAATAGATATCATTAATATTATGATTGGGATTTTAATTTTAATAATTGGGGTTTTAATTGAAGTTGCTTTTTTAACATTATTAGAGTGAAAATTATTAGGATATATTCAAATTCGAAAAGGACCATATAAATTAGGATTTAAAGGATTTAGGATTATAAAAAAAATATCTAAGTATTTAAAACTCATAAATTTTAACTATTAATTATAAATTTTAATTATTTTAATTTTAATTATTATTAAAAAGTCTTGATAAATATCTTAAAACATTTTCATACAATGAAACAGAAAAATGATGAAATCAGTTCAATACACATTATCAATTTCATCAACTTTAATAAAACAATATAAATAAATAATAATTTAAGATTTAAAAAAAAAACATAATTAAATAATTCAATAAAAAAAACTATAATATCTTATATATTGGAGAACTCAAAACACAAATTACTGAACATCTTTATACACACCATTCATGTATACATGTTAACATATACATACATATAAACAATTAATATATATATATATATATATATATATATATATATATATATATATATATATATATATATATATATATATTCGCTAACCAAGTATAATATATACATAGCATCATCAAGTGGTAAATAATAATAAATTGTTTTATTTTCAAAACTGAGAAGGTAATTTGAATTGGGCTCAAAATTGACGTAGAATGGACTACCACTAATAAAAATATATCAAAAAGCAATCAAAAGCAAAAAAATTATAATATAGGTATTTTTCTAATTATTTGTAATTTTAGTTACCCTACTTATTCTTACCGGCTATAGTTAAAGTGATCATGGAACAGATCAATTATTTATATTGATTAAAGAAATAAATATAAACAATACATTGTGATCTATGTACTGTCATAATACAAGAATATTATTATAGACTACAATTAGTAATTCTTAATGTAGTTTAAAATATAATAGGAATTTTATTATATTTGTCTTCATTTATTATAAGAATCATAGTACAAAAATACTAATAAATTATAAAAAAATAGACTGATTGATGATGATGTTTGAAACCATGTTTAAGAGTATACTTCCTGGTCATATACGCCTTATATATACACTTGAAAGTGTATGAATATTATAAAATTGATTTACAAACTGTTTATAAAGCTTGTACCTTACCTTATAATAAAATTATTAACCTTATAATAAATATAATAAACCTCCTTTTTCAAACATAGATAGACTAAAACTTTAAAATAGTGCAGTCTTAGAAACACAGAAACAGGTGCCTCGTTTACAACAAACTGTCCAGTATGCTGCTTCACTCTCAGAGACATGTCAGCTCGAAGTATGAGCAAATATGACTTAAATAACAACTATACATAGTTCCACTTCCTTTAACATTTGATTTTACCACATTTTGTTATATATTTATAATGAAATGTTATAATGTTGGCTTATTTTACTAATTTAGGGATACAAGGACATAAGGTATAATGATAATGCTAGCAAATATTACAAAGAAGAAAGACAAATACAAATTGGTTAAATTGATAATCATTTAGCTACAATACAAATGACATGGTAGACTGTAACTGAAACAGCCTAACATTAAAAAAAGATTTTTTTAGAATGCATGGCTTTGTGGTTAAAGCTCTTGGATATTAAACAAAAACCGCAAGTTTGTGTCCCGCTGCATTCAAAATTCGCGGTGAAGCCTCCCTCACCCTCACCCACACCTCCCTCACCCTCAATTCCCTCATCTGCCTTACAGTGTTTCATCTATGTTGCTGTTATTTATATGTTTTTTCAAACTTAGGATAAAAAATGTATGAAAATTTGAATGCAGCGGGACAAGAACTTGCGCTTCTTGTTTAATGTCCAAGAGTTTTAAACTAATCATCATAATCCTGGATTCCAGACCCTTCCACACTCCAGCCCAGCCGAGCCTGCCTACGACGACGTCGACGACTACCCACTGTTGCTGTCTTGTCCAGGAACGGGCAAAATTAAAATTGATTTTAATTACATTTCCCAACTCTAATAGAAAAAAGAGCGGCGTTATGTTCCACCACTTAATAAAACAAATAGGAAAAATACACATTCTAATAATAGTAATAGAGTATAGACTCGCTTCACACAAACACGCAAATAAACGACTCCTCTGGGATGTCGCATCCTCACAGTGCGAGGCGACACCACTTAGCTCATGCAATGAGAAACTAGCGTACTTCAAAACGCATCCCCTGAGTAATAGAAGAGACGCGTTGTATTTAATGTGTCTATACAAGTGTCTCAACAACACACGTGATAGTCCGCATGTAATGTCAAAGCTCATATTCAATACTCCGTCTCGGTCACGCACTGCCTCTGCGAACAACTGTGTCAGCTAACAACTGCGCGGTGTCACGACTATCCCAGATGTCAGATGATTACAACGGTATCCGAGACACATTTGGGAGTTCTTTGGTCAAATACTTATTTAAAGTGATTTTCCGCATTTTACAAATAATACATAAATAATGAGTAAATTCAAAATGTGTGTTATTTAATTAGCGTGTAATGACGGTTGATAATTGTATGATGTGTAATAATTATTATTAACAAATAATATAAATTCTATTATATAAATTTATTTTCCTATATGTAATTTCTTTTTCTATGTAATTTGACATTATGTTCTAATTATTTTTTGTTTTATTTCCAAATTAATTCAAAACTTGACACTCGTGTTAAAAAAATTGTATTCCCAAAGTTATAGGAATATATTTATCAATCAATTATTTGTTAGCGCACATTATACATAATAAAAAAATTAAAAGTTTAATGTAATTTTCGCTGGTGGATCTAAATAAATAAATAAAATGAAATTCCAAGCTACGACTCTAACGGGCTCCTGCCTGCTCCGAGCCTGCTCCGATATGCAAAT
Organism: Dryadula phaetusa; assembly: GCA_032432895.1. NCBI lineage: Eukaryota > Metazoa > Arthropoda > Insecta > Lepidoptera > Nymphalidae > Dryadula > Dryadula phaetusa. The sequence goes on along the minus strand of JAOYRS010000105.1, from coordinate 100,995 downwards.
ATAAAAGACGAAATTCAGTCCACAACGGAAAATTATCTATTTTTATTATTGCAAAATGAAGATATAAAAATAAACGTTAAAATACCCACAGACGCAGTCAATGAGTTGCGATATCCTAACGTTCCCGAGCACAATAAGACCTGTGTCTTTGCAATTTTTTTGATAATAGTTGTACGTAATTTGAATAAATAAGTACCATATAACGAGTTGAAAATTTAACTTTGGAAACAGATTCAAGTTTATTTTAACTATAAATGAAAGCTAAGTATAGCAATGTAATAAAGTGAACTACGACGTCAACACGTACCTAGTGGCCTGCCCGGTCCCGCCTTGACTAGCTTCATTGAAGTAGTCTTACAATGTAATGTTTCAATATTGCTCGCGAGTAATGTAAAGTATTGCAATACAAGTACTGCTGACCAACGACTGTAAGAGTAGCTCCGATGCAGCTCCATGTGGCAATAGAAGACGAAGCGGAGCTGGCAGCTCTCAAGCAGAGTGCTGTGATGTACGCGACTAGAATACAATACTATATTTACTGCGACGCAAGTGTAAGTATTATTAAATAAATAGTTTAACGTTCACAAAATGTAGCATGTAACAGATTGTTTTGGATAACATTATTCGAGTTCGACTTTAAATTTTATAATGAATACTCGCATTTGTCTTCATTGTGCTCGCGTCCTTATATCGTACTCATTCATGTCTACCCTCGGTTTGTTTAATAAGTATTTTTGTACTACGTCACATGGTCAGAACATACAGAAATACCATCTTTGTTATCAAATTAAATAAAACTGCTTAGATTTCAAAAAACTGTGATAGTATGATGATTACAATAAAAAGCAATAGTCGGAAAAATATACACATGAAAATATAAATTTTAAAATATCCATTTTTAAACATATTTTGCTTATAATAAGATATATATTTTTATATGACATAAAGTACCTAGTGTCAATATTTTGTGTTAAGTGGTGGAACTTAACGCCGCACTTTGTCTTACCAGAGTGAGGAAGTGATAATCATTTTAAATATAATTACTCCTTCGAGTGGGGATCAAACCCACAACCGGTCGCGTTTACTTATTTTAAATCTTTTGGTCTCAGTCACACAAACAAGCTAAATCTCTTTCATCCATCACATCTAATAATTCATTCATCTTGATATTTTTATTTGTAGCTCCGTTCTCCATTTCCTGCCGTCCTGGACATGGCGTGCTAGGTGGCGGTCCCCAACGCCGCATTCGTCGCTACTTTTCACACCAGCGGGGACGCACTGGTGTGCGTCGCCTCAGGGGGACGCCGTAACATAATGCGCCCTGGTGCTCGCAGCGGATGAAATTTTGCAGCCATACACAACTGTTGATGTTATATAAGGCTGGCAGGGGTCACTGCGCGCAAGTCTTCCATCTTCTACTTATTCTCAAACATATGTAACACAGATTCTTTAAAGGCGATTTTTTTATAGTTTAGACGGTCAAAATATCTTATCCAAAACATGTCTTCATTGTTAGGTATACTTAAAATATAGTTCAAATATTGTAATGAAGAACGCGAGTCCCATTGGGTTAGATTCCCACTCGAGGGATGATTTTTAATTTATTTTCTCCATTCTGGTAAAACACAGCGCGGCGTCAAGTTTCACCACTTAACACGGCGATGTCTAGTCACGGAAGGTGATATATTGAGTATCGCAATATATAACGCTTTATCCCTTGCAGGATAATCAAAAACGATGAAGCGCCAAACGCTTAAGTCCTTGCATATTTTTTTCACCTCGTTCACAGTCATTAGTCTCTTTATACATGCCCTTCGGGGGTCTGTGTTTTCGAAGGTCAACCGAGGTCTCCCCGACCTCTTGCACCATTCAATTTTGTTTCATAAATCTTTCTCACCATTCTTTCAACGTGCTCAAACCTGCTGAGCACGTTCTTCTTCATTCTTACTATGACATTCACGCTTACACCTACCATTCTGCGTGTCTCCTCGCCCCATATATAAACAGCTAACCTGACTCCGCATACCTGGACAACAAGATCGCATCTCTACTGCATTCATCTTTCCTTCATTCTTCATTCTATCCAAATACAAATGAACAACCAAGCTGACATGGCACAACCTTGTTTGACATCTGATCTCGTAAGATGTCTGATGATACTCGTACACAGGCTAAGTGATCTCGATAAAGAGATTTTACAGCCTGCTACAAGGGCCCGTTCACAATGTACCTCCTCAATATCTCCAAACACTTCTTTCTTACAAACCTGTCAAATGCCTTTACCTGTTAACCTGTCAAAAGCCAAAAACTTCTTTATGATCATGTGGAGAGAAAGAACTGATCCATGCACTCTCTTCCAGGTCATAATTCTCCTAGGGCCTCCAAGTCTTTCGGGTCAGCAGCGATAGTAACGTCTGTAAATGTCAAATGAAACAGGGAAACATCAAAGTAGCTCTGAAAAGAGCTCGGACGATCACAATTCTGAAAAAAACTTTTTCCACTGTCCTTCAAAACAGCATAGTTCTGAAAAGAACTTTTTGTATGTAATGTTCTTTTATATGTAATTCATCTTCAAAAACATTTTTCTCTTTTTCTATCTTCGCCAATGATCAACATAATAAAAGGTTTTACTATGAAAGCTCTGAAAAGAGCTGTTTGATACGTTCTTTATCTATTGAAACACAAGTAAGCTCTGGAAAGGGCTGTTTGATACATTATTTATCTGTTGAAACACAAGTAAGCTCTGATAAGAGCTGTTTGATACGTTATTTATCTATTGAAACAAGTAAGCTCTGATAAGAGCTGTTTGATACGTTCTTTACATTATAAAACAGCAGCAAGCTCTGAAAAGAGCTGATTCTCGTAATTGACCATGATAAACAGCCAAAAAGCTGTTGATCAAAGTTGTTAAATATTTTGAAGATAAACTCGCACCAATGAGGGTAAGAAGTAAAAAATAATTAGTATTTTGTTTACATAAATAATTTAATCTCAAGATAGAATATAAAATGTAAACACCATGATGGTAATTTTGTTCGCGTGTTTATTGCGATGTCACATCAAGCAGTTTCGTCTTATGTTTCCAACTGGATGATGATGGGATTTCTTTTGTTCTGCCCGTTGTCCGTAACTGGTCCTGTTGCAACTACTAACTGCATCACTCTACTCAGCGACAATACCGCTGCGGGCAGTAACAGCAATAGCAATAGTTACATATCAGTTTGTCTTGAAATATACACTACACTGATACATTAGTTTATTTATAACAGACAGACATTTTTTGTAAATCACAAGTCGCTTTCTGTAACCGAATGTGTTATAAAGAAGTGTATTTGCTAAATGCTAGTTAATTATTCACGAACTACACTATTGACACCGAACTAGGAAACTGTTTATCCTTGTTGCATAGGTGGTTACCCAGATACTTTGCAAGGGACAATTTAAGTATTACGTAAGCACTAGTGCTTATTTTTAAAATTTTTATTTTTTTAATATTTCAGGATTTCTACAAATTTAATCAAATCTGTTTTAACATATATTGTAACATTTATTATTATGTTCTTAACTACACGATCATATGTAATTCATAAAACAATGAAACAAAACCTTTAGGAGTGTCTGAGGGCTGAAAGTTAGCAAGCACAACATGTCGACCAAGATGCATCTGTAATGGAGTGAAGACTGTGCATTTTAAAGTTCATATATCAACATTCAAACATAATACCAATATTGACTATTTTTAAAAAGTTATTCCACACTTAGGATTAGAAAATATTTTTTAAAAAACGTACGTATACGTATAAAATACGTATTTTCTATCTACGAGTGTAGATAGAAAATACGTATTTTGGGTTTTGTAATTATGTTATAAATAAAACTATTGCAAATGCGTTTTATCTATTGAACTAAGATAAAATTATTGGTATTATATTTTTGAAAAAACGTACAAAAATTTGAATGCAGCGAGATTCAAACCCGCGCCTCTACGATACCGTCCAAGCACTCTGATCGCAAGTAAATATTGAAACAAAATAGCAATTTCTCTTGTTACATGATTATTTCTTAATAATTTTTTAGTAGAAATTTGTAAACATCTCTCTACAGAGATGCTAACAACATTAATAAGTTGTAACAAACGTATAAGAATTTCGACGCAGCTGGCAGAAGAACGCATGGCTTCGCGGTCAGAGCTCTTAGACGGTATTCAAGAGGCGCGAATTCTAATCCCGCTGCGTTCAAATTTTTGTACGTTTTTTTCGAAAATATAATAACTATAATTTTATCTTAGTTCAATAGGTAAAACGCATTTGCAATAGTTTTATTTATAACGTAATTACTAAACCCAAAATACGTATTTTCTATCTACATTCGTAGATAGAAATATGTATTTTGGGTATTGTAATTGCGATTTAAATGTAAACCTATATAATTATTTAATGTTAAAACAATATTTTTCGCTATATATTTCTAATTTAAATTAGGAAAACACTTAGATTATATTATAGATCGTAAATTTATTATTCCTAAACGAGTTGCCCGAGTTTCGGTTAATAACTACTCTGATCACGAGAGACGTGCAACTGATTGCGGGACAGTCACGACACGATACATCGACAGAGTCAGATATAAAAGTAATTCATTCCAGAGATCATGACACACCTAAATAGATTTACATATAGACGTTAATGCTTACTTTTTCCTGACATGAGGAGAGTGGATAATAATTCTTAAAAAATATTACGTAATACTTGAACGACCCCTAAAAGACGTTAGTAATTAAAACAACGAAATAAATTACATTATTTTACATATACCGGAAACTTAAGGTTTTAGAAGAACTAAAAATACATAATTAAGTTCAGATAGGCTATTAAATGTTTTGAGTAATTACACATTCTAATAATAAATAGTGAACGCGTTGTTTTGTGTCGCAACGAATCCTCGCATCCTTGCATTGAAACACTCCGGGATATCATCAGAGCAGTCTTCTCGAGCACATCTGTTACATGATCCACACTGAATACAGTTCGAAATGGATGTAATATTCACTTCAAACAGTACAGTATTTTATCTGCTGCTTTTAAACATTACATTACCTTACGTTAAGTTATAACTAAAAAAGAAAAGGCCATTTTTGAGATTAAATATCTAAAATCTTTTGTTAGTGACAATTTTTGTTTATCGTTTAATAAGATTCATTGGGAGTAAAACTCATAATTAAAAAAATCGCTATTTGCCTCGAGTGAAACAGTGAACAGCTCTTGAAAGAACTTACAAGATACATTATAGTTTCATGAAACAGTTTTAAGTTTCAGAAATATCTTCAGAACTGTCTTCTTTATGTTCTGTTATGGATTTTTTTGTGGTGTACAATAATAAAGCAGTATCTTCAGCGTAGACAGTCGACAATAGTAAAATGATGATGATGAGAACTCTGAAAAGAAATTTCATACCCTACAGTGCCACGTGACAACAAGTAGCTCTGATACGAGCTTTGTGAGACGTTATTTACCAAATAAAACAGTGATTGGCTCTTGAAAGAGCAATTCCTGTTGTGGGTTTAGGAATCTGTGGTCACATATATTGTAGGAGAACAGCTTCTTTCAATTTGAACTAAAATTCGAGTATCATCTACATTTTTAATCATGTTCATATTCGTCAGTATTTTTGCATAATAAATACCTTTACTGCACGTTTCCGTCATTGGTCAATACTCTGTTCCTAATGTGTTTTACCTGCGCTCTCTACGCCGTCTCTATTGTGTAAACTTACGCAGATGCTCTATAATCAGTCTTGATAAATCTGTTGGAGCAGCAGTGATAATAGACGTCACAGTACAGCCTACACACTGTTGGTTTCTCCTCTTGATCTATTACTACGAATGAGGCAATCTATACTGTTTCGAAGATGTCATTATTTTCTTTCAAAGGAGTAGCCCTAAGAAGTATTTCAACATTCTTAAAAAAAATAGTAACTAGCTCTATGATTTTTATATGAAACTTAAGGGCAATTCAGCATCTCGTGTAAAATTTAAGTTCGGAATCGGTGATCAAATAGTTATTTTACCATTTCGGTCACATACAGTATACATTGCACTCCTATGCTTGCACCATGTTCTAATATTGTTTCTATCTGCTTCTCTCGATTCAGTTCACCCATCACTGTCCTATTACTTGAGCTGGTTGTTAATTATGGATTAGCAATGTTTTGTCCTTCAGGGCGGAAACTACGGTGCGAATACCAGAAGTAGCAGTCGTATACTATATTCGTAGACTATAGTCTAGTAGTAGTATAGAAGCTGCAAGTAGACAGAGTTATAGTTTTCTTTTTTTTTCGATTGTGACAACCTTGAAAGCGTCACCGGGTTTTGGGGGAGGCCGAGCTAGGAAAACTCTGACCTTGGCGTGGAGACCTCGAGAGGAAACCAACTTCAACTTAGAACACAGCGTCACGGCTTGGGTACACCGTTTGTATTGCGGGACTTGCCTGTCCGGATCAGGAGAATACTAAGGACGAAAGCCGTTTTGCGGTAGACGTAATCTATGTGGCGTTTGAAGGACAGTTTACTGTCTAGAAGTACTCCTAGGTATTTGGCGGATTTAGCAGTTGGAGTTGATTTGCCGTGCAGTTCGGGTAATAGTGGCTCGTTCCGTTTCTTGTATAATGTAATATGTAGTACAATTATACATTTCGTGAACAGGTGTTTTTTAAGCAGGAGTTTCATTTCGTTTAAGTGTTTAAATCGTCAGAGGCCCTTATATTCATAAGATATTGTAAAAAGGCTAGAAAACGGAACAATGTGTGCTGATAACAAATAACTGATATACATCAGTACAGTACACTAAATATTAGCTTATGTAGAAATTAAAGTAACAACTTAGTAACGAAAATGAACAATGCTGAAAAAAAATATGTATATATAAAAAGTTTCTATTTTTATTTACTTTAATATTTTATTAACGTAAATATAATAAGATATTTTTTATTCTAAATATGTACTTATTATAATTCTACCGTTCTATTAATACTTGAAGGAAAATATTTACTGTTATGTTTATGCGAACAAAGTATGAAAATACATAAAGATATTGTGTGACACATACTAACACGCTTGACACACACATGGGTTGAGGAACACACACATCGTCAACACAACGCGTGTTTAATGTTCTACAAGTTAGTTGTACTAGAATAAAATTAGAACACTTCCTCGAGTTTCCGGACATTTTAAAGAAATAGAGTGATGGAGTGACATGAACAGTATACAGTACGTAACAGACTAAATTACCATCACTGCCATCTGAATACGTGGCGTTCTACTACTGTGCGGTTTGCAGGCAGTATGTTCCATGCACAATTGTGAAACAGCTCACCTGCGGCAATGTTTCCAGGTCGATACGACATAAATACTTCAGAAAACGCGTTTATCCCACCATAAAGGCCGGCAATACACCTGTAACACCTGGTGCTACACGGGGCCGTGGGTGACGTTGATCACTCACCGTCTGGTGAGACGCGCGGTCGTTTGCCTTGCCTGTCCTGTGAAACAAAAAAACAGTGTCGGATAAAAAAACGTATCTACACATAAATTTCTTCAGTTCAGTTCCCGTGCTTGAGACCCGTGAAATGTAATATTCCTTTGCAGTGTGCAGGTGTGTATAAGCTAGACTGTGACTGTGGCTTGTCATACATTGGCCAAACAAAGAGGAGCATCGGGGTTAGGGTGAAAGAACACATATCCGATGTCAAGAATGGGCGTGTATTGCAGTCAGCTGTGTGTGAACATACAATGAATAAGTCCAACCACTACATCAGGTTTGATAAGCCACATATCCTCGCTAGGGAAAGTAGATATGTTCCTAGAATGATCCGCGAGGCTATTGAAATTCAAAAACATCCAAATTTCAATAAAGAAGATGGTTGGAAACTATCTACCACCTGGGACCCACTTATTAAAAATTTAAAATCCCAAATCCACCACACCAGAGACAAAGATACAGTGAGCTCATTCTGCAAGAATCCAGGGCAGTACGCGAGGCAATTGAGAAATCGATGGCGGTAGTTTGATATAATTAATTTTTTGTATCAACTGACAGACGAATGCCACCTCAGTCTACCTGTGACCACGGACTACTGTAAAGTGTTCGAAACGTCAGGTGTCCAAAAATGTATTTTCGAATACCAAAATATACGCGATTAATCCGGTTAAATAGTTTCATTTAAAATGTATAGAAATCGCGAAAATCAAAGATCTTATTATACTTTCATTTCTAAGGTGTAAAAATCGCAAAACTTAAAGATCTTATATTGTACTAGCGGCCCGCTCGCAGCTTCGGCCGCGCTATCCAGAACAGTATTTACTATTTTTAAAGTGTTATTCCACACTTAATGTTAGTAAATATTTTTGAAAAAACGTTTAAAAATTTGAACGCAGCGGGATTCGAACCCTCGCCTCTTGGATACTGTCCAACCGCTCTGACCGCTAAGCCATGCGTTCTACTACCAGCTGCGTTGAAATTCTTATACGTTTTATAACGACTTATTTATGTCTGCGTATAGAGATGTATATGCGTCTCTGTATAGAGATTTTTACAAATTATATAATAATAATAAGTAGCAGATACTTAAAATTTATTAAGAAATAATCGTTTAACAAGAGAGATTGCTATTTTATTTAAATATTTACTATTTTTATTCCACACTTAGGATTAGAAAACATTTTTGAAAAAACGTATAAAAATTTGAACGCAGCGGGATTCGAACCCGAGGTAGGTAGTAGAACGCGGTCAGAGCGCTTGGAGGGTATCCAAGAGGCGCGGGTTCGATTCCCACTGCTGTATTTCGTCTCGCTGTTCGCTCAACTATTTGAGATAATTTAATAGTTATAAAAATTACTTAAGTATAGACCTTAGTTCTAAGTAACAACAGTAAGTAGCAAGTTTACAAGAGAAATAACATAGCAATAAGGAAAAAACAGTAAAGACCTAGTATAGTGTAACACTATGTTTGTGTATGTGTATCGTCTGTGCTTAGAACTACTTTTTAGTTAAACTACAGCTTACAACTAAAATATTTAGGGTTTTTAAGTCAAGAAAATGACTAGCCGTCATTATCACATTCATACTGTTTTTGTAATAATATGGTATAAAATATAGTGAATAATATTATTAAAGACGTCAGTTATTTATATACACCACCATCTTACAGTTATCCACCGTTGGCAAATCTTTGTTTCAGAGATCTTCGACAGGTGAAGGGTGCCCTTCATCAGGACAAGCTGCCAGCCACCCACAGTGGAGAGACATTCAGCACTTCTACCCTTTTGTAAAGGGAGTTACAGACAGGATTGGCAACATCTTAAGAAGAGCTTCTATCAAAACCATATTTAATCCTAATAAAAAAGTGAGCCAATGCTCGAGACCCGTGAAATGTAATATTCCTTTGCAGTGTGCAGGTGTGTATAAACTAGACTGTGACTGTGGCTTGTCATACATTGGCCAAACAAAGAGGAGCATCGGGGTTAGGGTGAAAGAACACATATTCGATGTCAAGAATGGGCGTGTATTGCAATCAGCTATGTGTGAACATACAATGATTAAGTACCACCACTACATCAGGTTTAATAAGCCACATATCCTCGCTAGGGAAAGTAGATATATTCCTAGAATGATCTGCGAGGCTATCGAAATTCCAAAAAAATATTATAATTTCAATAGAAGATGGTTGGAAACTCTACCACCTGGGACCCTTTTATAAAAATTTCAAATTCACCACACCAGAGACAAAGATACAGTCAGTTCATTCTGCAAAAATCCAGGGCAGTACTCGAGTCAATTAAGAAACAGATGGCGGTAGATTGATATAATTAATTTTTGTATCAACTGACAGACGAATGCCACCTCTGGTCTACCTGTGTCCACGGACTACTGTAAAGTGTTCGAAACGTCAGGTTTCAAAAATGTACTTTCGCATACCACAATATACGTGGTTAATCCGTTTAAAATAGTTTCATTTAAAATGTTTATATTTGTCATTTTTGTATAAAACAAACGGTATTTCGTATTCATTCTACGCGTTTGTTTTTCTTCTACGCCAAAGCTCATACTTTGCACACTTTACAAAAACAGAACATATTTAACCCACATTTGATCCAATATAATACCAACATTTTTATCCAGCTTTAGCGCGATTAGTGCAGCAACGAACAGACTGACAGACAAACTAACATTCTGTTGAGTGTATTATTGACTACATGAACTCACATACCCAATTAGTTTTTTTCTTAAATATTTAATGTACAAAATTGACTTTTCAACTCTTGTATTACTTATATATGTATGTGGATATATTGGTAGATAAATGGTAAAGGTTGTTGGTCTGCATGGATTTTTAGTTTTGAAGTAAATTGGTACGTGGGCTGTTTCCAAGACTTACTTTAAGTATTTTTTATTCGATAAAAATATAAATATTGGCAAAGTCTATCATTTAAGCGCGAACCCTTAAATGATAGACACACGAAATTGTACACCTATTCTCAGAGATTTAAAAAAAAGGTTAGGTTAACACAAAAAGTACAAAACATTTATTTTATTAATAATTCTAAAAATAAATCTTTCTATTTTGTTTTCTAATTACATTTTCGCATTCAATTACTTTCTTACTTTGCAGAGTAAATACAATAATTCCTTGTAAACAACGCGCGCAGGTGAAAGAACAAAATAACTATAGTTGTGAGGTCGCGCGGGCGAAGCCGCGAACGGGCGCTAGTTAGTATGCATGTAAAAATGTTGGTCCGCCATCTTGTACGATGCGCCATGTTGCTGATAACGCTACATGATTCTGATTGTCAGTCGGTTACGTCAAACACGTATTTATAAATATATATACCTGTTAGATTTCATCAAATTCATAAAAAAGTTTATTACTATTTCACCTTATATAAATTGCAACGTATATTGTAAAATCGCATGGTATATTGCGATATTGAAGATTAACTAAGCATTATTTCTGGAAGTGGGGACAAAAAGTATGTTTCTAACACTAAAAGTGGTGAATACGTCCGGAACATTCAGTGTATATAAATTATGTCATCTGTATCAGCTCTCAAAGTGTACTTTGAATAAATATAAGTATTTATAATTTACTATAATTTTAAAAAGGAAGACTAAATTGTAACGAAATAGTATTATAAAAAATATTCATTTTAATTAAATTGATAGTTCACTATTTTCTTTGTATTGGCTCTCACATAAAAAATATATGCTATCTCTGGCCAAAAAAGAGAGTAGGCTGTATGCACGCTGGGCAGACGGCATTATCAGAATGGCAGATTCCCACTGGATGCGAGTTGCAGGAAACAGAAGACACTGGTCATCTCTAGAGGAGGCCTTCGTTGGGAGAGGTCCTTGCGGTTGCAATATATAATGTAATACACATAACAAATATAAAATATAAATAACAACAAAAGAAAAAGCAAATAAATAAATTAACAAACAAATAGAAATATTATTAAACAAATTAATTAAATAACAATAATAACAATAATAGTAATATTTATAAAATACAAAACCAACGTGAATTTCTTTTGTAGTTGGTAATTATTTAGAACTGACAATGAACTGTCTTACAACACTTTGTATTCTATTTTTGTACTTGAGTAGTAAGAAATAAAGGTTTTTTTGATATTTTATGGCACCTACGTTTTCGATAGTTTCTTTGGCAGCTAATAAAAATGGAGAAATTTATATATAGTTCAAATTCTATCCCATCCTTGAATACTAGATCTAAAAGACCTGGTGACTCGGCACTCCCTTAGAAAACACCCAAGCTCGCCGCTCTTATTGCCCATTTGCAGACCAATCCTCCAGTAAAAACTTCTAAGTGTTACGATGTGCTTTCGGATGGCCCAAGTAAAAATGCTTTAGAAACTACACTGCTCTGGGAGGCGATATCTACAAAGAAGTTTTCACCTATACACTTAGATATAAACCCAAATTGGACTCATGACTAGGTTAAGACATTAGTCGCCCGTTATATTAAAAATTTTCATTTTAAATATTTGGGCTAAAATGAACTAAATGTGTTTTGTTATTCAACTTGACATGCTGCTTTACAAGATGGATTATGCTGCAATATTGTGGCATTTTATACTTATTGCCGAAAAGATGAGCGTACGTATAAGTACGTCATATTTGGCCTTCCTGTCTATGCCAAAGAGCAATTGAATATTGAGTTAACTTCTCTTGGCTTTGTTTGTACCCACACGAAAACTGCAAATGCAACTACCACCGAGAAGTAACATTGGAGCCTTTCAAAAAATTATATATTTTAATATATGTTCGGTTTAAATAAGAAAGTATAAAGCTAAAGCTTATCTTGGCATTCAATGTTATCGCAGTTAGTCTTCTGGACATTCAGCTAATCACTTGAATCTACCACGATGTGTTAAATACACTGAGCCCCACGCGACATTGAATTCTCAAAAAATAACGTGATACTCCCGCCCAATGTTGCAACTGTAGTCAAAATCATCCTTCAAAATACAGCCATTGTCAGGAGCGACAAGAGTATCTGAAAGCCCTTGCTATGAAGAAAGATGAACAAAAACTCGTCTAATTAGCTAAGCGTCTTCTATTTGTTAATACCCACACGAAAACTGCAAAGCGCTGTCCGCCAGTCCTCATGCAACTACCACCGGGTAGCAACATTAGAGGCTTTCAAAAAATTAAATATTTTAATAGTTGTTCAGTTCAAATAAGAAAGTATAAAGCTAAAACTTATCTTGGTCCTCAATGCTACCACTGTCAGGCTTTTGGACATTCAGTTAAGCACTGCAATCTATCACTACGATGTTTTAAATATACTGAGCCCCACGTGACATTAAATTGCCCAAAAAAATATGGTGATACTCTTGCCCAATATTGCAACTCATCAAGCGTCAAAATCATCCAGCAAACTACAGACAATGTCAGACAAAAGAGAGACAAAAGTATCTGAAAACCATTGCTGTTAAGAAAGAAAGAAACAAACAAACACTCGTCTAATTAGCTAAGCGTCTTCTACGTAATGCTGTATTAGATGGCCGCGCTTGGTCTACTGTCGCCGCTAGCCAAATCACCACTCAACCTCACATTATGCCACCCAAGGGCTCTTCAATACCTCCAGTTGGTGAACACCATTCTGATGAAGCCACGGCTGAAAGGATTAAAATATCTACCAACCATCAAAATCATTAAACAATAATTTCTTAATTGTCACACATTAATAGACAAGGTAATGTTGATACTAAACTACCTAGGGCAATATGTTTAGTTGTACAAAAAAATCCATTTTTATTTTGGAATGCCTGGTGAATGAAGGATGGTATCCGATCTAAAATGCATGAACTATCTAAGTTATTAAATGAATTAATAATAGATGTTGTTGCCTTATGCGAAATATAACTAACTTCTAAATATCCCTTAGCGCTACCAGGATATTCATGTATAAGACAGGATAAAAGACTAGATGGCACTGGTCAAGGGGTAATACTTCTTATCAGATTCGATATCACTCACGAGCAACTGACACTGCCTTTTGTGCAACGAATTGAATATGTTGGCGCTAGCATACTTTTCTCTTGGAAGGAAACTACCATCGTTTCTGCCTGTCACTCACCAAATCAATGGGACTCAATTCGCATGTTATTTTTATGGGTGACTTTAATACCGAGCATCATTATTGGAACCCTTTCATATTACATTACAATATCATTTCGTAGTAAATAAATGAACGAATTTACCACCAGTTTTATTAATACACATAGTGACATATGAGGAAAATTAAATTTAGAAGAGAAAATTTAATTTAAAAATGTCTATGTTGTTTATTTATGTTGTTATTATTTATGTTATTTTGTTAATATTTATGTTTTTTTTACTGGCCCGTTTCAGATTTATGTAGTTACAATATAAACTATAATTCAAATGACTTAATTTATTTGAATTGCAGTCCTTCTTCAGTATAATTACCCATAATATAATTGTAATATTTCGCTAGAAATATTACACCCTTGTAATATTTCTTTAAATCGGCCGTTCTGCTTTCTTAAAACCTGTTCCTACTTAGGCACATAAAACCTAAGACTTCAAATAAACTTGCAAAAACCCCGAGGGCAAGATTATGAAGGTTTAACTTGCATATTCTTACGTCTGTATATATGTCAAAAAACGTATTTGACAAATTTCTTCTACTCTCACATTTGTTTGATTTCATACATCCACACATGACACTGTGGTCCTCATATATTTCACCCATAATACCTTGGTCCACATGTGATTTTACTCTTCCACATATGACATCACGGTCCATATGTCATTTCACCCATCCACACATGACATCTTGGTCCACGTGTGATTTCACCCATCCACACATGACATTTTGGTCCACATGTGATTTTACCCATTCACATATGCCATGACGGTCCACATGTGATTTCACCCATCCACACATGACATCTTGGTCCACATGTGATTTCACCCATCCACATATGACATCTTGGTCCACATGTAATTTCACCAATCTACATATGACATCACGGCCCACATGTGATTTCACCCATCCACACATGACATTTTGGTCCACACGTGATTTCACCCATCCACATATGACATCTTGGTCCACATGTGATTTCAGCCATCCACACATGACTTCTTGGTCCACATGTGTATTCACCCATCCACACATGACATCTTGGTCCACATGTGATTTCACCCATCCACATATGACATCTTGGTCCACATGTGATTTCACCCATCCACATATGACATCACGGTCCACATGTAATTCAGCCATCCACACATGACATCTTGGTTCACATGTGATTTCACCTATCCACATATGACATCATGGCCCACATGTGATTTCACCCATCCACATATGACATCACGGTCCACATGTGATTTCAGCCATCCACACATGACATCTTGGTCCACATGTGATTTCACCCATCCACATATGACATCACGGTCCACATGTAATTCAGCCATCCACACATGACATCTTGGTTCACATGTGATTTCACCTATCCACATATGACATCATGGCCCACATGTGATTTCACCCATCCACACATGACATTTTGGTCCACATGTAATTTCACCCATCCACATATGACATCTTAGTCCACATGTGATTTCAGCCATCCACACATGACGTCTTGGTCCACATGTGATTTCACCCGTCCACACATGACATCTTGGTCCACATATGCTTTCATCAATTCACATATGTCATCACAGTCCACATGCCATTTCACCCATCCACATATGACATCATGATCCACATGTGATTTTACTCGTATCGTCAGCCAATTGCAGTCCACTGCTGGACATAGGCCTCCCCAAGTTTGCGCCAAACATCCCGGTCCTCCGCAACCCTCATCCAGCCTGCTCCGGCAACCTTGCGTATGTCGTCAGTCCAGCGGGCCAGAGGGCGTCCTACACTACGTTTGCCAAGACGCGGTCTCCACTCCAGGACTCGTCTGCTCCAACGGCCATCGGTCCTGCGACAGACGTGACCGGCCCATTGCCACTTCAGCTTACTGATTTTGCGAGCTACGTCGGTTACTTTAGTTCTCTCACGGATAACCTCATTCCTGATTTTATCCTTGAGAGAGACCCCGAGCATAGCTCGCTCCATAGCTCGCTGAGCGACTTTAAATCTGTGGACCAGCCCTACTGTCAGTGTCCACGTCTCGGCAGCGTATGTCATTACAGGTAGGACACATTGCTCAAAAACCTTCGTCTTTAGGCTTCGCGGAATTGTTGACGTAAGGACTCGACGGAGCTTGCCAAATGCCGCCCAACCCAACTGAATCCTCCTATCCGCTTCCTTCTCGAAGTTGTGTCGGCCAAGTTGTATTGTTTGGCCTGGGTAGGTGTAGTCCTGTACAACTTCAAGAAGAACGCCTTCGACCCGCACTGGTCTCGGCATGACGTTTCTATTGAACATAACTTTTGTTTTGTCCAAGTTCATACCAAGACCAACACGTCGGGAGGACCCATTTAGGTCGTTCAGCATTTGATTTAGCTCTTCCAGTGTCTCTGCAAAGATGACTATATCGTCGGCAAAACGAAGATGAGAGATATACTCTCCATTGACGTTGACGCCTCGTCCAATCCAATCCAGGGTTTTAAAGACGTCCTCCATCGCGTTGGTGAACAGTTTCGGGGATATCACGTCCCCCTGTCGCACCCCACGATGGAGCCGAATAGGTCTTGTCCGCTGATCTTGGATTTGGACGGTCATCGTCGCAGCGCTGTAGAGACATCTCATTACCTCGATATATCGCCAGTCGATTTGACATCTCTGCAGGGACTCCAAAACAGCCCAGGTTTCGATGGCGTCGAACGCTTTCTCATAGTCCACAAATGCCATACACAGCGGCTGATTATACTCCTCGGTCTTCTGTATAATCTGCCGAACAGTATGTATGTGGTCTATGGTGCCTTTTCGAAACCCGGCTTGCTCCGGAGGTTGGTATTCGTCGAGCTTGATGGCGAGACGATTCGTGACGACTCTTGAAAACAACTTGTAAACGTGGCTCAGGAGTGTAATCGGCCTGTAGTTCTTTAGGAGGGTTTTATCACCCTTCTTGAAGAACAAGACGACCACACCCCTGGACCACGCTTCTGGCGTCATGCCTTGGCGGATGACGGCATTAAAGAGTTCCGCTAAGGCCTTTTGGACCGGTAGTCCACCAGCCTTTAGGAGCTCAGTGGTAATGCCATCATCACCCGGGGCCTTCCCATTCCTGAGCTGTTTAAGAGCCGCTCTAATCTCGCTTACGTCAACGTCCGGGATGTCTTCCGAGTAATGGCGCGTCAGTGGTGCACGTGGATCTTCAGTGTCCTGAGCTATAGGCTTGTGTGTGCGCGATGAGTAGAGCAGCCCATAGAACTTCTCAACCTCATTCTGGATCTGGGGTCTTGACGTGACTATTGTGCCATCCGCTGTCTTAAGCTTTGCAAGGTGGTTTCTCCCTAGCGGTCTTTGGAAAACTTTGGACCCCCTATTTTGCTCAATGAGGGTTGTAATAGTTCTCGTGTTTGAGCAACGGAGGTCCCGGCGCGTGAGTTTCCTTATCTGCCTAGAGAGTGCCCGTTGATTTGGAGAAGCTGCTTGAGCGAATGGCATTTCCTGTCTCTGCCTCATCAGATCCAGGGTTTCGGGAGCAAGTTTGGACTGCTTAGTGGTACTCGTCGGCGGAAAATGCTTACGGCCCAGTTTACACACTGTCTTCACCACGCTGTCGGTTATCTCGTCCACATCGTCAGTGGTTTCCAGCGAGTCGAATCGATTTTGCAGTTCCAATTGGAACTGCTTGGACACACGGTCTACTTGGGGCGGCGTAGGTCGGAGAGTAGATTTCAGCAGGCGTTTTCGTTCGACTTTGAAGCATATATTCAGAGTGCCTCGCCTCGAGTCCGTGATCGCTGCCGGTGTTAAACCTGTTGATCACAGAGACATCTTTGAATATATACTTTCTGTCCGCCATGATAAAATCTATCTCTTTCCTTGTCACAGTATCTGGACTTTGCCAGGTCCATCTCCTTTGGGGCTTCTTCTTGAAGAAGGAATTCATCAAGTAAAGCCCCTGCATCTCGAGGAAGTTGACCAGCATTTGCCCTCTGTGATTTCTGCACCCCAACCCATGTGGTCCAATCTTCGATTCGTCGCATTCCTGTACTCCCACTTTAGCGTTGAAGTCTCCCATGACCACGTTGTAGAAGCATGAGGTCGTACCATGTATGGCTTTAGTAATGTCCTCATACATGGCTTCAACCTCTTCATCGGATTGTGTCGAGGTCGGCGCATATACCTGCACTACCTTCAGAGAGTACCTGTCGGTAAGCTTGATTACGAGGTACGCTACCCGGGTCGACACACTACTAACTTCCACAACGTTGCCAACAAGAGCTCTGTGGACCAGAAAACCGACACCACCTTGGGAGGCCCTATCACCTTCCCGGAAGTAGAGCAAGTGACCAGAGTCAAGGGTTATTGTATCCTCTCCCTCTCTTCGGACTTCCGATAACCCCAGAATACTCCACTTTATATGACTTAACTCTACTTCCAGTTCTGTGAGGTGATGGTCCAGCCGAATCGTACGTCCGTTGTACGTTGCCAAATACATATATTGTTTTCGGCAGCCTTTACTCCGGGGATTCTTAGCACCCTCTGCCCCGCCGTGACCACGACCGCTGCCTTGGCCGGGAATAGCGGGGCTGCCGGGCACTGAGGGCCGTATTTTTGGCGCTGTCTCCATAGGGGATCTTGCCATTGTCACCACGCTTGGCAGGCGGGTTGGTGACCGCAGTAGGTGTTTATGTTAGATAGGGTCACGCTGCTGCCCATGCCCTGGTTTTTCCCTTAGTCGCTTCTTACGACACCCGCGGGAGGATATGGGGTGATGCTATTCTAAGCCGGCATCACACGGCATACGGTGATTTTACTCGTAAGGGTCAATTTTGTACATTGGTAATATAAATAAAAGTAGCACGACGTCTTACTACATTGATACTGAACATAAAAATATGATTAACAAAATTTTGACCGTCTATCTGTTTGTTTAAGCATCACACGGAAACTCCCGTTTAGATTACAATGAAATTTGGGATTAAATATTCTTCAACATCCTGGGCATTACACTGGGTACTTTTTATTATACACAGTTATAAAGAAGCCGATAGATCGCAACACTTTACCTACAAGCTTGGTTATTTTTATAAAAATATATGGGGCTGTGCTTAACCCGAATGGTAAAACATGAAATTCAAACAATTTATCTTCAAAATAGAATCTTGATTTTTTTCCAGATTTTTTATGAACTTTCATTTGGAAAAATGCGTCTTTCAGGTCTAAGATATGTGACAGAGAAGCTGGCATGTCGCCTCAGTTTGATATTCAATTGGGTGTCAAACAGGGCTGCGCTATGTCAGCTTGGCTGTTCAATTTGTAATTGGATAACTATCTTCAAGGAGTGACAGTTAGTTCGACAGTTAACATTCTGTTGTACGCAGATGATGCAGTGCTAATTGATATTCATAAAAGTTCGAAACTTTTAACTTAAATTAAATTTTAAAACCAAAAGGCAAAAAGTGGAGTCAACACGAGTCGCTGTTGGTGCATGAACCATCAGCGCTGGCCTTCCTTGAGGGGAGAAGAGGGAACGACCGAAGTCGTCCCTGAGATCGGACGCGGACGAGATGTCGTCGCGCACGTGGCAATCAATCGGGAGTGATCTGAGTCACTGTGGCCACGGAGAGACCGGGCACTGTGAGTGCGGTCTCTTGGGAGTGTATAAGCTAGAAGGCTTCATCTGAACGGCACCAAAGTAGACCAGCTTGGCGACTGGCGTACCTCAAGGCGGCAGACTCCATTGATGTGATGGATGTTACTGTCGTTTATACTCACTTGATAACTAAATGTTCATAGCGCGATGTAGGAATGACCATATATGGTCAGAATAGACAGATGTTATAATAATGTTATCTGAGTTTTATTATAAGAGTGAAAGTCACTCTTGTGGTAAATGTTTCATAAATATTTACTAACAAAATTACTTCAGAGTTAAAGGAACTGTGCAAGTATGATGATTATAATGAAGGCAATAAAGTCAGGAAACAAATACTCATACAAATACACATTTTAATAATTCAATTTTATAATTTCCATTTTAATAATAACATGTTAATATGTAGGTAATATACCATTTCATTTTACCACACTTACATAGGTATATAGGTAGATACTACTTGCTGTCGGTTCCACATCTCGTTTGCGTTGCAAGTGGGTAGTAATAATATCAGCGTAGTACAAAAATACTGAGTTATTAAACAAACCGAGGGTAGACATGAATGAGTTCGATATAAGGACGCGAGCACAATGAAGACAAATACGAGTATTCATTATAAACATTTAAAGTCGAACTAATAATGCTATCCAAAATAAATTGTAATATGCTTCAGTTGGTGAATGTTAAACTATTTATTTAGTAATACTTACACTTGCGTCGCAGTAAATATAGTATTGTATTCTAGTCGCGTACATCACAGCACTCTGCTTGAGAGCTGCCAGCTCCGCTTCATCTTCTATTGCCACATGGAGCTGCATCGGAGCTACTCTTACAGTTGTTGGTCAGCAGTACTTGTATACCAGTACTTTACATTACTCGCGAGCAATATTGAAACATTACATTGAAGGACTACTTCATTGAAGCCGGGCAAGGCGGGACCGGGCAGGCCACTAGGTACATAATAAGATCTTTGATTTTCGCGATTTTTATACCTATATTTTACCTACGGATAATATTTATATATTCCTAAACCATCTGAATTCTATTAATAACAACATAAAATTTACAATAGAATTACAGGCAAATAACTCTTTAGCTTTTCTTGATGTACTTGTAATAAAGAATCCTAATGGCACATTAGGCCACACAGTGTATAGGAAGCCTACCCATACTAACAGGTATCTCAATGGCGAATCCCACCATCACCCTACACAGTTATCTACCGTTGGCAAATCTTTGTTTCAGAGAGCTTACCATCTTTGCGACGCTGAACACCTAGGGGACGAGCTTCGACAGGTGAAGGGTGCCCTTCATCAGAACAAGCTGCCAGTTCCCCGCCAGCGTTGTATGAAGACCAACAAGCCACCCACAGTGGAGAGACAGCCAGCACTTCTACCGTTTGTGAAAGGAGTTACAGACAGGATTGGCAACATCTTAAGAAGAGCTTCTATTAAAACCATATTCAAGCCTAATAAAAAAGTGAGCCAATCCTTGAGACCCGTGAAATGTAATATTCCTTTGCAGTGTGCAGGTGTGTATAAACTAGACTGTGACTGTGGCTTGTCATACATTGGCCAAACAAAGAGGAGCATCGGGGTTGGGGTGAAAGAACACATATCCGATGTCAAGAATGGGCGTGTATTGCAGTCAGCTGTGTGTGAACATACAATGAATAAGTCCAACCACTACATCAGGTTTGATAAGCCACATATCCTCGCTAGGGAAAGTAGATATGTTCCTAGAATGATCCGCGAGGCTATTGAAATTCAAAAACATCCAAATTTCAATAGAGAAGATGGTTGGAAACTATCTACCACCTGGGACCCACTTATTAAAAATTTAAAGTCCCAAATCCACCACACCAGAGACAAAGATACAGTGAGCTCATTCTGCAAGAATCCAGGGCAGTACGTGAGGCAATTGAGAAATCGATGGCGGTAGTTTGATATAATTAATTTTTTTTATCAACTGACAGACGAATGCCACCTCAGTCTACCTGTGACCACGGACTACTGTAAAGTGTTCGAAACGTCAGGTGTCCAAAAATGTATTTTCGAATACCAAAATAAACGCGATTAATCCGGTTGAATAGTTTCATTTAAAACCACTAGGTACATGTTGATGTCGTAGTTCACTTTATTACGTTTCTATACGTGACTTTGAATTTTGTTTTTGTTCGAAATAAATCTGAGTTTATTTTATATTATATGTTACTTATTTATTAAAATTATAGCAACTGTTATTAATAACATTGCAAAGGTCTCTCTGTGACACAGGCCTTACATTGTGCTTTAGCAACGAGAGATGTCGGAACTCGACGACAGTGAACTTAGCATTTCCGTGTAAGTCTCGAAGGAGACTCCGAGTCAGGGTTGAAAGTATTACCTGTCTGACGTCACTGTTGCTCTTCTAGAGTAAGTATTTACGTCATAGCCACTTCTTATTTCATTCAATCTCTCATAAGAAACTATAAATAAAGTATGAGACGTATTGGATTACTCGTAAAGACTACACGCCTATCTCTAGCTCTCTAAATAACCCTTACAAATACCTAAAGAGATTCCTCAGTAATACGAAGGGCCACCAGCCTCTCACTACTACTACCGAGTCGAGTTCCACATGATATGTTATTTTTCGTATATATATTATAGAAATTCAGATTTATTTTAGTTTTAGGGTGACTAAGCGGCTGATTAAAATAATCAAGCATCTTTTCTATATCCAAGTAAAAAGAATACTTAAGAAAAAGAAATACGAATAAAACTAAAACTCAAAAATGACTGCCTTGAAAAGTATGCATTTCCGATTTATTAAACCGTCGACGCCTACATTACGGACGACCGACAGGATATAATAAATAAGTATGGTTACAAAAGGCAAAAATGTGCAAAAATTGGGGTCAACACGTTACTGGCCGTAGCGCAGCAGCACGAGGTGCAGGCCGTCCTTGAGCGGGGGACGACCGACAGTCATTCCATACAACGCTTCCGTCACCGACGAGGTGTCAGCGACGCGGGCGAGGAGTCTGTGTGCGAGCGAGCTCAGTGGTCGCTGCAGTATGAGTTGCAAACCCGAGGGTTCCGTCTGAATGTGCCAACGCAGACCAGCTTGGCGATTGGCTCGTCTCAAGGCGGCGGACCCCACACACGTACTGACTGTACAAATATACATATACATATTTGCGTACTAATAGTTCATAACGCGACTTGGAATATATTCAATAATAGTATTATTACAGTATCGTTTCTTTAATCTTTGTTTTAATTTATTTTATACCTCACATTGTAAAGTACGTGTTCAATGAAGCCGCCGTGTTTTATTATAATTCAACAATTACAAAACACACGTCGTGTAATTGAAGAGCAATGCCATCTACTGTAGCTACATGAGAGCGAGTTGTCAGATGTCACACTCAGAGTAGCGACACCTTTGGAAGTGATACGAGTGTCATAATATTGAAACATTTCCAAATCATTTTGAAAGTGTACCTCCTTATGTTAATTCATTAAACACGGCGCCTTGTTGACACTTGAGGTACGCGTAGCCATAGCAACGAGTACATCACTGTATAGTAAAGTATTCATTTTAATAAGTCATTTATTACATTTCTCATACATTCATATCAGAAATATAAACCGCTGCAAATGCAATGTGTCTACATTGTAAATATTCCTAATTTCACCTCTTCTTACTTTCATAATGACATATCCAGTGTTATTACTTACTTACTAATGATAGATAATATAGGCGTACGTGTGTAGTACCTGCTTGTATTGTAGTACATATAATAGGCAGATAAAAGTGTAGTGTACAATCACTTCACAAAGGACAATAATATGATATCATAAATAAAGTTTGTAAATAAGTTATTATATTTATTGAAAAAATAGGATAAAAATAAATTGGGAGTTGGAATTTAAATAAGTGTATGTTTTTTTTGTAATTCCCAGCCGCCCCTACCTGACTTGTAATTATGTTATACTTATTCCAATATGGCGGACGACGCAAATGGGCGGGACCGGTATCTACGCCATAAAACTGACAAATATTTTAGACAAAAAATATAATAGAAACGTAGAACGTGCACCTAGATGTATAAGAAATGGGAGACGACGGCCAAGGGGCCACCCATTTCATGAATACTTGATCCCTCCCCCGTCTCGTCACAGCTGGTCGCACTCATGTAACGGACACCCTCCCTCCCCTTTAACAAGTGACGTCATTCATTGATGACCCCAATAAGGTAATTCACTTCACTGACTCGCCTGTAAATTGTTCAACATTAAAACAATGATACATGTAACTTCTTATTTAGAGTAATATTATTTGACCTCGACGCAAGGATGGGCGGGGACTGGACAGGAAGAGCAGGTTTGTAATTATAATGTACGGAATATATGAAAATAATTTAAATACAATCATCCCTAGGGTGGGATTCAAACCTAAAACAACTCACGTTTACACACTACTCCATGATGGTATTTTTGTTTCATTATTATATAATAATTTATGAATTATATTTTAAGAATAACAATAAAGGCCTGCATTTAATTACATATGTTTGTCGTCTTCGCATTTACTGTAAAGGATCGCCCTTGATAGTTGTTGAAGGTTTTGAATTAATGTGAGCGTCCAAAGTATAAAAAGTCGATAATAAAGATTCCGCTAGGGAGGTATATATCCATATGTATACAAGTCAAACTATTGACGTGCCAATAAATTTTGTACAATTAATATTTATACACAAGTAAGTACTAAATTAAAAGGTCTATGAACTTAAGTAGGTATACGTTTCAAGTCATTTATAAATACAAAGATATATTTGTAAATTAAGTATGGTGAGTTTCGAATTCGAGAAGAGAAATACAAGTATTATATATACGTAAGTATTATTTAATTAAGTAATTTATAAATATAACTGTGTTTGTAAAAAAAGAGTGCGAGTAAAAGTGCTTCTATTAAATTGACTACTTTCGCCATCTGTGGACTCAAAGCATCATCATCAGTCCTTCAAATTTATTACTAATAATTAACGTAGATATATTTTTATAAAGAATAAATATAAATTAATATTAATACTTTATTTAAATAATATTAGAAGAATTAACTTTAAATATTAAACACTCATATTCTTAATTATCATTACAATGAAAATCTTTTACATCTTAAAAGTAATACAAATTGTAGCAAATAAAAAGACGTTGATAAATGAACAAAAACGTACAAGCTATAATGACCGATACATACACGTAATAGAGACTATTATAGCATGAATGTAGTAACAACAATGGAGCGTGAGGTGACGAGAACTAAGACGTCGAGCTTCAGAATTCGCGCGTTTCCTTTCATTTGGCGCGGAACAGCGCTCCAGAGCGCTTGTGTTGCGAGCTTGGGAGATGTTGAGGATTGTGAACTAGTTCATAAAAATAAAGGAGTGTCTTGTCACTGCCGTAGTGAGTTGCTCGTAGTGTTTAAAGTGTGTATTGTGTCGGGAGTGGAGATGTGTGAGTGCTAATAATATTTTAATTCATATTTACATTACAAATCATATCGTATTTTGATTGTTGTTTATTATCTTTAAATGTAGTTTCTGTTAATATTTAATAAAACATATTTAGACCATAATACATTGTGAGACAGTGAGAATTACATTTGTTTTTATATTGTTACGTTTGTAGTTCGTGAAACGTGAATTTATTTAGTAGTTTTGTCCGACATTTTGTTTGCTTTTTACATTTTAGGTTTTCCTTTATTAAAACAACACATTCTTACGTATACTTTAATATGAGTTCAGGCAATTTGTTTATTTCAAACATATTTTGCATTATTCAATCATATATTTTTTAATTAATACTATTTAATTGTTGAGAATAATTTAAAATATATTTATTAAATTCATATATTTAGGTACAATAACAAGATTACATAAGTTTAAATATAAAGGGTAAGTTACATTTAATATCTACATATGAAATAAATATTTAATACAGATACAACATTTTGATCAATAAATAAGTTTCTTGTAATTGTGCTTCTACATAATACTAACATATTTGTCGGCCATTTTGTATTCATTACAATATTGGCTATTTTGTATTCTTTACAATATTGGCCATTTTGTATTCATTCCGAAGCCAACAAATAGGTTCTAGTTAAATACGTAAATCTCATTGGTTGTTCCCGCTGATGAACGGCTGGACCGATTTTAAACGTACTTTCTTTGGCAGATAGCTGATGTAATAATACGTACTATTATAGGCTATTTAGAATTATTATATACTAGATTTCGCTCGCAGCTTCGCCCACATGGTGTTATTAATAAAATTTGCTTAGAACGTTTAGTTAACCGAAACTATTACTTTTATAATATTAGTAAGAAGACTCGACACTGTCAGCCGGCTTGCTCCCGCCTCACCTCCTTACACACTCCGCACATTAATGCGCGCGTGGTATTTGATGTTATTTTAAAACGATAATAATTCCTCACGTATTGGTAGAAATAAAATAGTGTCAAAGGTAATTTTGTTCAAAAATAATTGCTGTTATAATATTTTAGTGTTGTGAGTCAACCGTAAAAGCTAGACATATGTTATCGCGGACTTTTGTTAGAACTTTTAGAGGGGAACAATTTTGTCATACATAATTTTTGCGTAACTTTCACCGTTTACTCGGCGCACGCGAGGTAAGCTTTAAAAATATACATATTCTTCCGTTTTCACAACATCTATTACTACTGCTTTACTCTCATTTGACGTAGAGCGATGTCATATAGCGTATAGCCTTCGACAATAAACTTACTATTTCACACAGAAAGAATTATTCAATTAACATATCAAAACGACTCTTTATAATTTTATATTGAGAAGTTTTTTTTATATTATTAAGTAATAAATTTTTATGTAATAAAAGGCTATAATTTTATTTTAAACATTTAATAAAGTGTTTATGAAGTGGGTTATTGTTTTTGTTTATATACGCGCGTTTTCATCCGCAAATACACGATGGTATCGTGTCCGAGCCGAGTTGCAGTCGCCACTTCTGCAACTTGCTCGAGGAATATGCACCGGAGTATTGTCTCTGCTTGCTTCACTCTGCACTAGCGCACGCTCGCGGCTTCGCCCGCGTAAACTCATGATAGGTATTTCGTTTCTTCACCTGCTACCTGGCCAATATTTATACTTTTAAAGAATAAGAAAACTAATAGTAAGTCTTGGAAACAGCCCACGCACCAATTGACTTCAAAATCTTTGCAAACCACCGACCTATACAACTTGTCTACCAATATATCTACATACATATATAAGCAATAAAAGAGTAGAAAAGTCTATTTTGTACATTAAATATTAAAGAAAAACTTTAATTGGGTATGTTGATACAAGCAGTCAATAATAAACAACAGAATGTCTGTTTGTCTGTCAGTCGTTCGTTCTTTTCTGCACTAATCATGCTAAAACTGGATAGAAAGAATGGTGACATTATATTGGATCTGATGTGGGTTAAATATGTTGTTTTCATTAAGTGTGCAAAGTATGAGCTTTGGCGTAGAACAAAAACAAACGCGTAGAACGTAAACAAAATACCGTTCATTTTCCACAAAAGTTACAAATGTAAACCTGACATAATTTACACAGAAAAAATGTATCTCTCTGATATCGTGGTGGAGTTACAGTGGAGTGTGGGTTCTATTCCCATCAACATTATAGAAACCACTAGAGTTTTGACGAGTGAGTGTTTCTCCGAAAAGAATTGTAGACGCATAGTCACTTTTTAGTTAAACTACAGTTTACAACTAACATGTTTAGGGTTTTAAGTGAAGTGAATTACTAGCCACCATTATTACCACATTCCAATGACTACACTGAACTGGTCATTCACTAAATTTCATATCATAACTACAGTCGTATATAATAGTTGTTAAGAAGCTTAGTCACACAAAACTCATCATGAGTCGCCGGAACATATTATTACGAAAACAGTATGAATGTGATAATAATGACGCTAGTCATTTACTTCACTTAAAAACCCTAAATAATTTAGTTGTAAAATGTAATTTATCTAAAAAGTGGTTCTAAGCACACACAATACTATTATAGACATAGTTTTACACCACAGACTAGGTCTGTACTGTTTTTTCCTTATTGTTTTCTTATTTCTCTTGTAAACTTACTACTTACTGTTGTTACTTAGAACTAAGGTTTATATTTCAGCGAGTTTTTTACAACTATTATATTAAATTATCTCAACTATAACAACTTTATGATTGAAATTTGAAAAATGTTTGGAAAATGTTTGCATAGAGACTTGTCTATTGCGAAATATAGAATAAGATATTATACTGTTAAATATTTCATCGCAACAAATGTGTTTATACTTTACTATGGTAACAATTAATATTATTTATCTAATATTAGTATTAAGACTTTCTTTTCATTAAGACTATTTTTAATATATACTAATCTTATAATGAAACTGTTGAAGGGTCAATTTTGCGCATTGAAAATATAAAAAAAAAATTAGTAGCAGGGGTGTTACTACAATGATACTGAACACAAAAATGTCATTATTTTTTTGTCTGTCTGTTTGTTTAAGCATCACACGGAAACTCCCGGTTAGATTACAATGAAATTTGGTATAATTATTCTTCAACATCGTGGGCATCACACTGGGTACTTTTTATCCCGGAAAAGTGAAGTTTGCACAAGAACTCAAGCCAGCAGACCATCGATTACGTCGTGAATTTGCTGATTGGGCGCTTGAAATGATGGAAACGAACACCGAATTTCATAGGAAAATCATCATCATCAATCATCTTTTTAGATGTGAGCCTCATCTCAATTTTTTTTGGCTCAATGGTTATGTAAACAAACAGAATTATCGTTACTGGAGTGAGTCAAATCCAAGAGTGGTTCATGAAACACCATTACATCTTGAAAAATTAACTGTTTGGTGTGGACGGAGGAATCATTGGCCCGTACTTTTTCAAAAACGAAGAAGACCATACTGTTACTGTCAATGGCGACCGTTATCGTGGCATGTTAAACGATTTTTTTTTCTGAAGTGTATGAAATCGATGCGGACATTTATTTTCAATAAGATGGTGCAACATGCGACACTGCGACCGTCACAATGGATTTATTGCGTGATAAGTTTGGTGAGTCGATTATTTCTCGCAACGGCCCTCACAATTGGCCACCAAGATCATGCGATTTAACACCCTTGGGCTATTTTTTGTGGGGGTATGTTAAATCTCAAGTGTATGCCA
The DNA here is from genome assembly GCA_032432895.1 of Dryadula phaetusa. NCBI lineage: Eukaryota > Metazoa > Arthropoda > Insecta > Lepidoptera > Nymphalidae > Dryadula > Dryadula phaetusa. The sequence goes on along the minus strand of JAOYRS010000105.1, from coordinate 72,397 downwards.
ATAAACCAGCTACGATTCAAGACCTTGAACGGAACATTCGAGCGACTATAGCGGCCATACCAGCCGAAATAATGCACCGAGTCATCAAAAATTGGACCGATAGGCTGATGATGATGATGATAATGTGTATTATACATATACATAATACTGTACATAATTAAACTATTCCCTAATTTTTATTTCTTTATTGAATTTATATTTCATACACAAAATACTTTTTTTATTATATTTATATGTGGATATGTTGCTTAAGTTGTAGGTCGTAGAGATTTTGGTCGATGGGTTATTTCCTACGCTTATTATAAGTTTTTTAAATCGATAAAACTAATAACTGTGGCAAGGTCTGTCATTTAAGTGAGGACGCGAGCAGGTGAAACAACGAAATAGCTATAGTTGTGAGTTCGCGCGGGCGAAGCCACTAGCGAGTCGGTAGTACATAATTAGATCTTTAATTTTTTTGATTTTTAAACATTTTAATTTCATTTAAAATGTGTAAAAATCAAAAAAATTAAATCTATTTTGAACAGGTTAATCGCGTATATAATAGTATTTGAAAGTTTCGAGGTAGTCCACGTGACAACGGACTAATGTCAAGTGTTTGAAACCTCGAATTTTTATAAATGTATTTTTGAATACCGAAATATACGTGTATATGGAAAATATAAAAAGGAACCTATTTTAACCGGATTAATCGCATATATTTTGGTATTCGAAAATTCGCGTATATTGAGGTGGCATTCGTCTGTCAGTTGATACAAAAAATTAATTATATCAAACTACCGATTCTTGCAGAATGAGCTCACTGTATCTTTGTCTCTGGTGTGGTGGATTTGAGACTAAATTTTTAATAAGTGGGCCCCAAGTGGTAGAGAGTTTCCAACCATCTTCTCTATTGAAATTTGGATGTTTTTGAATTTCAATAGCTTCGCGGATCATTCTAGAAATATGTATACTTTCCCTAGCGGGGATATGTGGCTTATCAGACCTGATTTATTAGTTGGACTTATTCATTGTATGTTCACACACAGCTGACTGCAATGCACGCCCATTCTTGACATCGGACATGTGTTCTTTCACCCTAACCCCGATGTTCCTCTTTGTTTGGCCAATGTATGACAAGCCACAGTCACAGTCTAGTTTATATACACCTGCACACTGCGAAGGAATATTACATTTCACGAGTCTCGAGCATTGGCTCACTTTTTTATTAGGCTTAAATATGGTTTTGATAGAAGCTCTTCTTAAGATGTGGCCAATCCTGTTTGTAACTCCCTTTACAAAGGGTAGAAGTGCTGGCTATCTCTCCTTTGCAGTGTGCAGGAGGGTGCATATACCAAGTTTCATACTTTGTTCGCATAAATATAACGGTAAATATTTTCCTTCAAGTGTTAATAGAACGCTATAATTATAATAAGTAGCTATTTAGAATAAAAAATATAATATTATATTTACGTTAACGTAAATAAAATAAGAAGCTTTTTACTAATGCATATTTTTTTAGCACAGTTCTTGTTTTACCAAATTGTTACATTTATCTACTGTACTGTACTGATTTATATCAGATATTTGTTACCAGAATACATTGTTCCGTTTTGTAGCCAAAGGGCCACTATTACTTAGATGAAGACTAAAATTTTAACGATGTTTTATGAATGTAAGGGCTTTCGACGATTTAAACTACGTGACCTATAAAAATACTTAAATGAATTGAAATTGAAAATGTTACTTCTGCTTATAGAACGCACCTGTTCACGCAATATACAGTTGTACTACATATCACATTATACAAGAAACGGAACGCTTACCCTAACTGCAAGGCAAATCAACTTCAGCGGCTAAATCCGCCAAATACCTAGGAGTAGTTTTAGACAATAAACTGTGCTTTACACTCCACAGATTACGTTTACCGCAAAAAGGCTTTCGTCTTTAGTAGACTCCTGATCCGGACAGGCAAGTCCCCCACTACTAACGGTGTACATAAGCCGTGACACTGTGTCCTAAATTGAAGTTGCTTTCCTCTCGAGGTCTCTACTTCAAGGTCAGAGCTAGCTCTTCTAGCTCGGCCTGCCCCAAAACACGGTAATGCAGTCAAGGGCCGGTAGGGCTAATAGCATACTACACAGTCGCAAAGAAAAATCTATTACCCTGTCTACTTGCGGCTTCTATACTACTAAACTACTAAACTATAATACGACTACTACTTCTGGAATTCGCACCGTAGTTTCCGCCTTGAGCTGGTTGTCAATTTTGGATTAGCAATGTTATGTACATATGTAATACAACAGTGATATGTGATCTGAATCGAGAGAAGCACACAGAAACCACATTAGAATATGGTGCAAGCATAGGAGTATAATGAATACTTTATGTGACCGAAATGCAAAATTAACTATATGATTCCGAACTTAAATGTTACACGAGATAACACGAGATGCTGATTTGCCCTTCAGTCGTATAGGAAAATCATAGAGCTAGCCTCTATTTCTTGTTTTTAAGAACGTTAAAATCCTTCTTAGGGCTAGTCCCTTGACAGAAAATAATGACATATTCGAAACAGCATAGATGGTTCGTCATTGGTAGTAATAGATCAAGATCAGGTCAAGAGGGCAACACTGTGTCTGGGCTGTGCTATGACTGCTATCTATTATCACTGCTACTCCAATAAGCTTGTCAAGACTGAGAGAATTTGCGTGAGTTTATACAATAGAAACGGCGTAGAGAGCGCAGGTAATACACATCAGGAGCAGAGTATTGACCAATGACGGAAACATGCAGCAATTTATTATACAAAAATACTGAGGATTATGAACATGATTGAAAATATAGATTATATTTGAATTTTAGTTCAAACTGAAAAAAGCTGGCATCGCTACAAAATATGTCTGCATGTATATGACCACCGATTCCTAAACCCACAACAGGAATTGCTCTTTCAAGAGCAAACATCTGTTTCATTTGGTAAATAACGTCTCACAAAGCTCGTATCAGAGATACTTGTTGTTCCACGTGACATTGTACGTAATGAAAGTTCTGTCCGTCGTCTGTTGTAGTTTCATGATGCAAGTCTACGCTGAAGATACTGCTTCATAATTGAACACCACAAATAAAAACCTCCCAAATAAAATAAAAAACAAAAAATAATGACAATTAATAACTAAGTGGAGCTCATAAGGCAGTTATCGTTAAATAACGATTTTTTCCAATAAGAAAGAAAGAAGATAATTCTGAAGATATATCTGGAACTAAAAACTGTTTCATAAAACTATAATGTATCTTATGAGTTCTTTCAAGAGCTGTTCACTGTTTCACTCGAGACAAATGGCGATTTTTTAATTTATATGCCTTTACTCCTAGTACAAATTAATGTTATTAAATTCTCAACAAAAGTTTTAGTTTAGTTATAACTTAACGTAACTTCATGTGAGTTCAAACAGCAGGTGGTATACCATACTGTTTGAGGTTAATAATACACCCATTGAGAACTGTATTCAGTGTGGATATGTAACGGATGTGCTCGAGAAGACTGCCCTGATGATATCCCGGAGTGTTTTAATGCAAGAATTGCGAGGATTCGTTGCGACACAAAACAACGAAATCACTATGTTTTATTGGAATGTCTCGTTACTCAAAATTTAGTAACTTATCTAGACTTAATTATGTACCCTTATTTTTCTAAAACCTTAAGTTTCCCGTATATGTTAAATAATGACATTTATTTCATTGTTTTAATTATTAACGTCTTTTAGGGGTCGTTTAAGTGTTACGTAAGTTTTTTTTAAGGATTATTATCTACTCTCCTGATGTCAGCAAAAAGTAAGCATTAACATTTATATGTATCTCTAGGTGTGTCATGATCTCTGGTATGAATTATTATTATATCCGACTGTCGAGGTATCATGTCTGACCTGCAATCAGTTGCACGTCTCTTGTGATTAATACAGTTTAGTCTTTTGATCAAAGTAGTTATTAACTGTGACTCGGGCAACTCGTTTAGGAATAATAAATATTATTATTATTCTCATATTTTTCATTGCTATTACCAAGGTTATTATCGATTTAATTTTCATATAATAAAATTAAATAATTTCAAGTACCAATGGTAACTTTTACTATTAGTGTCACTTTCCAGGTCACGATTTCCAATCAACAAAACCTTTATCATGTTGGAAACCCTTCCTTCACATTCCTCTCTAATCGGTGGGTCTTGAAGCTTCCAGCTTCTCATGCGAATATTCGCCTCCAAGTTTGGATACCTCGTGCGGCTGCGCCAATCGGCAAACAGACCCCTTACTCTAGCAACTACTAGATAGTGATCTGTTCCCAAGTCGGGACCCCTAATCACACGCGTGTCCATAACTTGGTTACGAATACGCTGATCCACTAGGAATAGATCAATCAGGCTTATATCTTCCATTCATTCCCACGTGTACATGTGAATTTGTTTGTGGTCAAACATAGTGTTTACCGCAAACAAATCCTTTTCCTTACATAATTCCAATATGAGCTTACCAGCCTCATATACTTCCCTACTCATCCATTCAAATCACCATATACTATTAATTTTTCGTCCCTCTTACACTACCTAGAACTTCGCTGACACTCTCCCAGAACTCTTCTAGTTCACTTGACAGAACTGCGGATACCGGCGCATATGCCACTAAGAAGAATATTCTTGTCATTCCCAGCTTGAAGCGAACCCAGAGCAACGTCGAGTTGATCGCCTTATATTCTACCATTGCTCTCACCAATCGAGAGGACAATAACACACCTACACCTTGACACCCTCGTTTACTTTCTGGAACTTCCGCCCAGAAGGCTACTCGGTTGACCGGCAAATCGGTCATGCTATTGCCCTTTCTTTTGGTCTCGGTCACACAAACAACATCTAAATCTCTATCGTCCATCACATCTAATAATTCATTCATCTTCTGTTGTATCCCTCCTCTTACATTCCACGTAGCTATTTGTAGCCCCGTTCTCCACTTTCTGCCGTCCCGGATATGGCTGGACGGTGGTCCCCAACGCCGCATTTGTTGTCACTTCTCACACCACCCTTGAATAGATTCTTACTGAATGAATTTAAAATTTTATCATATCATTTCTCTAAAGGTCTTGTTTCAATGTTTTATGGATTACATACGATCATTGACCTAACAGTAGCACAATAACAGGTGTTACTGTACATGTTAAAACGGAATTGACTAAAATTGTAGAAAGCCTGAAATATTAAAAAACTTATTTCTTACTTCTTACCCTCTATGGTGCGAGTTTATCTTTCAAATATGTAAAAACTGTGATAAACAGCTTGCTGGCTATTTATCATGGTCAATGACGTGAATCAGCTTTTTTCAGAGCTTGCTGCTGTTTTATTAGGTAAAAAACGTATTAAACTGCTCTTACCAGAGCTTGCTTGTGTTTCAACAGATAAAGAACGTATCAAACAGCTCTTATCAGAGCTTACTTGTGTTTCAATAGATAAAGAACGTATCAAACAGCTCTTATCAGAGCTTACTTGTGTTTCAATAGATAAAGAACGTATCAAACAGCTCTTATCAGAGCTTACTTGTGTTTCAATAGATAAAGAACGTATCAAACAGCTCTTATCAGAGCTTACTGCTGTTTCAATGAATAAATAACGTCTCATACAGCTCTTTTCAGAGCTTTCAAAGTAAAACCTTTTACTATGTTGAACATTGGCGAAGGTAGAAAAAAAGAAAAAAATATTTTTGAATATGAAAGAACATTACATACAAAAAGTTCTTTTCAGAACTATGCTTTTTCAAAGGACAGTGGAAAAAGTTCTTCTCAGAACTGTGATCGTCTGGGCTCTTTTCAGAGCTACCTCAACGTTTCCTTGTTTCATTTGACATTTACAGACGTTACTGTCGCTGCTTATCCGTAAGACTTATGGGAGGCCTAAGGAGGACTTAGACCTGGAAGAGAGTGCATGGATCAGGTATTTTTTCTTTGCATGTACACGGAAATGTTTTTGGCTGTAAACCAGGAAATTTTCTGTGAATTTCTTGTGAATATAGAAAAGGTATTTGACAGGGGACAGGGGACTGCTTAATAAAGTTATGGGAGATACTACCCGGTATAATGTGAAGCCTTGCCTTGTTGCAGGCTGTAAAATCTTTTTATCGAGATTACTCAGTTTGTGTAGGAGTAGCTAGTCGTAGGAGCCGGCATGAAGCCTTAGTTTGATATTCAATCGGGTGTCAAACAGGGCTGCGCCCTTTCAGCTAGGCTGTTCAATTTATATTTCGATACCTCTCTAAGTAAAGTAAGAAAGTGACATAGGAGTGAAGTTAGTGATACGAAGCTAACATTCTGTTATACGCAGATGATGCAGTTCTAATTGCATCATCAAAATGCGATTTACAGGCATTGGTCACCATTCTGAAAGAAGGGTGTGGAAGTGGTTATACCTGAATGCGAGTAAAACTAAGATTCTAGAATTTAAAATTTAAGAGATTAAAGAACCGAATGTAAGATTAGGGTAGAAAGAAAGATTTGAGAATAAGTGAATGAGGTGGTATATCTGGGGAGTATGTTGAATAGAGATGGAAGATACGAAATGGATGTGGAAAGGCGTATTGCTGCCGGTTATAGGGTTAACGGTGTTCTCGTCAGCGTACCTGCACGTCTTGCTGTTCACAATGCAGACAATGCACAAATACCGACATTGTTATACGGCAGCGAAACGCGGGTGTGTCAAAAGAAGAATGAAAGAAATGAATGCAGTAGGGATGCGATCTCTTCGTCTCGGATATGCGGAGCCAGTTTAGCTGACTAAATACTTTAGAATACACTTTATTTATTATAAATATATATTATATATAATATAAATTTACAAAATATAGAAATGAGCAATAAGGCGGCCAATAGGCGGCGGCGCTTTAAGTGATCTCTTCCAGGCAACTTTTGGATGTTGAAGTTGTATAAATTAATGGAAGGCGGTGCTTGGTCAATAGACATTCACAGATACAAAATATTAAATATTAAGTATATATATATACAAATACAAAATAAATATAACTAGACATATAAAACATAAATACATACACATACATACATACTTTGTTTAAAAAAATCGGCATTAAACTCTTAAGCTTAAATAGTAATTTTTAACAAAATTTTTAAATATAAGAAAATGTTTGTCTCGTCTAATTTTAATTGGTAAGGGATTTTATAATCGGGCAGCTTTAATAGTGAAGGAATTTGAGAAAAAGGAAGAAGAGTGACGAGAAATTTCAATGAGAAGGTTTTTGTCGAAGCGCAGTGAACGTAAGTGGGTGATGAAGAAACTTGAATTGTTTCTGCAAGTAAAGAGAAGTAGAAGGATTAAACAACACGGAATAGAGAATATGGAGTATTTGAGTATTCCTGCGAAGTCCGATAGGGGGCCACTTGAAGTTATTACGAAATTCAGAAATGTTGACCACATTTCATTTACGTATACCAAATATAAGCCTTATACAAAGATTTCGAAGTCGCCCGAGTTTATTTAGTAGCTCCTCTTTCATGTCAAGATAGCAAACATCAGCATAATCTAAAATTGATAATAGGAGCTAGTTTGCCAGCAGAATTTTGGTAGGTATAGGTAAGAAATTGCGTCGTCTTCACTGACATGCAAAATCTTTCTACTTGCCTCTTCTGCTCGAGGTACCCAAGACAAACGTTTGTCCATTATAATACCAAGACTCCTTACTGATTCAATAAATGGTATAAGGGTCTTATTAATAATTATAGGAGACAATCGTAAAGTATCTTCTTTCGCCAGTAATCTCAGACTACCGTTTAAAATTGCTCGAGTTTTTGATGGATTTATTATTAGACCAAAATGAGTACTCCAAGTTGAAATAAGTTCAAGGTCATTGTTTATTCTTATAAATTCGGTCTCAAATCTAAGGGAGAACAAGGGACTGGGGATGAGAGGCGAGTGCAAAAACCAAATATGTACAGGCCACAGCCGCAAGCGGGCTACTACTAATAAAAGAGTAGAAATATATAGCTAACTATATAAAAAAAATAAATTGGGTATAAAAACTTGAGAAATGTTTGTGATTTAAATTAGAACGCCAGAACAACAAATAATCTTTTCCGCGAGAGTAATGTAACACAAGATGTAACACACGAGGATGGGTGAAGTCACGTGTAGGCCATGGTAGCATGTGTGGAACGGAAATATCACACGTGGACCCTGGTGGCATATGTGGACAACTAAAAGCACATGTGGACCATAGTGTCATATGTGGATGAGTAAAATCATGTGGACCATGTTGTCATATGTAGATAGCTGAAATCATATGTCGACCATGTTGTCAGATGAGGATGGGTGAAATTAGTAGTGTTATGCCATATGTGGACGAGTAAAATCACATGTGGACCATGATGTTATATGTGGACGAGAAAAATCAAATGTGGACCATAGTGTCATAAGTGGACAAGAAAAATCACATGTGGACCATAGTTTTATATGTGGATAAGTAAAATCACATGTGGAGAATGGTGTAACATGTGGACGAAAAAAATCACATGTGGACCATGCTGTCATATGTGGCCGAGAAAAATCACATGTGGGCCAAGTTGTCCTATGTCGACGAGTGAATTCATATGTAGACGGTGGTGGCATATGTAGAAGTGTGACACGTCTCCCAAGATGTCATATGTGGATGAGTGAAATCGTATTTGGACCATGGTGGCATGTATGAATGAGTGAAGTCAGATATAGACCACGATGTCATGTGTGGATGAATGAAATCACGTGGGAATTATGATGTCGTAAGTGGATGTATGAAATCGAATAAAGATGCCAAAGATGGAAATATGAATGAAGATGTCAATGTGGAGAAACTTGTTGGAAAAGCCGTTTTTAACGAACATTTTCTACCTTCGAATTCATGTTATCTCGGACACGTTGTATTGATGTGAATGATTGTGGAGAAATATGAATGAATGTGTGAATCTCATTCACACAAAGTAAGATTATAAAAGGTTTAACTATCCAACAATACGAAGTAGCATTTCATAACATCTGATAACTTGTCCGTAGTTCCGGTTTATATATATATATATATATATATATATATATATATATATATATATATATATATATATGTATTATATGTTACTTATTTATTAAAATTATAGCAACTGTTATTAATAACATTGCAAAGGTCTCTCTGTGACACAGGCCTTACATTGTGCTTTAGCAACGATAGATGTCGGAAATCGACGACTGTGAACTTAGCGTTTCCGAGTAAGTCTTCACGACTTACACAGACTCCGAGTCGAGGCTGAAAGTATTACCCTCTGACGTCACTGTTGCTCTTTTAGAGTAGGTATCTACGTCATAGATATTTCTTGTTTCATTCAATCTCTCATAAGTACCTATAAATAAAGTATGAGACGTATTGAATTACTCGTAAAGACTACAGGCCTATAGCTCTCTAAGTAATCCTTACAAATACCTGAAGAGGTTCCTCAGTTATACGAAGAACTACCAGCCAAATCAAATAATCAAACAACTTAAATATACCCAGATAAAAAGAATAATTAAGAAAAAGAAATATGAACAAAACTTAAACTTTAAAATGATTGCCTTGAAAAGTATGCATTTCCGATTTATTAAACTGTCGACGCCTACATTACGGACGAGCGATAGGATATAGTAATGAATAAGTCAAGTTACAAAAGAGAACAATGTACAAAAAGTGGAGTCAATACGTTACTGGTCGTAGCGCAGCAGCACGAGGTGCAGGCCGTCCTTGAGCGGGGAACGACCGTCAGTCATTCCATACAACGCTTCCGTCACCGACGAGGTGTCAGCGACGCGTGCGAGGAATCGGTGTGCGAGCGAGCTCAGTGGTCGCTGCAGTATGAGTTGCAAACCCGAGGGTTCCGTCTGAATGCGCCAACGCAGACCAGCTTGGCGACTGGCTCGTCTCAAGGCGGCGGACCCCACAGACGTACTGACTGTACTAATATATATACACATATGCTTACTAAATATTCATAGCGCGACTTAGAACATGAATATTAACAGTATTATTTCAGTATCGTTTCTTTAGTCTTTGTTTTAATATATTTTATAACTCACATTGTAAAGTACGTGTTCAATGAAGCCGCCGTGTTTTATTATAATTCAACAATTACAAAACACACGTCGTGTAATTGAAGAGCAATGCCATCTATTGTAGCTACATGAGAGCGAGTTGTCAGATGTCACACTCAGAGTAGCGACACCTTTGGAAGTGATATGATTCTTTTTATAAGTACCAGTGGCGAAGGCGAAATGTTTATAAAGGTAAGCGAGCGTTGAAATAATAAAATAAATACTAAAGCACAAATATACTTAATTAAATAGCATATTGTGAATGAAAGAGAACGTTGGAGTCGTCTCGTGGGACTTAAATAGGAAATAGTCTTTTGTAGGGGTTTTAATAATTTATTAAGATTTAAAAAGTATTCCGATGTATTACTATTGTATGGACACTTCATCACTGACAGGAACTATTACTTACATGCAATATATTGAGTAGGTTTTCTCTGCACATCTCGTCGTGTTTAGTGGCGATACAGAGCACGTCTGTGTTGTAACAGGCGTCTGTTCTAAACAATCACGTTATACTAATAAAAGTAACATTTATTTGAACTGAATGAGTGTTCATATACACGTAAGCCGGAACTATGCACAAGTTGTCGGATATTATAAAATGTTACTTTATATTGTTAGAAGGTCAAATAAATTATTACAAATAACTAAAAGACGTACCTTTTCATACAAATCATCATAAGCAATTTCAGTAACATCAAAGTTTCACCGTGAATTTACCTAATGATTATTAGGTAATTTTTACATATTCGAAGCTAAGCTCTGCGTATCAAACGATACATACTTTAAATTTTTATTATTTTCTCTATTTTTTTTCATAATATTTATATTAAGAAATTATATCAATATAATCCTATAATAATCAATTAAATAGAAAAATATTAATAAAATAATATTAATTAAATAAAAATAATTCAATTAATATACTTATAATTTAATATAGACCCTAAAATTTGTAGATAAAATTAATATAAATTTTTAATAAACCATTCTTAATATCTTTTATATAACCAAAATATTTCTTAAAAAAATAAAATTTTAAGCTAAAATTTTTAAGCTTTTGGGTTCATACCCAAATATATAGGAAATCTCTTTTTTTTTAAATAAAGTGCCTGATAAAAGGATTATTCTGATAGGATATATAATGTAATATTTTACCTTTTTTATATTTTATAGAATTAAACTGTATCTCATAATTTAAAAAATTATTGTCCATCTTACACTAAAATATGATTTGTAATAATGAATTTAAATTTTATTCTTACATTTTTCTTATTTTAATTTTATTTATTAATAATTCTAATAAAATATTTTTTTATATTATATATTATTATTATATTAAGATTCCCCTTGTTTCATCCCCCAATAATCTTCTAAATTCTGAAGTCTCATTAAAATATTTCCTCATCCAATGTAATTTTTCAATTATTTTTTTATTTTCTATTTTATTGAATTTATTTTTAATAAAAATATTCTTATTTGATATTTTTTTATCAATTATTATAAATTCAGCAATATTAATAAAGAGAGGTTCAGCTCCCTTTCATTTTTGATTCCCTAATATTATATTATAGAAGGACTAAATTCATTTAATACATTTATTTTAATAACTTGACAAAAAACTTCACCTATAATTTTATTATCTTATAATATAAATTTAATTTTTTTAATTTTTATTATAATTTTAAATGTTATAATTGCAGTTATTGGGAGATTTAATGAAACTTCTTTACGAAAATGAATAGCTTTCTCCTCTATTAATAATATCGGATGATTAATTTCAGCTTTAATAATTAGAGAACATTTATGAATATTATACTTTTTATTTTATTCAATATTTTTATTTATGAGAAGTTTTCGTTATTTTATATTACTAATATTTTCTTTATTAATCAATTATTTAATTATAATTTTAATTTTTTAATTAAATTTTCAATTATAATTATTTTTTATCTTTAGGAGGTCCCCCTTCTTAGGATTTTTCCCTTAATGATTCATTATTAATTATTTAATTTTCAAATATTTTTTATTGTTATTTTTTTATCATAACTAGTTTAATTATATTATTTATTTATATCCGAATTATTTATTCATCATTTATATCTTTTTCTTTTAAAATAAAATGATATAAATTTTTTATTAAAAATAATTTATTTTTTGCATTTTATTTTTTTAATATAATTCCATTAACAGGCATAATTATTAGAACGTTATTTTTTTAAAAATTAGGTTTTAAGTTAACATAAACTAGTAATATTCAAAACTATTTAAAAAGAAATTCTTTAAGCCTTATTTTTAAGTTATAATAATTTTTACAATTATATCCTAAAATTTGCAATTTTAAATCATTTTTGAATATAAACTTAATAAAAGAGAAAATTCTTTTAACTTCAGCCATATTTTATTTGCAAAAATGACTTTTTTGTAAAAATCATAAACTTTATATTTTATTTTTGGAATGTGAGCAGGAATAGTAGGTACATCTCTAATTATTTTAATTCGAATAGAATTAGGTAATCCAGGATCTTTAATTGGAGATGATCAAATTTATAATACTATTGTCACAGCTCATGCATTTATTATATTTTTTTATAGTAATACCCATTATAATTGGAGGATTTGGAAATTGATGAGTACCTTTAATACTTGGAGCCCCTGGTATGGCTTTCCCTACATTTCTCCCTGTTTTCTCTATTACTTTCCTCTTCTCATACGCAACTTAGGATGTTATTATGTATTATTATAATACACACATGCGAGTAACTGTGACAACTGTGAATTTAGCATTTCCCTGTAAGTTATTAAGAAGACTTGGAGTCGAGTATATACTTATCTCTTCGGATTTGGCGCTCGTATAAGCGCGTCATCCTCGAGATCTACACCAAGTAGATCATAATTGTGCACATGTAGACTTTGAGAGTCGATGCGGAAATCATCAATAAGAACACATATAAATATGAATTAAAAAATATTAATTAAATCAAACTTCGACAATTGGACCGACAGCTTCATAATAATTACCTTCCTTTTTGTATATAAAGAGCTGTTAACTGGTTAATTAAATTACCTGTAGAAGTATTATCTTATAATAATTAGTACAGAAAATAATTACAAATAATAATGATATCTAAACAATGTAATCATAATTGTATTCTGATTGATTAGTTAGGCTTGATTTCGTTAATGCAATGTCATCATCAGAATCATTAATAATTCTGTAATAAAATTTTGCCCAGCTGCGGAATTTTTACTCAAACCTTTTACTGTACGAATAGTAACTATGCTAACCCCAAGCCTGTAGGCGCTAGACGAAGCTGTGTGTCGCGTACTATGAGCCCCGAATACGGTCATGTCTACTCCGCTTTGGGTGCTTGCATCAATGTTGCTTTATGCGGTTTCATAATTCGAATAAATATATTGTTGATGTTCTTAAGGAAGAAGTCCGTTCTAAATACAAACGTCGGAATCTTGGCGAGCCGATAGTTTTTCATTATAAAAAGTTAAATAAGATACGGATTGCTAAGAACCTGGGTTGAAAGGTTTTATGATATTGGGAATATTGATAACGACTCGATGTGGTAAATGTTTATGTTGCATATCTTGATACTCGAAATCGTCTAAGCCCTATGGGCTGTAGACAGTGCAAGATTACTATTTGTTTAAATTGAAAGTATACCTAAGTATACCTAAGTAAATTGTATTAACTTTTCTAAAACAAGGCTAGTGTCCCAAGTAACATGGCACTTAGGTCTAGGTGGACGCAAACGAAATACTCCCTTAAGAATCATGATTAGTTAATAAAGGACACAATATTAAAGAAAGAGCAAATTTAAACATATTCAAAATCCCATATTACATATTTACCGAGTTAATTTAGCAAAAACTCCACCATGTTTTCAGGCAAACGTTATATTATTTTATGTAATTTGATGACAATGAAGCTAATATCATGTTCACTGTTGGTGGCCTTCCGGATAAAATGCCTGCTACCAGGGTTCGTTCGATCGTTCTAGGACTGGAATGAAACAATAAAGCATTCTTTTTAAGTGAAAATATGACCGCTTCAGAACTTAAAGGTTGTGACAGCCAAACCGGTACTATCATAATGCCTGACGCTTTGTCTGTTATGATCTTCCTCAGGGCCTTCAGAATGACTACGTTAGGCGAGAAATCAAAAGAATAGTAATTTGACCATGAAATAGTAAACGAGTCTATCGCAAAAGCATCAGGATCTTTTATCGATACGACTTGCGAATAAGTCAATTTCTGGGTTACTGAATTTAATTCTATCTGTATGAATAGCCCAGTCTGATAACTCTCGTTCGATATCGGGGTGAATTTTCCTAGACTCATCGAATCGAACTATTCATCTAAATACATAGTTATAAAGAAGCCCACAGATCGCAACATTTTAACTACAAGCTTGGTTATTTTTATAAAAATATATGGGGATGTGCTTAACCCGAATGGTAAAACATTAAATTCAAACAATTTATCTTCAAAATAAAATCTTGATTTTTTCCAGATTTTTCATGAACTTTTATTCGGAAATATGCGTCTTTCAGGTTTAAGATATGTGACAGAGAAGTTGGCATGTCGCCTCAGTCATGTTGCGCCATGTCAGCTTGGCTGTTCAATTTGTAATGGGATAGCTGCATAGCGCAGATGATACAGTGCTAATTGATATTCATAAAAGTTCGACACTTTTAACTTAAATTAAAATTTAAAACAAAATGCAAAAAGTGGAGTCAACACGAGTCACTGTTGGTGCGTGAACCATCAGCGCTGGCCTTCCTTGAGGGGAGAAGAGGAACGACCGAAGTCGTCCCTGAGGTCGGACGCGGACACTGTGAGTGCGGTCTCCTGGGAGTGTATAAGCCGGAAGGCTTCATCTGAACGGCGCCAAAGTAGACCAGCTTGGCGACTGGCGTACCTCAAGGCGGCAGACTCCATTGATGTGATCGATGTTACTGTCATTTATACTCACTTGATAACTAAATGTTCATAGCGCGATGTAGGAATGACCATATATGGTCAGAATAGACAGATGTTATAATAATGTTATCTGAGTTTTATTATAAGAGAGACTTTACTTGTGGTAAATGTTTCATAAATATTTACTAATAAAATTACTTCAAAGTTAAAGGAACTGTGCAAGTATGATGATTATAATGAAGAGCAATAAAGTCAGAAAACAAATACTCATACAAATACACATTTTAATAATAACATGTTAATATGCAGGTAATATATTTCTTTTCATTTCACCACACGTACATAGGTATATAGGTAGATACTACTTGCTGTCGGTTCCACATCTCGCTTGCGTTGCAAGTGGGTAGTAATAATATCAGCGTAGTACAAAAATACTAAGTTATTAAACAAACCGAGGGTAGACATGAATGAGTAGGATATAAGGGCGTGAGCACAATAAAGACAAATGCGAGTACTCATAATAAACATTTAAAGTCGAACTCGAAAAATGTTATCCAAAACAATCTGTTACTTGCTTTATTTCGTGAACGTTAAACTATTTATTTAATAATATTTACTCTTGCGTCTCAGTAAATATAGTATTGTATTCTAGTCGCGTACATCACAGCACTCTGCTTGAGAGCTGCCAGCTCCGCTTCATCTTCTATTGCCACATGGAGCTGCATCGGAGCTACTCTTACAGTTGTTGGTCAGCAGTACTTGTATTGCAGTACTTTACATTACTCGCGAGCAATATTGAAACACTACATTGTAAGACTACTTAAATGAAGCTAGTCAAGGCGGGACCGGGCAGGCCACTAGGTACGAGTTGATGTCGTAGTTTTCTTTATTACATTTCTAGACTGACTTACTTTTTGTTGTTGGTTGAAATAAATCTGATATATTTTATATTATCCGTTACTTATTTATAAAAATTATAGCAACTGTTATAGATAACATTGCAAAGGTCTCCCTGTGACACAAGCCTTACATTGTACTTTAGCAACAATAGATGTCGGAACTCGACTGTGAACTTAGCATTTCCGTGTAAGTCGTGAAGGAGACTCCGAGTCGAGGTTCAAAGTATTATCCTCCAACGTCACTGTTGCTCTTCTAGAGTAAGTATCTACGTCATAGATATTTCTTATTTCATTCAATATCTCATAAGTACCTATAAATAAAGTATGACACGTATTGAATTACTCTTAAAGACTACACGCCTATAGCTCTCTAAATAATCCTTACAAATACCGTATTAAGATTTATTTTTGTTTAAGGTTAGTAACCTACTAATTCAAGTAATCAAGCTACTTTATTATATTCAAGTAAAAAGAATATTTAAGAAAAACAAATAAAAACAAAACTAAAACTCTAAAATGACTGCCTTGAAAAGTATTCATTTCCGATTTATTAAACTGTCGACGCCTACAGTACGGACGACCGATAGGAAATAGTAACTTATAAGTGGAGTTTCAATCAATTTTAAATGAAGTTGCAAAATTACTACAGCGAAAACTGCGTTTAAATTGAATAAACCTTCATAGATTAGCGTTCAC
Source organism: Dryadula phaetusa (assembly GCA_032432895.1). Classification (NCBI taxonomy): domain Eukaryota; kingdom Metazoa; phylum Arthropoda; class Insecta; order Lepidoptera; family Nymphalidae; genus Dryadula; species Dryadula phaetusa. Next base: position 55,750 of record JAOYRS010000105.1, on the reverse strand, counting down.
TAACGCACAGACATACATACAAACAGATAAGAGATCAAAAATTAATGTTTTGGGGTCTATTAAATTATTAAATGCCCCATAACACATACACGTGTATTGTAAATATATATATGTAATATAAATATCTGTTACTGTTAAATGTTTCGCTAAAGTAAAGCAACTACTCAAACCAACATACCATGTTGTACAGTTTTTTATGTTAATTAGCAAGTAGAAAGGGAAACACAAAATATATTTTTTTAACAAAAAATAAGACTAAAATTTTGTATAGGTACTTAACATTTATATCTAAGTACGTACTTATTGTAAATAATGTAATGATATCGATTTAAAACGTCTGTGAAGATTGATCTATTGTTATATTTATAAATGTCATTTCGCGCACATATTGTGACAGCTCCGTCCACTTCTAGTGTAGATGAGTAAATAAAGTGAGTGCTGAGAAATATTATAACCTATCTGCTTTCAGTGTGTAATACGAGTTCATATTTGTTTAAAATGGCGACACTTTAGATATGCGCAATTGTTCCCTTTGAAACAGTTTCATTAATAACTTATTGCAGTTCGTACTCCTGAGACCCGAGTTACTGGTACTTCGGAACTATTCAAATAGTTACCAAACAACGTAAGACACTCTTTAAAACTTGTATGTTTTTTATAAAACCTCGTTCCTCTCTCTCTCTCTCTCTCTCTCTCTCTCTCTCATCTATCAAAGCCTGTAATGTTATACAATTGAGAATTTAAAATGTATATTCATACAATATGTTTTAATACAATAACAATATTATTACAACAATAAATGTACTAAAAGTAAACAGAAATTTCTATAAATTTAAACAATATTTGATATGAGAAATGAAACGCGCAGTACCTGAGTGTAACCTCATTATAATGAAGTACACAAGTGACACTTCCAATGAACACTAAATAATCAATTTACACTTCAACTTTAAATGCGTTACTTTTAAATGATAAATTCAATCAAATAAAAGAACAATCAGAGAAACAAACTAAAGCGCTGTGAACTATAAGTAAGTACTCACAAATAAGCGCGTGTGCTTTAATATTGATATTGTTTTATATAAACTTAGTATTTAGTTACATTTAGAAGCGCTTTTATAATTATTATAATGAATGAAACATAACAACGCTTGTGTTTCACACTGGGAAGGAATAGTGGTTGTGATACAAAGCGACCGATGAAATGTAATGATTGCTATAACCGCCTTTGAACAACTTGTACACCTTAAACACCACCTGAATAAGAGTGCTGGCGGAACATAAGTATGGAAATAGCTAAACACTGCAAGGACTCCATCTCATATTGCACCGCGCCTTGTGTAGTGACCTCGGGTGTGATTGGGATTTCAGTTACTTTTCCAGACATCCAGAAACTCCTCTAAATGCTGATAATATATATCTTTATCACTCTCCCAGCGGATGAGTTTCGTAAAATCAGATAGTTTTAAATATAAAACGGTATTAACTTCAGAGCGGTGTCAGCGTTTTAATACTTTTACATTACAGTAAGTAACAGTAAGACAGCTCATGCGGGTAAGAAGAAAAAACATGAACGGTAGAAAATAATACACTTACGTGTGTAAGGTAGCTGATACTAATAAGGCAATTGTATTTTAATATCTTAATCAATATTAGTAAATACAACACGAATATGTGGTATGTTTCTTTCGTTAATTAATTTCAAATAAAAAAATAATAATATTGCTTTTTTTAATTGAAAAGTACTTAAAATAGGTTATTATGGAATAACCATGGATGAATGGAATAGTTGTATTAAAATATTAATAATTTAAAATAAGTATTTTTAGAGCGCAGAGTCGCTGGAACGCTAAACATTCCGCTTCGAGTTGTCGGGCCTAATGAAAGGTGGCATAATCGCGAGACCGTTCAACCGGAAGGCTCGCGACAGCGCCCAGAAAGCTTGGTGCGAAGGCGCGAGTCCCTCTAATCTCTTGTCCCACGACTCTCCGCGAAGCATGTCGAACGCGTGTCGAACACTCCTCCTCAACCTATTTAGTTCCCTACGGTTGTCGTCTGTCGGGTATGTGTCGTGTCGTCTGGCTGCGGCGTTTTTACGCCTTATTAATCTCCTGAGCTTTTCTGAGATTTCAAATCGTCCTTCCGGTCCGTTTGTAATCTCTTTAGAGCAGCTGAGGATCGTGTTGTGTACGTAGTCTGAGAATTGATTAGCCGCTTCTATTGCTAAATCAACCGAGTCAGTGACGCCTGGTATTAGCTCCTTAAGAGGAGAATTATTGGCTCGAAGAAGCTTTGAGAACTTTTTCCAGTCTGTAATTGTTTTGGTCGGAGGGCCTGAGGGGCGCCCCGTACCTAGTTTAATTAACACCGGTCTATGATCTAAATCAAGTTCCGGCTGCGATTCGATAGAGTGTAACATTCTTAAGGATCGCAATATCTAACACCTCCGGCGTGCCAAAGTGGCCAAACGAGAGGGGGTGGGGGGGCCGATGATGGCCGCGTTATATTTGACAGCAATTTCGTCGAGAACCTTACCTCTTTTGGTGGTTTTCGACGTATTCCAGCTGATATGTTTGTAATTTAGGTCCTCAGTCAGAAGGACTGAGTCACCCATATCTAGGAGCTACTTGATGTCGCTTTTTAAAATTGTCTTATTCGGCGAGAGATACACCGAGGCTATAACTATTGGCTGATGGCCTGTCATATAAATCTGGCACACTGACGCTTCGATGTTAGCAAGCGACGGAGGGTTTAGCGGTATACAGTGTAAATTCTTATTGTAATAAATCATAGTTGCGGTGGCCCTATCATTCCTTACAATCCTATAGTTCGCAATGCTAGGAGCGAACGCTAGGTTTAAGAAAAGACTCCTGTATACAAAAGAAATCTAATTGTCTAGTGTGGAACGTACTCACTCATTAATTCTTTCTGGCCTTTGACACTGCTTGCGTTGAATGTTGCTATTTTTAGGGCTAATGGTTTAACGGGCGCGAGACGCGAGTCAGCGGGTCGTGGGAAGAATTTATTTCTGCCCGCCATCTATTTATTTAATTTAAAGGATTTTTTGCCTGGAAGGCTACGATGGCTTCCAGTTGACTGGCGTGCTCGCATATCCTTTAGGCGAGCCATATTGTTGCCGTTAGTGTTGCGGAGACTAGCCGCGAACACGTAAAGTTCTGTGTAATCGAACGCGCTTGTGAAATCCATCACTAACGAGAACCCAACTTAATGTAATTATACTGTTATATATACTCATTTGATAACAAAATGTTAATAGCGCGATGTAGGAATGATTATATCTAGTTAGAATCCACAAAAATAAACAAAAAGTTTTATTATTACTATATTTTTTTGCCAAAAGCATTGATTAATAAGATTAAAAGCATGCATTTTACTTTTGTTTTAAATAGTAAAAGCTATTTTCTTTTTAATTTTAAACTGAAATATATTAAATTTAGAATATTATAGTAAGTATGATACAAATATAATTATCATTTCTTTGCTGTTGTTACATTACTTCATTTAATATTGTTTAAACAATTATTTGTGTGTTTTTACTTTAATATTTTACCAAAAAATGAATATTATTCAGCGCATTTGTTTCATAAATTCAGAAACAACGACATCTAGTATCATTTGATGGCAACTTTAACTGACGGTGATGATTCTTGCATCGCCATCCTTCTTATAATCATGTTGTCTATTTTTTATTTCAAGTGTTTAAAGAATTTATTATAAAATATTAAAAAATATTTTTAAAGTTGCATTTTAAGATTTTATATTTTTTTAATTGAATATATATTTCTAAGTATTATAATTATAAGAAAAACAAGAAAGTATTCAAGTTCTGAAGCTCGCTATGAATCATAGTTTGCAATAGGTACTAGTTCGCTCGCTCAATTTAACTACCTTGAATACCCAGATAGTCAAACAAAACAACCAAACTCTGGCCGGAACTCGTGGTTCAATAATGCCAGTAAATATCAAAATAGGCTGTAGGTCATATCTGGGAAACTTTTGTCCATCATAGTAGGGTAGACGAAATTATCTAGTGTAGACGACTAGTACTCTGCTCCCCGCCGAATTCGAGACATTGTTTGGGGTTTCTCAATAAGAACGATATGTTTTGAAATTAAAATAAAACATGATATATATATATATATATATATATTTGAATTTCGTGTTCAATGGCTTATTTGATAGGAAATTTTATGCTATTTATGATGTAAACAAAATATCGTTCAATAACTGCCACGACTTTTTTGCACTGATGAATACGATCGGTCAATTTTTTCGATGACTCGGTGCAGTATTTCGGCTGGTACGGCCGCTATAGTCGCTCGAATGTTGCGTTCAAGGTCTTGAATCGTAGCTGGTTTACTGGCTATCATACACTTGAGATTTAACATACCCCCACAAAAAATAGTCCAAGGGTGTTAAATCGCATGATCTTGGTGGCCAATTGTGAGGACCGTGGCGAGAAATAACCGACTCACCAAACTTATCCATTGTGACGGTCGCAGTGTGGCATGTTGCACCACCTTGTTGACAATAAATGTCGTCTGCATCGATTTCATACACTTCAGGAAAAAAAATCGTTCAACATGTCACGATAACGGTCGCCATTGACAGTAACAGTACGGCCTTCGTCCATGATTCCACCGTACCATAATCCGCACCAAACAGTCAATTTTTCAGGGTCTAATGGTGTTTCATGAACCACTCTTGGATTTGACTCACTCCAGTAACGACAATTCTGTTTCTTCACATAACCATTGAGCCAAAAGTGAGCCTCATCTGAAAAGATGATTTTCCTATGGAATTCCGTGTCCGTTTCCATCATTTCAAGCGCCCAATCAGCAAATTCACGATGTAATCGATGGTCTGCTGGCTTGAGTTCTTGTGCCAACACAATCTTGTATGGATGTAGGCCAAGATCCATACGAAAAATTCGCCAGGTTGTCATTCTGGATAAGCCCAATTCTTGTGCACGTCGTGGAACGGAAACATTTTGATTTTCTTCGACACTGGCTGATACGGCGGCAATATTTTCTTCACTACGGCCTGTCCATTGTGTTGGTGGTCTACTATCGTGCAAAGAATATTCACTTTCCAGTTTTTGGATTATGCGACGTATAGCGAGCTCAGACGGTGCACCATGACGACCATATTTAACACGAAATGCCCTTTGAGTAGAGACAATACGTCTCGAATTTTGATAGAAAATTTGGACAATTTTCAAACATTGAGGTAACATGAACTTATTATTAATTAAATGGCAAACATTACTAAACACAACACTACACAAATGCCAAATGTTAAACAACTAAGATGGCGGCTGTGAGCTATCAAAATCCTATCATCCCTATTGGGAAACACTGTATATGTCCATTTTTCGAGTAGATTATTTTATTTTCTTTTTCATGATATTTTCTTTTTAAATAAATTTCCACATAACGGCGGTGCGGCGGTGCGCATGCTGGAGTGCAAGCGCACCGCGCGGTCGGGGTCTGATGTCGGGGTCACCAATTAATGCAGGGCTTGAGTTGAGGATAATGAAAGTCACTAACTGGTTCACAATTTATTAACGAGACGGTAAATTATACAGACTGTGATGCACTGTTTTACATATGCAATCGACTTTTATACATGATATATGCCAAAGAATATGATATACATAGATGTGAAACATTTTAGTCAAAGAATATGTGAACTTTACAAACTGCTTACTTTAATACCCATGTGCATATACGGCATTCGGCATTCTTCTATATCCTATTTAATGTTTGTTATATATATTATTTTTTATTCAGATTTTTTTATTATACTCGATTTCGCTCGCGACTTCGCCTGCACGGTGTGTTGATAAAAACTTTGCTTGTACTTGACAGTTATCGTTACATTATCACGGATACTTCTCTCCCCGCGCCGTGAGTCCTCATCTACTAGCCACTTTGAGCGCCGGCTCAAGTCAATCACTTCGTTTGACGTAACGGACTGACACTCAGAGTCAAGTAGCGTTATCAGCAACATGGCGCGTCGTCCAAGATGGCGGACCAACGTTTTCATTATGCGTACTAATAATTATTATTTTACATTTTAAATAAAAATATATCCTGGTTATTTGAACAGCAATTTTAGAAAGTAATTAAATGGGAACATGTAATGTTTCGATAAAGCTGATAGTAGAAAGTATGGCTTAACAGTCAAAGCGCTTGGACGGTTTCCAAGAGGCGCGGGTTTGAATCCCGCTGCGTTGAGATTTTTATACGTTTTTAAAAATATTTTAAGCTCATGCTTTATTCCGCACAGCAAAGTAGTCGTATATGGTCAGAAATACCATCTCTGTTATTAAATTAAATAAAACTACTTTGATTTCAAAGAAACTGTGAATGTATGATGATAACAATAAAACGCAATATTCGGGAAAAGTATTCATGAATATAAATTTTAAAATTTCCATTTTTAACACACGCAGTTATATATATAGGTGAACCGAAAACAAGATACTACTTGCTGTCGGCTCCACATCTCGTTTGAGTTGCAAGTGGGTAGTAATAATATCAGCGTAGTACAAAAATACTGAGTTATTAAACAAACCGAGGGTAGACATGAATGAGTACGATATAAGGACGCAATGAATGACAATGACACAATGAAGACAAATGCGAGTATTCATTATAAACATTTAAAGTCGAACTCGAATAATGTTATCCAAAACAATCTGTTACATGCTTCAGTTGGTGAAGTTCAAACTATTTATTTAATATTATTCACTCTTGCGTCGCAGTAAATATAGTATTGTATTCTAGTCGCGTACATCACAGCACTCTGCTTGAGAGCTGCCAGCTCCGCTTCATCTTCTATTGCCACATGGAGCTGCATCGGAGCTACTCTTACAGTTGTTGGTCAGCAGTACTTGTATTGCAGTACTTTACATTACTCGCGAGCAACATTGAAACATTACATTGTACGACTACTCCAATGAAGCTAGTCAAGGCGGGACCGGGCAGGCCACTAGGTACGTGTTGATGTCGTAGTTTACTTTGTTACATTGCTATACGTAGCTTTTATTTATGGTTAAAATTAACCTGTATCTGGTTTCCAAAATAATTTCCATTTTATAAAAATTACGTACAACTATTATGAATAAAATTGCAAACACCTTCCTGTGACACAGGCCTTATTTTGCTCAGGAATATTAGGATATCGTAACTCTTTGATTGTGTCTGTGGGTATTTTAAGGTTTATTTCTATCTCTTCATTTTGCACCAGCGACAATTACATTAAACCATGATAATATAAAATACAGTTTAGAAACATATAACAATTATACATTGATTAGCATTTGTATTGTTTATTAATAATAATTATTACACATCACACAATTATCAATCATTATTACACACTAATTAAATAACATACATTTTGAATTTACTCATTATTTATGTGTTATTTGTAAAATACAGGGAATGACTTTAAATTTGTATTTTACCAAAGAGTCCCAAATGTGTCTCGCATACCGTTGTATTCATTTGACATCTTGGATAGTCGTGACACCGCGCAGTTGTTAGCTGACACAGTTGTTCGCAGAGGCAGTGCGTGACCGACACGGAGTATTGAATATGAGCTTTGATATTACATGCGGACTATCACGTATGTTGTTGAGACACTTGTATAGACACATTAAACACAACGCGTCTCTTCTATTACTCAGGGAATGCGTTTTGAAGTACGCGAGTCTCTCGCTGCATCAGCTAAGTGGTGTCGCCTCGCGCTGTGAGGATGCTACATCACTGTGGAGTCGTTTATTTGCGTGTGTGTGTGTGTGTGAAACGAATCTATACTCTATTACTATTATTAGAATGTGTATTTTTCCTATTTGTTTTATTGAGTGGTGGAACATAACGCCGCTGTTTTTTCTATTAGAGTTGGGAAATATAATTTTATTTTATTTATTATTTTGAACATTAATATACTTTACCATTGTGTATAACTGTAATGTTTAGTTTTTTTTGACATTTAATATAGTTTATTTAAAATCAATTTTCATTTTGCCCGTTTCTGGAGAAGACAGCAACAGTGGGCAGTCGTCGACGTCGTCGTAGGCAGGCTCGGCTGGGCTGGAGTGTGGAAGGGTCTGGAATCCAGGATTATGATGATTGGTTTAAAGCTCTTGGACTTTAAACAAGACAAGTTCTTGTCCCGCTGCATTCAAATTTTCATACAGCCTAACATTAAAAAATAACCTTTTTTCGCTTTGTCTTACCAGAGCGAGGAAATGAAAGAAATTGCATTTAAATAATTATATAATATTTATTCAATATAAGCGTTGGTACGCAATAATAATAACCGTATAGATATTAAACTATCAGCTATTAACGCCTATATCATGTCTGTCCCAAGTCTTGAATCTTCTTAACATTCTTTGAATTCAGACTAAAGGCGTGGAACATCGCCTATACCATTATATACAACAAAGCAAAAAATAGCTGAAAAACAAAATACTAAACCTGTATAATTCTCTTATATTTTGACCATTTAAGCACTTACTATATTTTTTTTATAACTTTAGTAGTGATAAGGAATAATACACTTCTAACTTCAATCAGTAACAATTGGCCGTGCATATTAATTTTATTTCGAGATCAATTATGAGTAGATATAACAATTAATTTTCCCGCCATTCCGCTCAACAACAGATTAAAATATAGCTAATATACTGCAATAAGGCTTTAATCCAGACTAACAAATGGTTCTTTCAATATAAAAATCTTACTACCAGTAAAATATCTTTGAGAATTTAATAATATAATAAAAGTAATATATAAAAATAAATATATTAGTATTATATTATTTCTTTGAATTTAATTACGATAATTTAGAGTTTCTTTTACTATGTCATAGGCTTAGTTATACAATACTCAACTAACTGAAACGTTCCTGCCACCCGTGCGTGTTTGTTTGCCTGTACGGGTCAAACAAAACAGACAAAATGTTTCTTATAGGTACATATACCCAAATTATGTTATTTCTAAAGATTACATCCTTGTTAAAATTACTCGTATAGTTTTTAATGTTCTTTTTCAGGAAGTTAAAGATGCAATCATTTACGAACTATACTAAGATATACATACTATCAAAGAAATAAATCATTTACTACTCAAGGTATAGGTAAATATGTACGTAATTACAATAAAATTTCACAGATAATTTCAGATCTGCCTCAAATGTAAGAAAATTTTTTTTCTCTAGAAAAGGTACACAAACGAACAGAAGGGACACCTGATGGTAAGTGGTCATCTACGTTCATGCACATCCACAGCGTAGAGTTGTAGATGCGTTGCCGGCCTTGGGATGGAAGTGATAGGAAATGAGGGAAAGGATGGGCGGGAATCATCATGGCGGGGAACACATCATCAGATATTTGGTATGATAGTGGCCGCGAGCCAATAGGAAGATTAACCTCCAACTACCAAATTACTGGGATACTCCCCTCTTACGGGACTTTAAATATACTTTAATATAAAAATCTATGAATTAATTACTTTTATTAAAAAAAAAACTTTGTAAAATAAGTAGAGTAAGTAACAGCAGTTAAAGGACAAAAACTGCCAAACAAAAAAAGAACTGACAAAAACAGATAAAAAAAAAATTATGGAATGGAGCTATATCTAGTGTCCTTTATTAAATTTGTAGTCTGTAATATATTCCAGTGAGCTTCGAGTAATAAATGAGTGACGTTATTACTTAAAGCATTCGATCTCCGTCCCGAAATACTATATTTTTGAAGGCGTGACACGTCCCATACCTCCGTATTGTTTAGTTTTGTGTGTAGTTGATATTGAAACGCGATTTAAAAATAGAATTTTGTTACTGTTCCGTTATTCTATTAACGTGCAAACTTGCACTTTATTTTACCAAAATATTTACGTGATTAGTTCAATCGACGGAGTATCGGTAGTGAAACTGCGAGAAAAACGCGGGAAACTGTTTTGTTACTAGCTTAGTTTTTAATTTACTTTTAGTAGTATATCAAATAGGCCGGTCGTGGCGCAGTGGGACAGCGTCCGACTGTAAACGCGATCGGTTGTGGGTTCGATTCCCACTCTGGGGAGTGATTTTATTTAAATTATTTTCACGCCCTCGCTCTGGAAAAGACAAAGTGCGGCGTTGAGTTTCACCACTCAACACGCAATGTCTCGAATTCGGTGGAAAGCGAAGTACGGAGTGTCTTGACACTAGGTACTTTCTGTCTAAGCTAAAAATATTAAATAATGCCATCGTGACATGAAAACGATTGTTTGTGGGTTCAGTTTATTTTAACTTTTTCGCTCTAAGTAACACAAACCGCGCCGTTGAGAGCAACTTGCCACCGCTATCTTGAATTCCGGGCTGTCCACTAAAACTAGGTTGTCTCTGACTACAACACAAGCCGCCACCATTTTAATAAGTATTACTATTACTTAAAATCGTTGAAGAATTTTCCCAAAAGAAATATACATTTTTACAGCTTCACTCCACATCATAGGATAGTCAAGACTACTCTGTTGACTGGTTTCAGCCCGATATCGGGACATCGCATTTATAGTGGGGAATTAATATTTTTTTTAAATATAATCATTCTCACGAGGAATCAAACCCACGACCAGTCAGCCATCCTTTACAGTCAGACGCTGTTCCACTGTGCATTGATGGTCTCAATTTACATTATGTTTAACAATTTACATTATGTTTATTTACATTATGTTTAAGCATCACTAATGTTAAACTCATCTTGAGCGTTATCAAACTAATAAACGTATAAGGCGGGTATGTTAAAAGAAGTTTCATAGTGTAGCAGTTCCGAAATAACTAGCGCCAAATGTCAAAGTACCCACATTCAGACACAGATATGTGACGCTGGGCTGGACTTAGTTTATTGAAAAATGATATTTCGAAATCTGAAAATGTTATCTGATTCAGTATTGTTCTTGTTAATAATATTTTGAATCTAAATAATAATTAATATAATATTTTTTCAAAATATTGAATATAATAATTATATTTAATATGATAAAATTATAATAAAAATATTTTTATATTTATATATTTTGAAATATAAAAACATTTATTTAATTTAAAACTAAAATAACTCAAATTTAAATATATTACTTTTTTAATGTTTTTTTTTATTTTATGTAAAAAAATATATATTTAACTTCAACACTGCACACATATTATAATCTACTGTGAATTTATAAAAAATACTTTATATTTTACTTTTTATTTACTTTTGCAGTAAGTAGGTTGTTTTTACAATAAATGTTAATAACTTTAATAATACAATATGCGAGCGTTTGCCAAATAATAATATAATACAATTGCTCAGTCTGAATATCTAAATCCTACCGAGTGTTCTCTGTTAAACAGTGTGTTTTGTTTTCTTCGTCTCTTCTGTCAGCAGCTATCATTATACTCTCTAGAACCTCCTTATAGAAGCTTCTATATGCAATACAAGCCCCATATTTAGAAGTCCAGAAAAATAAATTTAAATATCATCAAAAGCATGAACTTGACATGACACATAATGTAAGACTAATTGAAATATTCTCAAAATTCGATGCCATCGTGGCGCAGTGGCAGTCTGTGACCGCGAGAGGTTGTGAGTTCGATTCCCTTTCGAAGGAATGGTTGTATTTAAAATTACTTTTCGTTTCTCCGTTTTGAAATGACAACGATTGGTGTTGAATTCATTATCCATCACGCAATGTCTTCATTTCGGGCGGAAAGCAGTCACAGTGTCTCGCACAACTGACTCGCTATGCTTTTTAGAACTAGACGCGTTCACTGTTTTCCGTCTGAAATCGAATTCCGTCTAAAATAGTTGAGTTCGCCACTTCATAAGCTAACGCCACGAGTGGTAAATTGTTACCGGGCCGAGGTACATGTTATATGATAAGCCTCTTGTGTTAAACATGTATGTATTTAGTTACTATCAATAAATATAGATAGTTAGTGCGTCAATCACGCAACTACTGGATAAAATTAAAAGAATTTTGGGTAATTGGTAATAGCTTATACTTTTTATCTTAATATTAGAAGTAGTTTTCGAATAAAAATAAAAATCTAAAATTCACTGTTTTTTTGCTGTTATACTAACAAAGGGCTAGATTAGAATGATATTTTGCATGGCTTAATAGCTTAAAGCTTGGAGCCTTATATTAGATATTTTCATCCTGATATTCAATACGTCGATAACTTGCAAAATAAACTGAAATAATTTATATATACACTTATTTCATAAGAATTTAATAATTATTTATAAATTTTAATATTTAATCGATCCGTAGATTAAGCACTATCGATACTTTGCAGAAAATTACTAACTGACCCACTTCTGAAAATGAAGCAATATTTTAAGCGAGTTTGTTCCTTTAGTGCTGTGTTATATATTTTTAACCGACTTCCCAAAAAGAGGAGGTTATCAATTCGGCCGGTAACTTTTTTGATGTATCTTACCGATTACGCAGAAAGTTATAGACCGATTTACTTGATTCGTTTTTTGTTCGATGAAGTAAGGCTGCCATTTGGTGCCACACAATTCACAATTTCCAGTTGGGCGCAGTAGTTTTGATTTTATAATCATATTTGTTAATTTGACGATATCAGTTTCACGACTCTTTTCGCGTATTTACTTTGATTTCTCCGTCATTTATGAACCGACACGCAAGATTTGTTTGTCGCACAAAAAATTGTTGAAGATCTGGTGAAGATCATCATAGATATCAATGGAACTCTTCAATGAATAACGGCAAATGATTTTCGATTGTTGGGATAGCTTTTACATGTGTTTGTATTCCAAAATACATATTATTATTGGATATATTTTTACACCAGATTACGATGCAGCCCTATAAGCTACTATATTCAACAACCATTATCGAGCAGATCTTAAAAAGTAAACAAATAAATTCGGAACTATATGTATATGTGAGTTCCTCGTCTTTCTACGAAACTCTAAAAACCTACACCTAAAAACGGCCTGGCACCGACTTGAAACGTATGAGTTTGTAACAACACTAAACAATAGGAGTCATTTTATTAATGAAACTAAAGTTTCAAGTGGTGTTTAAATTAAATCTTTATAAAGTTATTTATTACTTTTCAATTCACGAAGTCTTTTTTAAACGTAGTTTATTAAAACTAATTAGTTTACTAAACGTTTACGGGAGAGTATGTTCATGAAGTGGCACTAAGCACGACGCCAAGTATCGTAAATAAATATTTAACTAGTCATAATAATATCATTTACCGATTAAATGCATGTAGTTATAACGCAATGTATGCATTAGTTTAGCTAAAGGGTCGAGCAAACAGGGTAAGAAATACTTCATCTCTGAAATATAGAATAGATTTTCTTAACGTGTGTTCCTTAACAAAGATAGTTTGAGGTGTCTTTAACCAAACAGTTGGTTTCTCATACTTAGTAAAAATATTTTTAAAAATTTTAAACTGCAGATAGCTGGTCAGAAGCTATCTATCTAAGTAATTGAAGGTTATGTTGGCCTTTTTAGCATAACGCTTTGATCAGGCAAGGGAGACTGAAAGTACCTATTTCAAGACACTCCGCACTTCGCTTTCCACCAAATTTCGAGACATTGCGTGTTGATGGTGGAACGTCAACACCGCCTTTGTCTTTTACGAGAGCGAAGAAGTGAAAATAATTAAAATCTATCAATTCTGCAGGTTATCCGACAATGTACAGATCAATGTTCACGCGGCGACAACCGCGACAACCCGCGGGAGGGCCGCTATAAGGGGATAGGCACCATTTGTTTTACTGGCTGTTATTTAACTTGCCGTGTTAGTTATTTTAATGCGTGTGAAACCGTGCACTGCAACTAACACTTCCCCGTGACCGATTGAGGTGAAATTAGGATTACGACTTTCGGAAATATAACACAAGAAAATGCCGCCGCACAAAAAGGCGGGTTAGAAGATTTGCACACAAAATTTTGGTGTCAAGGAAGGTCTAATTTGAAAAAAAAAACTTATTGTTTAAAGAGATATTTTTTTAAAACAATTATTAGTACTTTAATTTAAACATAGCTAACTTTCAAACGTAGATAAATTGTAAATAGACCTTGAATTTATCCGTCGTTGGTAGATTACAAACAGTAATAAACACTCTACTATTGTTCATTCGTGTTCAAAACCAATACGACATTATTTCACTTGTACTTCAGTTAATTGTTAATGAAACTAAAAAATATACATTTTAGAAACCCTGACGTTTTCGAACACGTTACAGTAGTCGTGGTCACACTTGCGGGTAGCTGAGTCGTCTGTCCGTTGCGACAAAAACTAATTATATCAATCTAACCGCCATCTATTTTCTAAATTGCCTCGCATCTGCCCTGGATTCCTGCATTGTTCTGCTTGAATATTCAAATACCAAAATATACCGATTAATCACGTTTAATAGTTTTCATTTAAATATGTAAAAACTTGACATCATTGATTTTACTTCCAAGAGGTAATTATTGATATGATTTACATAAATAATTAAGAACTTAATATCCCTGTAACCTATATCGACATTTATTCATTTTTAATTATTATATTCAGCGTTCTGTTGTATGTCAAATAGGAATGGGCGTTTTCTTATGTTTTCAATTTTTGTTGTAAAGGACTGAAGACCTCTTTTACATATTAATTTCAAGTTTTATACTGTATAGGGCTTTTCCTGTTATACGTCATTTCTTTCCATTTCTAACCGATCTCCGAAGAGACGCGGTTTACCTTTCACTTTATTCCTACGTATGGGTACGCTAACTCTTTACTGGATGGTCGGGGTGGGTCTTGATGGTTTTTTACTTTATAGTTAGTGCTTGTGGTTATGATGTCATTTACATTATAATAGGACATATTTTCGATTCAACAACCACATCTTTGTGGAAATTACAATTTTGTTGGGAAGGAAATTCTAAACCTTTAATATTTTTAATATATCACTTAATTTATTAATAATATTTTGAATTCATTTAATGTACTTTATATAATAATAGAAACGAACTTACCAACAGATCCTTCCTTATTATAGAAATGTAATCTTACCGCCACTCATACCCCAAAAGTAATAAATTTATCTTTCTATGAATTCCTATATTAACATTGTTATTACTCACTTTCTAATTTATTATATTTCTGTTATTCCAAATAAATACTAACAATCTTCTCAAGCGTCCCTCTTACGCGCATCCCGCTGACGCCCCAATCTTTATTCTTTTTTAAAAAAATCCATTGCATCATCTAGACTGCCAGTAATTAGTCGCCAAAATTATATTATAAAAATAAATTATTAATTGTGTTTATTACTACATGAAAAATATTTCTACAATTTATATGACATAATAGATATATATTATATAAATATAATTATGAAAATTATTTTATATTATTAAATTTATTGAACAATAAAGATTATATATCTTCATACAAAATTTATATATTAGAAGTCGTACAATTCAAATAAAAATATATCCTGATTATTTGTATCTGCACGTTTAGAAAGTAATTAAATGCGAAAATTTATTTAGAAGCTTAATATTATAAAGCTCTAAATAAAAGAACGGAGCTTGCGTGTTATGTGACGCATTTTGGCGTGGTGTGCATCATGAATGAGTAGCATGAATATTATAATAGTGCCGAGAACCGAGACGGCAATGTAGTTGGCTGGAGGGTAGAAACAAACCCTTCAGCTTTATTTCGTGGAGTTGATAGTAGAACTATGGCTTTAGGCGGTCGAACCGCTTGGAGGTTTCCAATATCGCTGGGTTCGCATCCCTTCGCTGAGATTTTATACGTTTTTTACTTTAAAAGTGTTTCAGCTTCCTGCTTTTTTCCGCACCGCAAGTAGTCCTATATGGTCAGAACATACATAAAATACCATCTTGGATCAAATTTAAATAAAACTGCTTTAGATTTCAAAAAAAACGGTGATAGTTTGATAATTACATAAAAGCAATAGTCGAGAAGCTACACATGAAAATATGAATTTTAAAATATCCATTTTTAAACATATTTTCTTATAATAAAATATATATTTTATATGACATAAAGTACCTATTGTCACATTTGTGTTAAGTGGTGAACTCAACGCCGCACTTTTCTTACCAGAGTGGGAAGGGATAATCATTTTTAAATATAATTACTCCTTCGGGGGATCGAACCCACAACCGGTCGCGTTTACAGTCAGACGCTGTACAACTGCTCCTCACCAGTCTCGCTATTGTAAATATTAGGTAAATATTTTTTTTAGCTTCACGCTTTTTCGCCCCATAGCAGGGTCAGAGAGAAAGTATCTAATTTCAGGCAGTCTGTACGTCGCTTTGTCTTCCCACCGAATTCGACGACATTAAGTGTTTAGTGGTAGTGTAGTCCGTACTCAACTAGAATAATTAAATGAAATATTTAAGTATCACTTCCCCCATCGATTGGGAGCGAACGCACAACCTGGTCGCGTTTACAGTCATACCTTGTCCCTTGCGCCACCGACTGGCCTATGTAATATATACTTTTCATTTCACCACACGTACATAGTGTAAGTAGATACTAACTTTGCCGTCGGTTCCACACTTGTTTTGCGTTTCAAGTGGATATAAATAATTCGGCGTCATCCAAAAATACTGAGTTATAAGCAACGAGGGTAGACAGAAATGATACGATATAAGGACTCGAGCACATGAATGACAAATACTAGTATTCATTATAAACATTTTAAAGTAGAACTGAATATGTTGTCCAAAACATCTATTATATGCTTTTCTTTTGTGACGTTAACTATTATGTAGCAATAGTTCACACTTGCGTCGCAGTAAATATAGTATTTTATCTAGTCGCGTACATCACAGCACTCCGCTTGAGAGCGCCAGCTCCGCTCATCTGCTATTGTCACATGTAGCTTCATCGACTCCTCTTACGTTGTTGGTCCCCATTACTGTATTGCAGTACTTCACATTATTACTCGCGAGCAATAATTGAAACATTACATTGAAGACTACTTCATGAAGGCTAGTCAAGGCGGTACCGGGCAGCCACTAGGTACGGTGATGTCGAGTTCACTTTGTTACGTGCTATCGGACTTAGAAATATTGATGTTGTTCCGAAATAAATATGATTTTATTGATATAGTATATACTTATTATTCAAATAGACTGTTATTAATCACAATGCAAGGTCTCCCTGTGACACAGGCCTTACATTGTGCTTTAGCAACGATAGATGTCGGAACTCGACGACTGTGAACTTAGCATTTCCGTGTCAGTCGTGAAGGAGACTCTGAGTCGAGGCTGAAAGTATTACCCTCTGACGTCACTGTTGCTCTTTTAGAGTAGGTATCTACGTCATAGATATTTCTAATTTCATTCAATCTCTCATAGGTACCTATAAAGAAAGTATGACACGTATTGAATTGCGTGTAAAGACTACAGGCCTAGCTCCCTAAATAACCCTTACAAATAACTGAAGAGATTCCTCAGTTATACGAAGGACTACCAGCCTCTTACTACTACTACCAAGTCGAGTACCATATGATACACCATCTTCCGTATTAAGTTTATTTTAGTTTTAGTGTGAATAAATTAAACTAATTTAAATAATCAAGCAACTTTAATATATCCAGGTAAAAAGAATATTTAAGAAAAAAAATGCAAACAAAACTAAAACTCTAAAATGACTTGCGAAAAGTATACATTTTCGATTTATTAACGTCACTGACTGTCAACGCTTAGAGTACGGACGATCAATAGGATATAATAACTAATAAGTCGAGTGACAAAAGACAAACATGTGCAAAAAGTGGGGTCAACACGTTACTGGCGTAGTGCAGCAGCACAAGGTGCAGGCCGTCCTTGAGCGGGGAACGACCGTCAGTCATTCCATACAACGCTTCCGTCACCGACGAGGTGTCAGCGACGCGTGCGAGGAGTCGGTGTGCGAGCGAGCTCAGTGGTCGCTGCAGTATGAGTTGCAAACCCGAGGGTTCCGTCTGAATGCGCCAACGCAGACCAGCTTGGTGACTGGCTCGTCTCAAGGCGGCGCACCCCAGACACGTACTGACTGTACACATTTGCTTACTAAATGTTCATAGCGCGTCTTAGAACATGAATATTAACAGTATTATTTCAGTATCGTTTGTTTAGTCTTTGTTTTAATATATTTTATAATTCGCATTGTAAAGTACGTGTTCAATGAAGCCGCCGTGTTGAAGCAATGGGATTCCAACCTAAAACAATTCACGTTTACACATTACGCCATGATGGTCATTTTGTTTCATTATTATATATATAAATATATATATATATATATATATATATATATATATATATATATATATATATATATATATATATATATATATATATATATATATATATATATATATATATATTAATACTATTTAATAGTTAAGAGTAATTTAAAATATATTTATTAGATTCATTTATATCTACATATGAAATATATATTTAAAACATAGATACAACATTTTGACCAATAAATAAATATCTTATAATTTCGCTACTACATAATACTAACATATTTGTCGGCCATTTTGTATTCATTACGAAGCTAACAATTAGGTTAAACACGTAAATCTTATTGGTTGTTCCCGCTGATGAACGGCTGGACCGATTTTAAATGTACTTTCTTTGGCAGATAGCTGATGTAATGATACGTATTATAGGCTATTATGGGCTAATATATATTTAGAATTATTACATACTAGATTTCGCTCGCGGTTTCGCCCGCATGGTGATATTGATAAGACTATATTTGTACTTGACAGTTATTGTTATATTATCTAAAAAAATTTTTCCCGAAAATTTTGCTTAGAAAATTTGGAGTTTCTCAAAAACTTGCTTTTAATTATATTAGTAAGAAGACTATCGACACTGTTAGCCAGCGTCCCCCCGCCTCACCGCCTCCCCGCTTTACACACCCCGCCATCCCACAACACCGTTATTATTTTAAAACAATAATAATTCCTTGCATACTGTCAAAGGCAATTTTATTCAAAACTAATTGCCCGTGATAAATAACTTATGTTTGGATAAGTAATAATATTTGGTTTACAAAAACACATTCGCAAATGATATATTATATTAGAACTGAAAATATATACATTAAAACTGTTATAGTGAGTCAACCGTAAAAGCTAGCTATATGCTGTCGCGGACTTTTCTTGGAACTTTCAGAGGGGAACAATTTTGTCATACATAATTTTTGCGTATCTTCACCGTTTACTCGGCGCACGCGAGGTAAGCTTTAAAATATACTTGTTTGGATCTTTTTACATCTATTATTACTGTTTCACTCTCGTTAGTCGTAGATCCATGTTATATAGCCTTCGACAATAAACGAACTAATAAACACAGAAAGAATTATTCAATTCTAATCAGTACATCCTGAGATTAGCGCGTTCAAACAAACAAACAAACTCTTCTGCTTTATATTATTAGTATAGATTATATTACATATTATTTAAGTTAATATATTAAAACAACTGTTTACAATTTTATATTGAGAAGTTTTTTAATATTATTAAATATTAAAAATGTTGTATGTAACAGGGGTCATGCTTACTAAACTCCTTTTACCTACTCATGTTTTGCAATTTCTTGTACTTAAGAAGTTTTCGTATTTGTTTATTTAGATGTTTATTTGTTTTACCAAATATAGCTATTTCTAATATATATAGACAAGGAAACTTCGAAAGTCTGTGTTTCTTAAAAACTGATACACAACTATCTGAGGCCTTTAGTTTAAATATTGATCTTAAACATAGATTTTGATCCTTAAAAATATTCTGTCTTTCACAGCATTCGCCTCAAAATATGAAGCCGAATCGTAAAACTGAATCTACTAAGCCATGATATGCAACTACAATTGTGTAGTTATTAACTTTTTTAGTTAAAATATGTAATGCATAAGCATGTATGTTAAGCTATTTACAAATATTTTAAGCGTGGGGTTTCCATGTTAACTGACTGTCTATCAAAATACCAAGAAACTTAGCAACATTAACTTGATGAATATTTTGATTATTGTAATTTATATCTAAAGATTGAATTTGTAGCCTCTGGCAAAAATGCATTGTTTGTGTTTTTTGTGAATTCATAATTAAAGTATTATTTTCTATCCAATAAATCATCATCTGAATAGCACTGTTTATATCATTTTCATACGTTGTATTGTCACTACATTTAACAAGTGCAGTACTGTCATCCGCAAACAATACGTTAAGATAAGATTTAATTAAATTGAGAGCGTTTTTACGAATTCCGTAAGAATAGAGTTTACTGATGCTTTAGACATATCTGTATATATTGCACAGAAATATGACTCCGCAGTTTATTAGAAATCCTTATATTGATTTATACAAAAATTTTCAAAATTTTCGAGAATATATTAAAATTAAAGCAATAGGTCTGTACTTAGGCATGTCATTTTTATCTTTATTTTTACGGATAGGTTTCACTATTATACTTTTAAGTGAAGTAGGAAAAATACCCGATGTAATGCAACTATTAATTATATGACATTAAGGTGTTGCTATACTGTCAGACACATACTTGACAACTTTCTTTTATTTTTTAATAGTTTAATAGTAAGTATGTATATATATATATATATATATATATATATATATATATATATATATATATATATATATATATATTGAATTTGTGTTGTACTCTAATTTACGTAAATTATTTTGAAATCTATAATTTTGGTTGTCAGTTATTCGATCTATGAAAAAGTTATTAAAAGTTTCAGCAATTTTGAAAGGAAAGAAATTATTATTTTACTATTCGTTTTTATTACATTAATGTTTATTTTTATTGTTATTAATTACCTGCGAGGCCGTTTTTAGATTTATTTTTAGAATTATTAATGAAATAATTGTGTTTTAACCCAACATTTTTTTAATCTCTGAGAATAGGTGTACAATTTCGTGTGTCTATAAACCAATTTACTTCAAAATTAAAAATCTATGCAAAAAACCTAATTGGGTATGTGAATACATGTAGTCAATAATACACTCAACAGAATGTTAGTTTGTCTGTCAGTCTGTTGGTTCTTGCACTAATCGCGCTAAAGCTGGATAAAAGGAATGTTGGTATTATATTGAATCAAATGTGGGTTAAATATGTTCTGTTTTTGTAAAGTGTGTAAAGTATGAGCTTTGGCGTAGAAGAAAAACAAACGCGTAAAATGAATACGAAATACCGTTTATTTTACACAAAAAATACAAATATAAACATTTTAAATGAAACTATTTTAAACGGATTAACCGCGTATATTGTGGTATTCGAAAGTACATTTTTGGAAACCTGACGTTTCGAACACTTTACAGTAGTCCGTGGTCACAGGTAGACTAGAGGTGGCATTCGTCTGTCAGTTGATACAAAAATTAATTATATCAATCTACCGTTATTTATTTCTTAATTGCCTCGCGTACTGCTCTGGATTCTTACAGAATTAGCTGACTGTATCTTTGCCTCTGGTGTGGTGACTTTGATTTCTTTATGAATGGGTTTCCAACCATTGCAAAGAGTTTCCAACCATCTTCTCTATTGAAATTAGGATGTTTTTGAATTTCGATAGCCTCGCGGATCATTCTAGGAACATATCTACTTTCCCTAGCGAGGATATGTAGCTTATCAAACCTGATGTAGTGGTTGGACTTAATCATCGCCCATTATTGACATCGTATATGTGTTCTTTCACCCTAACCCCGATGCTCTTCTTTTTTTGGCCAATATTACATTTCACGGGTCTCAAGCATTGGCTTACTTTTTTATTAGGCTTAAATATTGTTTTGATAGAAGCTCTTCTTAAGATGTTGCCAATCCTGTCTGTAACTCCCTTCACAAATGGTAGAAGTGCTGAATGTCTCTCCTCTGTAAGTGGCTTGTTGGTCTTCATACAACGCCAGCGGGGAACTGGCAGCTTGTCCTGACAAAGGGCACCCTTCACCTGTCGAAGCTTAACTAAAAAGTGGTTCTAAGCACAGACAATACACATACACAAACATAGTTTCACTATACTAGGTCTTTACTGTTTTTTCCTTATTGTTATGTTATTTCTCTTGTAAACTTGCTACTTACTGTTGTTACTTAGAACTATCTACATTTAAGCAAGTTTATATAACTATTATTATAACTATTAAATATCTATGACTATAACAGCGAGGGGAGATATAGCAGCGGGAATCAAACCCGCGCCTCTTGGATACCCTCCAAACGCTCTGACCGCTAAGCCATGCGTTCTACTACCTACCTGCCTGGACGGTATCCCTAAGGCGCGGGTTTGAATGAATTGCGTTCAAATTTTTATACGTTTTTTCAAAAATGTTTTCTAATCCTAATTGTGGAATAACACTTTAAAAATAGTAAATATTAAAATAAAATAGCAATATCTCTTGTTAAACGATTATTTCTTAATAATCTTTAAGTAGTAGAAATTTGTAAAAATCTCTATACAGAAACTCTAAAAACATAAATAAGTTGTTAGAAAACGTATAAGAATTTCGACACAGCTGGTAGTAGAACGCATGGCTTAGCGGTAAGAGTGGTTGGATGATATCCAATAGGCGAGGGTTCTAATCCCGCTGCGTTCAAATTTTTATACGTTTTTTCAAAAATGTTTACTAATCCTAAGCGTGGAATAACACTTTAAAAATAGTAAATATAGCTATAGATGTGAGTTAGCGCGGGCGAAGCTGTAAGCGGGCCGTTAGTACATTATAAGATCTTTAATTTTTGCGATTCTTACACCTTTTAAATAAAAGTATTTCGAACGGATTAATGGCGTATATTTTAGTATTTGAAAGTTTCGAGGTAGTCTACCTGTGACCACGGACTAATGTAAAGTGTTCGAAACATCGGATTTTTACAAATGTATTTTCTAATACTAAAATATACGCGTATATGTAAAAATATAAAAAGGGAACCAGTTTATTCTCATAAGTGTCACTGTGAACAGAAGAAATTTATGTGGACATACGTTTTTTTATCCGACACTGTTTTTTTTCGTTTCTCAGGACAGGCAAGCCAAACGACCGTGCGTCTCACCTGATGATGAGTGATCAACGTCACCCATGGCCCCGTGTAGCACCAGAGGAGCTACAGGTGTATTGCCGGCCTTTAAAGTGGGATAAACGCGTTTTCTGAAAGTATTTATGTCGTATCGACCTAGAAACATTGCCGCAGGTGGGCCGTTTCACAATTGTGCGTGGAAGATACTGCCTGCAAACCGCACAGTAGTAGAACGCCACGTAACCAGATGGTAGTGATGGTACTTTAGACTGTTACGTACTGTGTACTGTTCATGTCATTCCATCACCATTTCTTTAAAATGTCCGGAAACTCGAGAAAGTGTTCTAATTTTAGATATTCATAGAACACGGCTGAACTAATGATATGACGGTACACATTGCTAGTACAACTAACTTGTAGAACATTAAACATAATAAAAAAAGAAACTTTTTATTTATACATTTTTTTTTCAGCGTTGTTCGTTTTTTTACTAAGTTGTAACATTTATTTCTAAATAAGCTAAGATTTAGTTTACTGTACTGTATTGATGTATATCAGTTGTTTGTTATCAGCACATATTGTTCCGGTTTCTAGCCTTTTTATAATATCTAATTTTAACAATATCTAATGAATATAAGGGCCTCCGACGATTTAAACACTTAAACGAAATGGAACTCCTGCTTAAAGAACACACCTGTTCACGCAATGTATAGTTGTACTACATATTACATTATACAGGAAACGGAACGAGCCACTCTTACCCGAACTGCACGGCAAATCAACTCCAAGGGCTAAATCCGCCAAATACCTAGGAGTACTTTTAGACAGTAAGCTATCCTTCAAACCCCACATAGATTACGTCTACCGCAAAACGGCTTTGGTCCTTAGTGGACTTCTGATCCGGACATTCAAGTCCCGCACTACAAACGGTGTACACAAGCCGTGACACTGTGTTCTAAGTTGAAGTTGGTTTCCTCTCGAGGTCTCCACGCCTCGTGGTCAGAGTTCTCCTCACTTGGCCTCCCCCAAAACCCGGTGACGCTATCAAGGTTGTCACAATCGAAAACAAAAGAAAACTATAACCCTGTCTACTTGCAGCCTCTATACTACTACTAGAATATAGTATACGACTGCTACTTCTGGTATTCGCACCGTAGTTTCCGCCCTGAAGGACAAAACATTGCTAATCCATAATTAACAACCAGGTCAAGTAATAAGACAGTGATGGGTGAACTGAATCGAGAGAAGCAGATAGAAACAATATTAGAACATGGTGCAAGCATAGGAGTGCAATGTATACTGTATGTGACCGAAATGGTAAAATAACTATTTAATCACCGATTCTGAACTTAAATTATACACGAGATGAAACAGTATAGATTGCCCCATTCGTAGTAATAGATCAAGAGGAGAAACCAACACTATGTGGGCTGTACTGTGACGTTTATTTTCACTACTACTCCAACAGATTTATTAAGACTAATTATAGAGAATCTGCGTGAGTTTGCACAGCAGAGAGCGCTGGTAATACACGTCACGTCAGAAGCAGGGTATTGACCATTGACGGAAACATGCAGCAAAGGGATTTTATTGTACAAAAATACTGACGATTATGAACTTGATTGAAAATGTAGGTGATACTTGAGTTTTAGTTCAAATTGAACAAAGCTGTTCTCGCTACAATATATATGACCACAGATTCTTAAACCCACAACAGAAATTGCTCTTTCAAGAGCCAATCTCTTGTTTTATTTGGTAAATAACGTCTCACAAAGCTCGTATCAGAGCTACTTGTTGTCACGTGACACTGTAGGGTATGAAATTTCTTTTCAGAGCTAACCATCGTTTCACTATTGTCAATTGTCTACGCTAAAGATACTGCTTTATAATTGTACACCACAAAAAAATACATAACAGAACATAAAGAAGATAGTTCTGAAGATATTTCTGAAACTTAAAACTGTTTCATGAAACTATAATGTATCTTGTAAGTTCTTTCAAGAGCTGTTCACTGTTTCACTCGAGACAAATGGCGATTTTTTTTAATTATGAGTTTTACTCCCAATGAATCTTATTAAATGATCAACAAAATGAATACCTAATACCGTCTAAGTGCTCTGACCGCTAAGCCATGCGTTCTACTGCCAGCTGCGTCGAAATTCTTATACGTTTTTGTTACAACTTATTTAAGTTTTTGAAAAAGAGGCGCGGGTTCGAATCCCGCTGCGTTCAAAATTTTTATACATTTTTTCAAAAATGTTTTCTGATCCTAATTGTGGAATAACACTTTAAAAATAGTAAATATTAAAATAAAATAGCAATCTCTCTTGTTAAACGATTATTTCTTAATAATCTTTAAGTAGTAGAAATTTGTAAAAATCTCTCTACAGAGATGCTAACAACTGAAATAAGTTGTAACAAAAACGTATAAGAAGTTCGGCGCAGCGGGTGGTAGAACGCATGGCTTAGCGGTCAGAGCGCTTGGACGGTATCCAAGAGGCGCGGGTTCGAATCCCGCTGCGTTCAAATTTTTATACGTTTTTTTCAAAAATGTTTTCTTTTGAAATTTCTTTTCAGAGCTAACCATCGTTTCACTTTTGTCAACTGTCTACGCTAAAGATACTGCTTTATAATTGTACACCACAAAAAATACATAACAGAACATAAAGAAGATAGTTCTGAAGATATTTCTGAAACTTAAAACTGTTTCATGGAACTATAATGTATCTTTCACTCGAGGCAAATGGTGATTTTTTTTAATTATGAGTTTAACTCCCCATAAATCTTATTAAATGATCAACAAAAATTGTCACTAACAAAAAGATTTTAGATAATCACAAAAATGGCTTTTTCGTTTTTAGTTATAACTTAACGTAAGCTAATGTAATGTTCAAAAGCAGCAGATGAAATACCGTACTGTTTGAGGTGAATATTACACCCACTGCGAACTGTATTCAGTGTGGATCATGTGACAGATGTGCTCGAGAAGACTACTTTGATGATATCCAGAGTGTTTCAATGCAAGGATGCGAGGATTTGTTGCGACACAAAACAACGCGTTCACTATTTATTATTAGAATGTCTAGTTACTCAAAATATTTCATAGTCTATCTGAAGTTAATTATGTATTTTTAGTTCTTCTAAAACCTTAAGTTTCCGGTATATGTAAAATAATGTAATTTATTTCATTGTTTTAATTATTAACGTCTTTCAGGGGTCGTTTAAGTAT
The DNA here is from genome assembly GCA_032432895.1 of Dryadula phaetusa. NCBI lineage: Eukaryota > Metazoa > Arthropoda > Insecta > Lepidoptera > Nymphalidae > Dryadula > Dryadula phaetusa. The sequence continues at coordinate 29,437 of JAOYRS010000105.1, read as the reverse complement.
TTCGTAAGATTTTTTAAGAATTATTATCCACTCTCCTCATGTCAGGAAAAAGTAAGCATTAACGTCTATATGTAAATCTATTTAGGTGTGTCATGATCTCTGGTATGAATTACTCTTATATCTGACTCTGTCGATGTATCGTGTCTCGACTGTCCAGCAATCACTTGAACGTCTCTCGTGTTATGTTATTAACTGTGACTCGAACAACTCGTTTAGGAATAATAAATTATTATCAAGGCTATTATCGATCTAATTTTTAAAATTATAATATTTATAATCCTATAAAATTATAAAATGACTCCAACTACCACCACCACCTTTTACTATTTGTGGCACTGACCAGGGCACGATTTCCAAACATTTTTAAAAACTTTTATCACGTTACTAACTAAAAATGAACGAATATTGCATGAGCACTATTCTTTCATTTTTAATTGGTAATGTTAACTGGGCTTTTAGTTGCAAAGTGTTTTCCTATTTTAAATTAGAAATATATAGCGAAAAATATTGTTTTAACATTAAATAAGTATATAGGTTTACATTTAAATCGCAATTATAATACCCAAAATACGTATTTGTATCTACGAGTCTAGATAGAAAATACGTATTTTGGGTTTTGTAATTACGTTATAAATAAAACTATTGCAAATGCGTTTTATCGATTGAACTAAGATAAAATTATTGGTATTATATTTTTGAAAAAACGTACAATAAAATTGAACGCGACGGGATTAGAATCCGCGCCTCTTGAATACCGTCTAAGTGCTCTGACCGCTAAGCCATGCGTTCTACTGCCAGCTGCGTCGAAATTCTTATACGTCTGTTACAACTTATTAATGTTGTTGGTATCTCTGTAGAGAGATGTTTACAAATTTCTACTTAAAGATTATTAAGAAATAATCTTGTAACAAGAGAAATTGCTATTTTGTTTTAATATTTACTTGCGATCAGAGTGCTTGGACGGTATCCTAGAGGCGCGGGTTTGAATCTCGCTGCGTTCAAATTTTTGTACGTTTTTTCAAAAATATAATACCAATAATTTTATCTTAGTTCAATAGATAAAACGCATTTGCAATAGTTTTATTTATAACGTAATTACAAAACCCAAAATACCTATTTTCTATCTACACTCGTAGATAGAAAATACATATTTTATACGTATACGTACGTTTTTTCAAAAATATTTTCTAATCCGAAGTGTGGAATAACTTTTTAAAAATAGTCAATATTGGTATTATGCTTGAATGTTGATATATGAAGTTTAAAATGCACAGTCTTCACTCCATTACAGTTGCATCTTGGTCGACATGTTTGCTCACTTTCAGCCCTCAGACACTCCTAAAGGTTTTGTTTCATTGTTTTATGAATTACATAAGACCGTGTAGCTAAGAGCACAATAATAAGTGTTACAATATATGTTAAAACAGATTTGACTAAAATTGTAGAAAGTGAATAATTAAAAAACCAAAAATTTAAAAAATTAGCACTAGTGCTTACGTAATACTTAAACTGTCCCTTGCAAAGTATCTGGGTAACCGCCTATGCATGATAAACAGTTTCCTAGTTCGGTGTCAATAGTGTAGTTCGTGAATCATTAACTAGCATCTCATCAAATACACTTCTTTTTAACACATTCGGTTACAGAAAGCGACTTGTGATTTACAAAAAAATGTCTGTCTGTTATAAATAAACCAATGTATCACATTTTTGAAAAAACGTATAAAAATTTGAACGCAGCGGGATTCGAACCCGCGCCTCTTGGATACCGTCCAAGCGCTCTGACCGCTAAGCCATGCGTTCTACTACCAGCTGCGTCGAAATTCTTATACGTTTTGTTACAACTTATTTATGTTGTTAGCATCTCTGTAGAGAGATTTTTACAAATTTCTACTACTTAAAGATTATTAAGAAATAATCGTTTAACAAGAGAGATTGCTATTTTATTTTAATATTTACTATTTTTAAAGTGTTATTCCACACTTAGGATTAGAAAACATTTTTGAAAAAACGTATAAAAATTTGAACGCAGCGGGATTCGAACCCGCGCCTCTTGGCTTTTATACGTTTTTTCAAAAATGTTTTCTAATCCTAAGTGTGGAATAACACTTTAAAATTAGTAAATATTAATATAAAATTGCAATCTCTGTGGTTTAGCGTTTGTTTCTTAATAATCTTTAAGTAGTAGAAATTTGTAAAAATCTCTCTACAGAGATGCTAACAACATAAATAAGTTGTAACAAAACGTATAAGAATTTCGACGCAGCTGGTAGTAGAACGCATGGCTTAGCGGTCAGAGCGCTTGGACGGTATCCAAGAGGCGCGGGTTCGAATCCCGCTGCGTTCAAATTTTTATACGTTTTTTCAAAGATGTTTTCTAATCCTAAGTGTGGAATAACACTTTAAAAATAGTAAATATTAAACCAATGTATCAGTGTAGTGTATATTTAAAGACAAACTGTGATATGTAACTACTGCTAATGCTTAGTGCACTGCTTTGATCGACCATTGCTATTGCTGTTACTGCCCGCAGCGGTATTGTCGTTGAGTAGAGTGATGCAGTTAGTAGTTGCAACAGGACAAGTTACGGACAACGGGCAGAACAAAAGAAATCCCATCATCATCCAGCTGGAGACAAGATAAAAATGCTTGATGTGACGTCGCAATAAACACGCGAACAAAATTACCATCATGGTGTTTACATTTACATATTGTCTTGATATTAAATTATCTTTTATATATAAACAAAATACCCATTATTTTTTATTTTTCACCCTCATTGGTGCGAGTTTATCTTCATAATATTTAACACCTTTGATAAACAGCTTGTTGGTTGCTTATCATTGTCTATTACCGTCTATTATCAGCTCTCTTCAGAGCTTGCTGCTGTTTTATAATGTAAAGAACGTATCAAACAGCTCTTATCAGAGCTTACTTGTGTTTCAATAGATAAAGAACGTATCAAACAGCTCTTTTCAGAGCTTACTTGTGTTTCAATAGATAAAGAACGTATCAAACAGCCCTTTTCAGAGCTTACTTGTGTTTTAATAGATAAAGATCGTATTAAACAGTCCTTACCAGAGCTTTCTTGTGTTTCAATAGATAAAGAACGTATCAAACAGCTCTTTTCAGAGCTTTCATAGTAAAACCTTTTATTATGTTGAACATTGGCGAAGATAGAAAAAGAGAAAAATGTTTTTGAAGATGAACTGCATATAAAAGAACATTACATACAAAAAGTTCTTTTCAGAACTATGCTGTTTTGAAGGACAGTGGGAAAAGTTCTTTTCAGAACTGTGATCGTCTGAGCTCTTTTCAGAGCTACCTTGATGTTTCCCTGTTTCATTTGACATTTACAGACGTTACTATCGCTGCTGACCCGAAAGACTTTTATAGGAGGCCCAAGGAGAATTATGACCCAGAAGTGAATGCATGGATCAGTTCCTTCTCTCCGCATGATCGCTCCTTTTGTGGATTACGACAGGTATTTGACAGGGTTGTAAGAAAGAAGTATTTGGAGATAATTACCTGGTACATTGTGAACGGCCCTTGTTGCAGGCTGTAAAATCTTTTTATCGAGATCACTTAAACTGTGTACGAGTAGGCTGGCATGTCACCTCAGTATGATAATTGATCAGATGTCAAACAGGGTTGCGCCATGTCAGCTTGGCTGTTCATTGTTGTATTTGGATAAAATTAAGAATGAAGGAAAGATGAATGCAGTAGTGATGCGATCTCTTTGTCCGGGTATGCGGAGTCAGTTTAGCTGTCTATATATGGGGCGAGGAGACACGCAGAATGGCAGGTGTAAGCGCGAATGTCATAGTAAGAATGAAGAAAAATGTGCTCAGGTTTGAGCATGATGAAAGAATGGTGAGAAAGATTTATCAAACAAAATTGAATGGTACAAGAGGTTGGGGAGACCTCGGTTGACCTTCGAAAACACAGTATCGAATATACTGGAGGAAGATTACATAAAAGCATGAAGACCCCCGAAGGGCATGTATAAAGAGACTAATGACTGTGAACGAGACGAAAGAATTATGCAAGAACTTTAGCGTTCGGCGCTTCATCCTTTTTGACTATCCTGCAAGGGATAAAGCGTTATATATTGCGATACTCAATATATCACCTTCCGTGACTACGCATCGCCGTGTTAAGTGGTGAAACTTGACGCCGCGCTGTGTTTTACCAGAATGGAGAAAATAATTTAAAAATCATCCCTCGAGTGGGAATCTAACCCAACGTGACTCGCGATCTTCATTACAGTATTTGAACTATATTTTAAGTATAACAATGAAGACATGTTTTGGATAAGATATATTTTGACCGTCCAAACTATAAATCGCCTTTAAAGATTCTGATAGGTAGTTACATATGCTTGAGAATAAGTAGAAGATGGAAGACTTGCGCGCAGTGACCCCTGCCAGCCTTATATAACATAACATAACAACAGTTGTGTAAGGCTGCAAAATTCCATCCACCGCGAGTAGCAGGACGCATTATGCTATGGCGTCTCCCCGAGGCGACGCGCACCAGTGCGTCCCCGCTGGTGTAAGAAGTAGAGATGAATGCGGCGTTGGGAACCGCCACCACGCCATGTCCGGGACGGCAGGAAGTGGAGAATGGAGCTACAAATAGCTACGTGGAATGTAAGAAGAGGAATGCAATACAAGATGAATAAATTTTTAGATGTGATGGATGAAAGAGATTTAGATTGTTTGTGTGACTGGACCAAAAGAAAAGGCAATAGCATAACTGATTTGCCGGGCAACTGAATCGCCTTCTGGGCGGGAGAACTTCTGGAAGTGAACGAGAGTGTCAAGGTGTGGGTGTGTTATTATCCTCTCGATTGGTGAATGCAATCACATTAACACGTGGGAATGGACGGAAGAGAAAAGCATGATTGATATATTCCCAATGGATCAGCGTATTCGTAACCGAGTTATGATCACGCGTGTGTTTAGGGATGCCGACTTGGGAACAGATCACTACCTAGTAGTTGCTAAAATAAGGGGTTTGTTTGCCGGTTAGCAGCTGCACGAGGTGTCCAAGCTTGGGAGGCGAATATTCACATCTCTAATCGGTGGTTCTTGAAGCTGGAACCTTCAAGGACCTCCGATTAGAGAGGAATATAAAGAAAAGGTTTGCAAGAAGCTAGACAGCTGCGAAATAGGTACTGAAAGTATTGAAGTATGCTGGCGAATCTTAGGAATTGTATGATTGAAGCTGTAACTGAGGTGTGTGGTATTGGGAAAAGAGACTTTAGTAAAAAGCATGATGAATGGTGAGATGATGAAGTAAAAAGGCAGTATAAAGAAAGAAGAAAGCATGGCAGGACTATAAAGCCTCGAGTAAGAATAAAAGTATGTGAGAGATTAAGAAAAAAGAATATAAGTTGCAAAAGCACCTAACGAAAGCACTGATAAAGATGAAGCGTGAAAAGTCAGAGCATGAAGGAGACGACAGATTGGCAAACAATTTCCGGGAAAACACGAAGCATTTCTGGCGAGAAGTTAGTGGTTCTCGGCGTTGTTCGCTAACCTGTAGAATGAATGGGGTGCTTCCTGAGGACGGTGAAATATTTACGGAAAGAACACACCTTTTGCAACAATGGGATGAAAATGTTATTTTCTCACATTTCTTTTACCATATAGACATGTCCTGTCTGTTTCTATAATATTTCGATTACATTCGTTAGTTTTATAGCGTAGATACGGGTTCCGCCCATTTGCGTCGTCCGCCATATTGGAATCAGTATAACAAAATTAGGAGGCAGGTAGGGGCGGCTGGTAATTACAAACAGAATACATTATACACTTATTCAAATTCAAACTCCCAATTTATTTTTATCTTATTTTTCCAATAAAAGTAATACCTTATTTACAAACTTTATTTATGATATAATTCTCCATATTATTGTATTGCATTTGCAGCAGTTTACATTTCTGATATGAATGTATGAGAAATATAATAAATGACTTAATAAAGTGAATACTTTAGTATACAGTGATGTACTCGTTGCTATGGCTACGCGTACCTCAAGTGTCAACAAGGCGCCGTGTTTAATGAATTAACATAAGGACGTATACTTGCAAAATGTTTTCAAAACGTTTCATATAATATTATGACACTCGTATCACTTCCAAAGGTGTCGCTACTCTGAGTGTGACATCTGACAACTCGCTCTCATGTAGCTACAATAGATGGCATTGCTCTTCAATTACACGACGTGTGTTTTGTAATTGTTGAATTATAATAAAACACGGCGGCTTCATTGAACACGTACTTTACAATACGAGTTATAAAATATATTAAAACAAAGACTAAAGGAACGATACTGTAATAATACTATTAATGAATATATTCCAAGTCGCGTTATGAACAATTAGTAAGCAAATGTGTATATGTATATTTGTACAGTCAGTACGTGTGTGGGGTCCGCCGCCTTGAGACGAGCCAGTCGCCAAGCCAAGGTCTGTGTTGGCGCATTCAGACGGAACCCTCGGGTTTGCAACTCATACTGCAGCGACCACTGAGCTCGCTCGCACAGCGACTCCTCGCATGCGTCGCTGACACCTCGTCGGTGACGGAAGCGTTGTATGGAATGACTGACGGTCCTCGTGCTGCTGTGCTACGGCCAGTAACGTGTTGACCCCACTTTTTGCACATGTTTGTCTTCTGTAACTCAACTTATTTGTTACTATATCCTATCGGTCGTCCGTACTGTAGACGCCGACAAAGTCAAAGTCAAAGTCAAATAATTTTATTTAAAATAAGAAGTTACATGCTTCATTTTTTGAACGTCAAATAGTTTGACACCGGTTCATTAAAGTTAATGCCACAGACCTGAGAAGAACCGGCGCAAGAAACTCAGGGGAAATTTTTAATTAATTATTATATACAGATTTATTGACAGTGATACCTTTGAAATAGTCTGGGGCGAGCGTTCCATTCCCAAGGCGTGTTATCATTTATAAAATCTTTAATTAGGTAATAACCTTTAACACACAAACGTCTATTCACAACTTTTTAAATTGTGATATTAATAAATCTTGGACGTTTTCTGGGATCCAATTGTTAAAGCATATACACTGTCCCATGACTGAATTATTGACTCCATGTAGTCGAGTCACAGGTAATCAGTTTGTGCCATTTTCTAGTTTTAATATTATGGGTGTCGCCGATTTCTGTAAAATCATTAATATTTTTTTAACATACTGACATTAGCAAATATGTATTGAGAAGCAACAATAAATCAATGAAATTTTTGGGCCTAAGTTATAGCTTGCACGAATAGCTCGCTTATGCAGAACAAAGATCGAGTCAATTGCGGCTGCATTACTCCAAAGTAAAATGCCTTAGTACATAATACTATGAAAGTAGCTAAAATAAAGAAGGCGAGCCGTGTCTGTCTGTTAATGACCTGATTTTCTTAAATTGATGCTGAGCTAAGTCTATTTGCCAATCCATCAATATGATGTCCGCACTGTAGTTTGGGGTCAATGGTGATACCGAGAAATATCGTAGAATCGTCAGTATCCACCGTTTCACCATTCAAGCGTATATTGGCTTGAACAATTTTTGTGTTATGTGTTTTAATAATTACACATTTCGTTTTTTTAATGTTCAAAAATAAATTATACGCACTGAATCAATGTACTATTTTCGAGCATTGTATACATCGTCAAATACGTTTTGTCGTCTTCTCATTTTTAATTAATAAAAAAATAATAAAGTGCCGTCAGCAAACAATATCTGAATCCTGCTAGTTAAATAAGAGGTCAGAAGATCGAGTGCACTTCCTCTTATGTCTTGAAATCCAAAGTTGGGATTCTTCGCCCCTCCAGGCTCACAATTATTTATGTTCCATGTCATTTTATTTTTAATGTGTAAACACTTTGCAATGGAACATACTTCTCTAAACAACTTGGAATAGTTTTCTCACTATAAATTTCATATAACCTCAGTCTACTTTATGTATTCCCACAGTCGCCCAGTCATTAAATGACAAATAACTCCTGGAATTGGTTGGAATTAAAAGTAATATTAAACTCATTTTTAATAACATTAAAAAATGACTAAATAATGTATTGGGATTGTTATTGTAACTTACATATTTAAGTTTTGAAACTCCTCTATACGAGCATTGGCCATTGGTACTCAGACAATCTTATGATGTTTATTAATTTTGTTGTTACAAAAGTAAAAGCAAGCTAACTGTCCGCTGTGATCAGAACTTAACATGCTAATAACGCATTGTTTTGGTATACAATTTGTAAATATATTATCTATGCATGTCTTGGTATGACTTGTAGAAAAAGTTTTAATTATAAACAATTATATATTTACCTCGTTAGCAACAAATATTTTACGATGAATTAATCATTTCCCTTTTATCTTTAAGCGGTTTTATTTAGCTTGCCCAGTTTGTTTGGATCAAATTTAGTATTGTAAAAAGGAATATTTGTGTTAGTTAGTTAGTGAGTGTGAAACCTTGCAACCTCTCCAACTTTGTTTACAAAGCATTTTGTTTAATTGTGTTTTTAAGTTTTTTTTTCTTGCAATAGTGTAAGTTTTGGAACAACTGTTAATATTAAGTATATGTTAAGTTAGCCTGCAAGTGTGGTGTATACTGTATTATACTACATTACTCTGTTGGTTTTCTAAAACAACAAAAAAAAATATTGAACCACTTCTCAGTCTCCGATTGAACTGAAATTAGGACTACGACTTCAAAATTACATATAATGAATGTTGTTGATAATCTAAAATGGCCGTCGCAACCAAATGGCTTGGTTGTAAAAAGGTGTTCTTAAATTAATTATTTACGTTTTAATTTATTGGTATTTATGTATTTAACAAGTAGAAACGAATATAGATAGGCTTTGAATATATAATTTAAATTACTTTTTTAAAGTGAAGTTTTAATAAATTCGAGCAGCTTAAAGGCCACCACTTCACGCGCTTTGCAAGACATCTCACGTCCTGTGCGTGTCAGTTTACTTAGTCTTCCGTAGTATGTTACAAACATTATTAGAACATTAAAATAATAATAAAACTACATCTATAAAGTGTTCTTTCGTATTCCAATCAATGTGGAATTACTAAAAAAATATTGTAAAATGATGAGGAAAGATATTGTATTTCCATTATCGTGTTTACATTGTTATGAAAATCATTGTACCATACTTGTACACATCTTAGTATGAATAAAAACTAAGTAAGTTTTGTATTAGCTATTAAACAACAGTAAATATAGTTTACAACTAACCTTATAAACCAGTTTACATGAGTCCTGTAAAACTTTGTATAAAAACATATCTTGTTTCTCTTGCAATTTTCATTATTAACTAGCGGCCAGCTCGCGGCTTCGCCCGCGCAAACTCACTTCTATAGCTATTTCGTTCTTTCACCAGCCCGCCTTCTCGTGTAAATCACAGACTTTGGCACCATTTATAGATTTATAAAATTTATAATAAACCTAAGAGATAAACCACCAACCAACCTGCTTTTAAATTAAAATTTCTACGACCTACAACTTAAACAGCATATCTACATACACATACATATATATAATAAAACAGTGAATTCTGTACATGAAACATTTAAGAAATAATCTAATAAGATATATTAACATAATATACAGTCAACAGTAGAATTTCTGTCTGTCTGTGAGTCCGTTTGTGCCAGTCGCGCTAGTATGGCATAGGCACTGTGATAGCTGGAGTCTGGAGCAGTATATGGACGACACCGTTAAATTACATAGATTATTTGTAACTTTTATTTTAATTTCAATTAGTAATTATTAGGAAAAAATGTTGTAACTCCCTTTTACCTAAAAGAACAGTTTTAGTTTCTAGGTAACTCACACTGTCGTTCTCTCCGATCCAATGAAAATCTAGTTCTCAAATTCCTCCTCATTCCACTTCCTTCTTTTCTAACTCCTTCACAGTCACGGCTGCTCGACTCCCTTCTCATTAATATAAGAAGTGCTAAGACTCTTAATAGTTTTAAGTTCCTGGTGAAAGCACATTACTTAACTAAATAATTCTATATATACTAATTTTAATTAACACTACGTATGTATGAATATTTTTATGTATATATATATATTCATATACGTATACATAAAGCAAGTACATCACCTACCGATTCGGTTTGTTCTACACCTTAAGGTCGCCTGGCAGAGATCGTTCGTAGTTTCTAATTATAATATTTAATTGAAAATAGTGCATTTCTTCATTAAATATAAATTTATTCAATTTAAATTACTTTAATAAAATAAATAAACCTTAAAAATATTAAAATAAATAAACCTTAAAAATATTATTATTTTATTTCAAATAGTAATTGTAAATAATTAATTCATATAATAAATTCAACATTTGGCCCTACATTCAAAGTGTAATGTTAGTAAATTTCAAACGGGTTACAATACGACAAACTTCGCTTTTTATTTGCGCTTATTACAGTAGTCATGTCTAAGGATCGAGATGCAAAATTAAGTTTGTTTGTTAATAAAAAGTACCCAGTGTGATGCCCAGGATGTTGAAGAATAATTATAACAAATTTCATTGTAATCGAACTGAGACTTTTTGCATAATGCTTAAACAAACAGACAGACAGGCAACATTTTTTTAATCACATTTTTGTGTTCAGTATCAATGTAGTAACACGCCGTGCTGATTTTTTTTAATTTTCAATGTACAGAATTGACCCTTCTACACTTTTCGCACAACCGATCGCGTTTACAGTCAGACGCTCTCACACTACGCCACGACCGGCCTCATGATTTTATGTATTTTATATAATTAATGACTTATTGCAAATTAAGAAATTGAGGCCGGTCTCGGCGCAGTGTTTCATACCGATGCCACACTGCGCACAAAGTGCGGCGTTGAGTTCCACCACTCAACACACAATGTTTCAGTCCTGTCTACCCTGCAATGCAGGGTACAAGCTGAAAAAAAGCGGCGTGAAGTTAAAAAAAACCACGAAATCTCACAAGTCAAGATATTAGAAGTTTTCAATTTTGTATGGGAGTACTCTTTAGAACGTCGGTGCATGCATTGTGTAAAACATTACCACTGTTAGAAGTGTAAAATTCTGCATGATGGTTCTGAATGGAGTATGTCTGGAATGAGTAAATTCACATGTGGGTCCGTGTATATGCAGATGGGTGAAATCATATGTTGAGCATGATATCATATGTGGACGAGTAAAATTACATGTAGATCATGATGTCATATGTTGACGAGAAAAAATACATGTGGACTATGATGTCATGTGTGGATGGGTGAAATCGCCTGTGGATGTGTGAAATCATATGTGGACCGTGATGTTATGTGTGGGTGAAATCACATGTGGATCAAGATGTCATATGTGGATAGGTGAAATCACATGTGGACCAAGATGTCATGTGTGGATGGGTGAAATCACATGTGGACCGTGATGTCATATGTGGATAGGTGAAATCACATGTGGACCGTGATGTCATATGTGGATGGGTGAAATCACATGTGGACCGTGATGTCATATGTGGATGGGTGAAATCACATGTGGACCGTGATGTCATATGTGGATGAGTGAAATCACATGTGGACCGTGATGTCATATGTGGATGAGTAAAATCATATGTGGACCAAGATGTCATGTGTGAATGAGTAAAATCACATGTGGACCATGGTGTCATATGTGGATGGGTGAAATCACATGTGGACCGTGATGTCATATGTGGATGGGTGAAATCACATGTGGACCGCGATGTCATATGTGGATAAGTGAAATCACATGTGGACCAAGATGTCATATGTGGATGAGTGAAATCACATGTGGACCGTGATGTCATATGTGGATGAGTACAATCCTTTGTGGACCATGATGTCATGTGTGAATGAGTAAAATCACATGTGGACCATGGTGTCATATGTGGATGGGTGAAATCACATGTGGACCGTGATGTCATATGTGGATGGGTGAAATCACATGTGGACCGTGATGTCATATGTGGATAGGTGAAATCACATGTGGACCGTGATGTCATATGTGGATGAGTGAAATCATATGTGGACCAAGATGTCATGTGTGAATGTGTAAAATCACATGTGGACCATGGTGTCATATGTGGATGGGTGAAATCACATGTGGACCGTGATGTCATATGTAAAAGAGTAAAATCACAGTAGTATATATGGGTGAAATATGGGGTTTCCCAATAAGAACAATATGTTTTTAAATTGAAATAAAACATATAATATATGTTCGAATTTCGTGCTCAATGGCATTATTTGATAGGACATTTTATGCTATTTATGATTTAAACTAAATTATATATGACCGCCACGACTTTTTTTGCACTGGTGAATACGATCGGTCCAATTTTCGATGACTCGGTGCAGCATTTCGGCTGGTATGGCCGCTATAGTCGCAGGCGAATGTTGCGTTCAAGGTCTTGAATCGTAACTGGTTTTTTGGCATACACAGAAAGATTTAACATACCCCTACAAAAATAGTCATGAGATCTAACATACCTCCACAAAAAATAGTCCAAGGGTGTTAAATCGCATGATCTTGGTGGCCAATTGTGAGGACCGTTGCGAGAAATAACCGACTCACCAAACTTATCACGCAATAAATCCATTGCGACGGTCGCAGTGTGGCATGTTGCAACATCTTGTTGAAAATAAATGTCGTCCGCATCGATTTCGTACACTTCAGGAAAAAAAATCGTTCAACATGTCACGATAACGGTCGCCATTGACAGTAACAGTACGGCCTTCATCCATGATTCCACTGTACCATAATCCGCACCAAACAGTCAATTTTTCAGGATGTAATGGTGTTTCATGAACCACTCTTGGATTTACTCACTCCAGTAACGACAATTCTGTTTGTTTACATAACCATTGAGCCAAAAGTTAGCCTCATCTGAAAAGATGATTTTCCTATGAAATTCGGTGTCCGTTTCCATCATTTCAAGCGCCCAATCAGCAATTTCACGACGTAATCGATGGTCTGCTGGCTTGAGTTCTTGTGCCAACACAATCTTGTATGGATGTAGGCCAAGATCCATACGTAAAATTCGCCAGGTTGTCATTCTGGATAAGCCCAATTCTTGTGCACGTCGTGGAACGGAAACATTTTGATTTTCTTCGACACTGGCTGATACGGTGGCAATATTTTCTTCACTACGGTCTGTACGTTGTCGTGTTGGTGGTATACTATCGTGCAAAGAATATTCACTTTCCAGTTTTTGGATTATGCGACGTATAGCGAGCTCAGACGGTGCACCATGACGACCATATTTAGCACGAAATGCTCTTTGAGTAGAGACAATACGTCTCGAATTTTGATAGAAAATTTGGACAATTTCTAAACGTTAACGTAACGTTAACTTGTTCATGATTAAATGGCAAACATTAAACAACCAAAATGGCGGCTGTGAGCTATCAAAATCCTATCATCCCTATTAGGAAACACTGTATATGAGGACCACGGTGTCATGTGTGGATGTATGAAACCAAACAAATATGGGAGTGGAAGAAGTTTGTCAAAAACGTTTTTTGACATATATACAGATTTAAGAATATGAAGGTTAAACCTTCATAATCTTACCCTCGGGGTTTTCGCAAGTTTATTTATAGTCTTAGGTTTTATGTGCCTAAGTAGGAACAGGTTTTAAGATACCAGAAGGGCCGATTTAAAGAAATATTACAAGGGTGTAATATTTCTAGGCTACAGCTATATTATGGGTAATTCTACTGAAGAAGGACGAGAATCATGATAATTTCGGCACAGAATTTTTCTTGCAATTCAAAGAAATGAAGTAGTTTGAATTATAGTTTATATTATTACTACATAACGCTGAAACGGGCCAGTAAAAAACAATATAAATAGTCGGCATGACTATTAAAAAATAAATGTTCACAGGAAACTGACACTGGAAAAAGGATCCTGAGATTTCAAATGATAAGAGATATAAATTGTAAATGAAACAATTTAAAACGGATTAATCGCGTATATTTTATTATTTGAAAATATAATAGTCCGTGGACATAGTTACACTGAGGTGATACTTGTCCGTTGGTTGATACAAAAATTAATTATATCAATCTATTGCTATTTGTTCCTTAATTTCCTCGCGTACTGCCCTGGATTCTTGAGAAGCTGAATTCAGAATACGCTGACTGTATCTTTGTCTTTGGTGCGGTGGATTTGAGACTTAATTATTTTTATATATGAGAGTCCCAGTTTCCGACCACAGAATTTTTAACCATCTTCTCTATTGAAGTTGGGATATTTTTGAATTTCTTTACCCTCGCAGGTCATTCTAAAAACGCTACTACTTTCTCTAGCAAAGATATGAGGCTTATCAAAACTGATGTAGTAATTAATTTTTGACATCGGAGTTGTGTTCCTTCACCCCAACCTCGATCACCCTTGTTAGTTATTCAATGTAAAATAAGCCACAGTCACAATCTAAATTGTATACATCTGCACACTTCAAAGCAATATTACTTTTTACAGGTCTCAAGCAATGACTCACTCTCTCACTTTTTTAATTATGCTTAAATGTAGTTTTGACGGAAGCTCTTTTTAAAATGTTTCCAATCCCGTCTGTAACGCCCTAATATATATGCGCGCTATTGTTGTTACTACATTCATGCTAAAAAAAGTCTCTACAACATGTACGTAACGGTCATTATAGCTTGCATATTTGTGGCTACTAATCGTCGTCTTTTTTATTTGCTACAATTCGTATTTCTTTTAAGATTCAAGATTTTCTTTGTAAATGCAATTAATAATGTTATTGTACAATATTCAAAGTAAGTATGTGATAAGTAATTAGTAAGAGTGAAGTTAGATTCAGTTTCTGCTTTATAGTTAAAGAACATGTAACGCTCTGACTTACATTGATTAGCGCACAATTGATTACTAAAAGACGTCAAACACCGAATGTGTTTTGATTGTTAAGACTGTGATGTGAGGATTATTTAAATTAATATTATTTATAACTTATTGGTAATCTACTGGCGTTTTATTTGATTGAGTTATTGTTTTCTAACAATAGGCCGGCCATCTATTGTTATTTATTGTTAGGCACAAAAAGAACAATTTTTCTAAAAAGTTCTTCTCATATTATTTAAATAAAATAATAACATTGATATATATATATATATATATATATATATATATATATATATATATATATATATTGATTTTTTATAATATCTACGATTGTTATATATAATGTATTTTAGGGATTAATACTTATTGTTACTTTAAAAAAGTAGAAAATCTATTTGAATGTTCTATCATTGCTGTATACTGTTCTTTGAGTACTCCCATTCCGTCCATATATGGCGCAAGTAGTCATACAATTTAATAAAGTATTTCTTTTTTTACAGCTACAGTTAAACTTATAAAATATTTTAATAATTTACGAAAATAAGTGTTTAACTTACTTAATAAATATTAACAATAAATTAATTAATTTTTTTTTTTCTATATTTTTTTTTCTATATTTTTCTATATTTTTTTCTACTTAATAGAGCGCCAGTACTTAACACCGCTTATTCTCTTACACTTTACAAATATATGTTTGTATTTACATAAGACTCCGAACACATAAACTTAAGTTGTCGCCATTTTAAAGCAATATGAACTCATATTACACACTGAAAGCAGATAGGTTATAATATTCCTCAGCACTAACTTTATCTAGACATCTACACTAGAAGTGGACGGAGCTGTCACAATATGTGGGCGAAATGACATTTATAAATATAACAATAGATTTTTGAATTTCTTTACCCTCGCAGGTCATTCTAAAAACGCTACTACTTTCTCTAGCAAAGATATGAGGCTTATCAAAACTGATGTAGTAATTAATTTTTGACATCGGAGTTGTGTTCCTTCACCCCAACCCCGATGTTCCATGTTAATTATTCAATGTAAGATAAGCCACAGTCACAATCTATATTGTATACATCTGCACACTGCAAAGCAATATTACATTTTACAGGTCTCAAGCAATGACTCACTCTCTCACTTTTTTAATTATGCTTAATTGTAGTTTTGATGGAAACCCTTCTTAAAATATTTCCAATCCCGTCTGTAACTCCCTAATATATATGCGCGCTACTGTTGTTACTACGTTCATGCTAAAAAAAGTCTCTATTACTTGTACGTAACGGTCATTATAGCTTGCATATTTGTGGTTATTAATCAATGTCTTTTTTATTTGCTACAATTTGTATTTCTTTTAAGATTCAAGATTTTCTTTGTAAATGCAATTAATAATGTTATTGTATAATATTCAAAGTAAGTATGTGATAAGTAATTAGTAAGAGTGAAGTTAGATTCGGTTTCTGCTTTATAGTTAAAGAACATGTAACGCTCTGGCTTACATTGGTTAGCGCACAATTGATTACCAAAAGGCGTCAAACACCGAATGTGTTTTGATTGTTAAGACTGTGACGTGAGGATTATTTAAATTAATATTATTCTTAACTTTTCAACACTTCACTAGCATTGTATTTGATTGAGTTATTGTTTTCTAACAATAGGCCGGCCATCTATTGTTATTTATTGTTAGGCACAAAAAGAACAATTTTTCTAAAAAGTTCTTCTCATATTATTTAAATAAAATAATAACATTGATATATATATATATATATATATATATATATATATATATATATATATATATATATATATATATTGATTTTTTATAATATCTACGATTGTTATATATAATGTATTTTAGGGATTAATACTTATTGTTACTTTAAAAAAGTAGAAAATCTATTTGAATGTTCTATCAATGCTGTATACTGTTCTTTGAGTACTCCCATTCCGTCCATAGATGGCGCAAGTAGTCATACAATTTAATAAAGTATTTCTTTTTTTACAGCTACAGTTAAACTTATAAAATATTATAATAATTTACGAAAATCATTGTTTATCTGACTTAATAAATATTAACAATAAATTAATTAAGTTTTTTTTTCTATTTTGTTTTTCTATATTTTTCGTTATTTGTGTCTACGTAACTGGGCGCCAGTACTTAACACCGCTTATTGTCTTACACTTTACAAATATATGTTTGTATTTACATAAGACTCCGAACACATAAACTTAAGTTGTCGCCATTTTAAAGCAATATGAACTCATATTACACACTGAAAGCAGATAGGTTATAATATTCCTCAGCACTAACTTTATCTAGACATCTACACTAGAAGTGGACGGAGCTGTCACAATATGTGGGCGAAATGACATTTATAAATATAACAATAGATTTTTGAATTTCTTTACCCTCGCAGGTCATTCTAAAAACGCTACTACTTTCTCTAGCAAAGATATGAGGCTTATCAAACCTGATGTAGTAATTAATTTTTGACATTGGAGTTGTGTTCCTTCACCCCAACCTCGATGACCCTTGTTAGTTATTCAATGTAAAATAAGCCACAGTCACAATCTAAATTGTATACATCTGCACACTGCAGAGAAATATTACTTATTACGGGTCTCAAGCATTGACTCACTTTTTTAATTTTTTAATTATGCTTAATTGTAGTTTTGATGGAAACCCTTCTTAAAATATTTCCAATCCCGTCTGTAACTCCCTAATATATATGCGCGCTACTGTTGTTACTACATTCATGCTAAAAAAAGTCTCTATTACATGTACGTAATGGTCATTATAGCTTGCATATTTGTGGCTACTAATCGTCGCCTTTTTTATTTGCTACAATTCGTATTTCTTTTAAGATTCAAGATTTTCTTTGTAAATGCAATTAATAATGTAATTGTATAATATTCAAAGTAAGTATGTGATAAGTAATTAGTAAGAGTGAAGTTAGATTCGGTTTCTGCTTTATAGTTAAAGAACATGTAACGCTCTGACTTACATTGATTAGCGTACAATTGATTACCAAAAGACGTCAAACACCGAATGTGTTTTGATTGTTAAGACTGTGATGTGAGGATTATTTAAATTAATATTATTTATAACTTATTGGTAATCTACTGGCGTTTTATTTGATTGAGTTATTGTTTTCTAACAATAGGCCGGCCATCTATTGTTATTTATTGTTAGGCACAAAAAGAACAATTTTTCTAAAAAGTTCTTCTCATATTATTTAAATAAAATAATAACATTGATATATATATATATATATATATATATATATATATATATATATATATATATATATATATATATATATATATATTGATTTTTTATAATATCTACGATTGTTATATATAATGTATTTTAGGGATTAATACTTATTGTTACTTTAAAAAAGTAGAAAAACCATTTGAATGTTCTATCAATGCAATATACTGTTCTTTGAGTACTACCATTCCGTCCATAGATGGCGCAAGTAGTCATACAGTTTAATAAAGTATTTCTTTTTTTACAGCTACAGTTAAACTTATAAAATCTTTTAATAATTTACGAAAATAAGTGTTTAACTTACTTAATAAATATTAACAATAAATTAATTAATTTTTTTTTTCTATTTTTTTTTTCTATATTTTTCTATATTTTTTTCTACTTAACAGAGCGCCAGTACTTAACACCGCTTATTGTCTTACACTTTACAAATATATGTTTGTATTTACATAAGACTCCGAACACATAAACTTAAGTTGTCGCCATTTTAAAGCAATATGAACTCATATTACACACTGAAAGCAGATAGGTTATAATATTCCTCAGCACTAACTTTATCTAGACATCTACACTAGAAGTGGACGGAGCTGTCACAATATGTGCGCGAAATGACATTTATAAATATATCAATAGATCAATCTTCACAGACGTTTTATATTGATCCAATAACATTCACATTTAGTACTAACTTGTGTCTAAATATTAATTATACAAAATGAACCAGCATGTCAATAGTTGGAGGTGTATAAATATGGATATATGCTTAGCGGAATATTTAAAGTAGTTTGTTTCATACTTTGGACGCTTAAATTAATTCAAAACCTTCAACAACTGTCGGTCTTCAACAACAAGGCGCTCCTTTACAGTACATACGAAGACGACTAACACATACAATTAAAAATATGCCTTCATTGTTATTCTTAAAATATAATTCATAAAAAAAGAGCAACAGTGACGTCAGAGGGTAATACTTTCAACCTCGACTCGGAGTCTCCTTCACGACTTACACGGAAATGCTAAGTTCACAGTCGTCGAGTTCCGACATCTATCGTTGCTAAAGCACAATGTAAGGCCTGTGTCACAGGGAGATCTTTGCAATGTTATTTATAGCAATTGCTATAATTTTAATAAATAAGTAACATATTATATAAGATAAACTCAGATTTATTTCAACCAAAAACAAATTCTAAGTCACGTATAGCAATGGAATAAGTAAACTCCGACATCAACACGTAGGTACCTAGTGGCCTGCCCGGTCCCGCCTTGACTAGCTTCATTGAAGTAGTCTTACAATGTAATGTTTCAATATTGCTCGCGAGTAATGTAAAGTACTGCAATACAAGTACTGCTGACCAACAACTGTAAGAGTAGCTCCGATGCAGCTCCATGTGGCAATAGAAGATGAAGCGGAGCTGGCAGCTCTCAAGCAGAGTGCTGTGATGTACGCGACTAGAATACAATACTATATTTACTACGACGCAAGTGTAAGTATTATTAAATATATAGTTTAACGTTCACAAAATAAACTTCGACTTTAAATGTTTATAATGAATACTCGTATTTGTCTTCATTGTGCTCGCGTCCTTATATCGTACTCATTCATGTCTACCCTCGGTTTGTTTAATAACTCAGTATTTTTGTACTACGCTGATATTGTTACTACCCACTTGCAACGCAAACGAGATGTCAAACGAAAGCAAGTATCTACCTATATAACTATATACCTGTGTGTGGTAAAGTATAAAAATACATATTCTTATTATAAGCTAAATATAATTAAAATAGAAATTTTAAAATGTATATTTTCATGAGTATTTTTCCCGACTATTGCGTTTTATTATGATCATCACACATTCACAGTTTCTTTGAAATCTAAGTAGTTTTATTTAATTTGATAGCAAAGATGGTATTTCTGTATGTTCTGACCACATATGACTACTTTACCTAAATGAAGCATGAAGCTGAAAATATTTTTAAAAAACGTATCTTTGTAAGATTAGAACGTAAGATTTTATTGGGGTGACGGTGTAAGCCAGGTTGGTTTCTATATTTTAATAAATAAAATATTTTAGTACGAAAGGATCAAATATTTTAAATAATTTAATACTTAAGAATATTATTCATATCAAAATATACTATTTTGGCAGACAAGAAATGAATTAGGAGTCTCTCGGTTACCACCGTACGGCTTAATAAATTTAAATACAATTTATGTCTAATTCGGCCATAGCAACAGCGGTTGTGGTTTGTGTCGTGACACGCGGAGAACCAACAGGTGACTCACATGGCTCACCGTCGCTAAGGGATGTTTCCGATACTGGTATCTTTAAGTGTAATTTGCTATCACCAACTTTCAATTTTGACCTAATAAAAATGAATATTAAATTAATTATAACAAAAGTTGAAAGCCTCTGGATTCAACTTATTATTTAAAAAAGCAAAGCTAGGTAATGTCCAAAGACTCACGTTAATGCGTAGGCGACGGTGATAAACAGGCACGAGAGCATTCCGATGTTTTGATTTATTCCTTATCTTGTTTACAATATACTTCATTTCTTCAGGTAAATGCAGCAAACCACAAGGTATATAACGATGAGATGTAACAGGACAAGCAGGATCCCAGGATACACTTTACAGCATGAACACAGATTCACTGAGAATTTTTTATTAATTAATAATTAATAATTAATGTTATAATTAAAATTTTTTATACGTTTTTTCTTAAATGTTTCTTAAATGAGAATTTGTTATATTTTTTAACTTAGAGAACAATATTTTAAACGCAGCACTTCACCTCTTGGCAGTTTTTTTTAATAATATGAATTATGTGAGATCCGGAACGAGTCTACTAAGCGGTTTTCAGGCACTGCGAATATCCCAATTCCACCGCTGCCACCAAATTGTTATATCGAAAACGGTGATTGAGTTTTTAAGAAACTTTATTTGATTAATATAAGAAAAAATACACTCCACGAACTTAATATTATTTAAAGACAACCGCTCAGATTGGATGAAGAGAGTAGACTGACTGAGAAGGGAATGATAAACTATTGGGAGAGGGGAACCACTGGGTCAGCATAAAGACATGCAGTTTAGGATAGGTGTAATAATGCTTATAAGTATGCGTCGAAAAAACAAAGGCCAATTCTATTTAAATATGTTTTTAGTCAGTTGATTGGCAAGGTCGAGGTGGCCTGTTGTATAAAAGAATTGGGAACTTGGGATCAATTGAAATGATTCTTAAAAACACAGTTTAGCCAACCCAAACATTATTCACATCTCTTGATGGAACTTCAAGAAAGTCTTTTTACTATAAAGGTTTTACTATAAAGGGAATTGATCGAAAGATATGTTATAAATAGTGGTAATAAAATGAATTGCCTCTAAAATAGAAGAAATTCCAGCGAAATGTAAAGAAAAAATTGCTAAATCTACTGAGGATCCACTATGTGTAATATTTGATGATAGAGGGGAGCAAACAGTTCATCCTGTTCCTGTTCCATTTTCTACAATTCTTCTAGAAATCAGTAAAATTAAGGAGGGCGGAAGAAGTCAAAAACTTATATTATTTATTCCAGGGAAAACTATATCAGGGGCTCCAAGAATTAAAGGTACTAATCAATTTCCAAATCCTCCAATTATAATATAATAAATGCATGAGCTGTGACTGTGAATAGTATTATAAATTTGATCATCTCCAATTAAAGATCCTGGATTACCTAATTCTATTCGAATTAAAGTACTTAGAGATGTTCCTACTATTCCTGCTCAAATTCCAAAAATAAAATATAAAGTTCCAATATCTTTATGATTTGTAGGAAAAAGTCATTTTTGCAAATAAAATGGCTGAAGTTAAAAGAATTTTCTGTTTTATTAATTTTATATTCAAAAATGATTTAAAATTGCAAATTTTAGGGTATAATTGTAACAAATATTAAAACTTTTAAAAATAGGGCTTAAAGAATTTCTTTATAAATAGTATTGAATATTACTAGTTTATGTTAACTTAAAACCTTATTTTTTAAAAAATAAGTATCTAATAATTATGCCTGTTAATGGAATTATACATATTAAAAAAATTAATTACAAAAAATTAATTATTATTAATAAAAAATTATATCATTTTATTTTAAAAGAAAAAAATATAAATGATGAATAAATAATTCGGATATAAATAAAGAATATAATTAAACTAGTTATGATATAAAAAATAATAATAAAAAAATAATTGAAAATTAAATAATTCATAATTAATCATTTAGGGAAAAATCCTAAGAAGGGGGGAGAGCCCTCCTAAAGGCAAAAAATTAATTATGATTGAAATTATAATTGAAAATTTAATTAAAAAAATAAAATTATAATTAAATAATTGATTAATAAAGAAAATATTAGTAATATATAATAAAATAAAAATCTAATAAATAAGAATATTGAATAAAATAAAAAGTATAATATTCATAAATGTTCCCTTATTATTAAAGCTGAAATTAATCATCCGATATTATTAATAGAGGAGAAAGCTGTTAATTTTCGTAAAGAAGTTTCATTAAATCTCCCAATAACTGCAATTATGACATTTAAAATTATAATTAACATTAAAAAAGTATATTTATATTAAAAGATAATAAAATTATACGTGAATTTTTTTGTCAAGTTATTAAAATAAATCTATTAAATCAATTCAGCCCTTCTATAATATAATATTAGGGAATCAAAAATGAAAGGGAGCTGAACCTCTCTTTATTAATATTGCAGAATTTATAATAATTTATAAAAAAATATCAAATAAGAATATTTTTATTAAAAATAAATTCAATAAAATAGAAAATAAGAAAATTATTGAAAAATTAGATTGGATGAGGAAATATTTTAATGAGACTTCAGAATTGAGAAGATTATTGGGGATGAAACAAGGGGAATAAATGTTAATAAATTAATTTCTAATCCAATTCAACATCCTAATCAGGAATTAGAAGAAATAGAAATTATAGTTCTAAAAAGTAAAATAAATAAGAAAATATTTTATTAGAATTATTAATAAATAAAATTAAAAATAAGAAAAATCTAAGAATGCAATTTAAATTCATTATTACAAATTATATTTTAGTGTAAAATGCACAATAATTTTTGAAATTATTATAAATGTAATAAAGGTAAAGACTTACATTATTTATCCTATCAGAATAATCCTTTTATCAGGTACTTTATTTTTTAAAAAAGAGATTTCCTTTATATTTGGGGTATAAACCCAAAAGCTTATTTAAGTATTAACAATGGCTTATCAAAAATTTATATTAATAATTTATATTATGAATATATTAATGAAATATTTTTTTTAAATATATATATATATATATATATATATATATATATATATATATATATATATATATATATTATGAAAAAAATAGAGAAAAATTGTGGTTATGATTGCTTTTTGATATATTTTCATTAGTGGTAGTCCATTCTTCGTCAATTTTGAGCTCAATTCAAATTATATATATATATATATATATATATATATATATATATATATATATATATATATATATTTAATTTTATTTAATAAAAATATTTATTTAATAAAAATTATATTATATATAAAAATATATTATATATAAAAATATTTATTTAATAAAAATGATATTTTTATTAAATAATTAAATTAGAGTAATTAAATGAATATTAAAAATTTAATTTAAAAAATCTATCTAAGATTTGATTATAATAGATAAAATTGATTATTTTAAGAAAAAAATATATAAGTAACCAAATAAATTATGATTTACAGGATTTAGGATTATAAAAAAAATATCTAAGTATTTAAAATTCATAAATTTTAATTATTATTCATAAATTTTAATTATTATTCATAAATTTTAATTATGTTAATTTTAATTATTATTAAAAAGTCTTGATAAATATCTTAAAAGATTTTCATACAATGAAACAGAAAAAATGATAAAATCAGTTCAATAACACATTAGCAATTTTATCAACTTTAACAAAACAATATATAATAATAATAATTTAAAATTTATAAAAATACATAATTAAATAAATCAATAAAAAAAACTATAATATCTTATATATTGGAGAACTCAAAACACAAATTACTGAACATCTTTATCCATACCATTCATATATACATGTTAACATATACATACATATTAACAATTAATTGTTTAATTTTCAAAACTGAGAAGGCTAATTTGAATTGACCTCAAAAATGACGAAGAATGGACTACCACTAATGAAAATATATCAAAAAGCAATCAAAAGCAAAAAAATTATAATATAGGTATTTTTCAAATTATTTGTAATTTTAGTTATTCTTACCGGCTATAGTTAAAGGGATCATGGAACAGATCAATTATTTATATTGATTAAAGAAATAAATATAAACAATACATTATGATCTATGTACTGTCATAATACAAGAATATTGTTATAGACTACAATTAGTAATTCTTAATGTAGTTTAAAATATAATAGGAATTTTATTATATTTGTCTTCATTTATTATAAGAATCATAGTACAAAAATACTAATAAATTATAAAAAAATAGACTGATTGATGATGATGTTTAAAACCATGTTTAAGAGTATAGTTCCTGGTCATATACGCCTTATATATACACTTGAAAGTGTATGAATATTATAAAATTGATTTACAAACTATTTATAAAGCTTGTACCTTACCTTATAATAAAATTATTAACCTTATAATAAATATAATAAACCTCCTTTTTCAAACATAGATAGACTAAAACTTTAAAATAGTGCAGTTTTAGAAACATAGAAACAGGTGCCTCGCCTGGACAACATACTGTCCAGTATGCTGCTTCACTGTCAGAGACATGTCAGCTCGAAGTATGAGCAAATATGACTTAAATAACAACTATACATAGTTCCACTTCCTTTAACATTTGATTTTACCACATTTTGTTATATATTTATAATGAAATGTTATAATGTTGGCTTATTTTACTAATTTAGGGATACAAGGGCATAAAGTATTCGGATATAAGGTATAATGATAATGCTAGCAAATATTACAAAGGAGAAAGACAAATACAAATTGGTAAAATTGATAATCATTTAGCTACAATACAAATGACATGGCAAAGACTGTAACTGAAAGAGCCTAACATTAAAAAAAGATTTTTTTAGAATGCATGGCTTTGTGGTTAAAGCTCTTGGATATTAAACAAGAACCGCAAGTTTGTGTCCCGCTGCATTCAAAATTCGCGGTGAAGCCTCCCTCACCCTCACCCACACCTCCCTCACCCTCAATTCCCTCATCTGCCTCACAGTGTTTCATCTATGTTGCTGTTATTTATATGTTTTTTCAAACTTAGGATAAAAAAATGTATGAAAATTTGAATGCAGCGGGACAAGAACTTGCGCTTCTTGTTTAATGTCCAAGAGTTTTAAACTAATCATCATAATCCTGGATTCCAGACCCTTCCACACTCCAGCCCAGCCGAGCCTGCCTACGACGACGTCGACGACTACCCACTGTTGCTGTCTTGTCCAGGAACGGGCAAAATTAAAATTGATTTTAATTACATTTCCCAACTCTAATAGAAAAAAGAGCGGCGTTATGTTCCACCACTCAATAAAACAAATAGGAAAAATACACATTCTAATAATAGTAATAGAGCATAGACTCGCTTCACACAAACACGCAAATAAACGACTCCTCTGGGATGTCGCATCCTCACAGTGCGAGGCGACACCACTTAGCTCATGCAACGAGAAACTAGCGTACTTCAAAACGCATTCCCTGAGTAATAGAAGAGACGCGTTGTGTTTAATGTGTCTATACAAGTGTCTCAACAACACACGTGATAGTCCGGGTGTAATGTCAAAGCTCATATTCAATACTCCGTCTCGGTCACGCACTCCCTCTGCGAACAACTGTGTCAGCTGACAACTGCGCGGTGTCACGACTATCCCAGATGTCAAATGATTACAACGGTATCCGAGACACATTTGGGACTCTTTGGTAAAATACTAATTTAAAGTCATTTCCCGCATTTTAAAAATAACACATAAATAATGAGTAAATTCAAAATGTATGTTATTTAATTAGTGTGTAATGACGATTGATAATTGTGTGATGTGTAATAATTATTATTAACAAATAATGTAAATTCTAATCAATGTACAATAATTTATTTTCCTATATGTAATTTCTTTTTCTATGTAATTTGACATTGCGTTCTAATTATTTTTTGTTTTATTTCTAAATTAATTCAAAACTTGACATTTATGTTAAAAAAATTGTATTCCCAAAGTTATAGGAATATATTTATCAATCAATTATTTGTTAGCGCACATTATACATAATAAAAAAATTAAAAGTTTAATGTAATTGTCGCTGGTGGATCTAAATAAATAAATAAAATGAAATTCCAAGCTACAACTCTGAACGGGCTCCTGCCTGCTTCGAGCCTGCTCCGATATACAAATGTAAAAGACGAAATTCGGTCCACAACGGAAAATTATCAATTTTTATTATTGCAAAATAAAGAGATAAAAATAAACTTTTAAATATATAGAGAAAACGCAAAGTAAAGTAGAGTATCTTCACTCTGTACGCGGATTGAAGTTACTTTGATGACTTACAAAGAGCTCAAGTTCACAGCCGTCTAGTTGCGATATCTTTAGTTCCTGAGCACAATGTAAGGCCTGTGTCACAGAGAGGTCTTTGCAATGTTGCATCTTGTGCGTAAATTTAATTAACAAGTACCAAATAATAACGTATTGAAAATTTAACTTTGAAACCAAATACAGGTTTATTTTAACCAAAAATAAAAGCTACGTATAGCAATGTAATAAAGTAAACTCCGCAATCATCTATCGTCTGCGTGTACCTTCCTGCGAGCCTGCCTGGTCCCGCCCAGTCCCGCCTTGCCTGGCTTCATTTAAGTAGTCTTACAATATAATGTTTCAACATTGCTCGTGAGAAATGTACAATACTGGAATACAAATACTGGAATACAAATCATGATTTCCTTCATTGTGCTCGCGTCCTAATATCGTACTCATTCCTGTCTACCCTTGGTTTGTTTAATAACTCAGTATTTTTGTACTAAGCTGATATTATTACTACCCACTTGCAACGTAAACGAGATGCGGAACCGACAGCAAGTAGTATCTACCTATATACTTATGTACGTATGGTAAAATGAAATGGTATATTACCTACATATTAACATGTTATTATTAAAATGGAAATTATAAAATTTAATTACTAAAATGTGTATTTGTATGAGTATTTGTTTCCTGACTTTATTGTTCTTCATTATAATCATCATACTTGCACAGTTCCTTTAACTCTGAAGAAATTTTATTAGTAAATATTTATGAAACATTTGCCACAAGTAAAGTCTCTCTTATAATAAAACTCAGATAACATTATTATAACATTTGTCTATTCTGACCATATATGGTCATTTCTACATCGCGCTATGAACATTTAGTTATCAAGTGAGTATAAATGACAGTAACATCGATCACATCAATGGAGTCTGCCGCCTTGAGGTACGCCAGTCGCCAAGCTGGTCTACTTTGGCGTCGTTCAGATGAAGCCTTCTAGCTTATACACTCCCAAGAGACCGCACTCACAGTGCCCGGTCTCTCCGTGGCCACAGTGACTCAGATCACTCCCGATTGATTGCCACGTGCGCGACGACATC
Organism: Dryadula phaetusa; assembly: GCA_032432895.1. Taxonomy (NCBI): domain Eukaryota; kingdom Metazoa; phylum Arthropoda; class Insecta; order Lepidoptera; family Nymphalidae; genus Dryadula; species Dryadula phaetusa. The sequence continues at coordinate 1,546 of JAOYRS010000105.1, read as the reverse complement.
TCGTCCGCGTCCGATCTCAGGGACGACTTCGGTCGTTCCCTCTTCTCCCCTCAAGGAAGGCCAGCGCTGATGGTTCTCGCACCACCAGCGACTCGTGTTGACTCCACTTTTTGCCTTTTGGTTTTAAAATTTAATTTAAGTTAAAAGTGTCGAACTTTTATGAATATCAATTAGCACTGCATCATCTGCGTACAACAGAATGTTAACTGTCGAATCACTAACTTTCACTCCTTGAAAATAGCTATCCAAATACAAATTGAACAGCCAAGCTGACATGGCGCAGCCCTGTTTGACACCCAATTGAATATCAAACTGAGGCGACATGCCAGCTTCTCTGTCACATATCTTAGACCTGAAAGACGCATATTTCCGAATAAAAGTTCATAAAAAATCTGGAAAAAGATCAAGATTCTATTTTGAAGATAAATTGTTTGAATTTAATGTTTTACCATTCGGGTTAAGCACAGCCCCATATATTTTTATTAAAAATAACCAAGCTTGTAGTTAAAGTGTTGCGATCTCTCGGCTTCTTTATAACTGTGCATAATAAAAAGTACCCAGTGTAATACCCAGGATGTTGAAGAATAATTATCCCAAATTTCATTGTAATCTAAACGGGAGTTTCCGTGTAATGCTTAAACAAACAGACAGACAGTCAAAATTTTGTTAATCACATTTTTATGTTCAGTATCAATGTAGTAAGACGTCGTGCTACTTTTATTTACATTACCAAATGTACAAAATTGACCCTTACGAGTAAAATCACATGTGGATCATGATGTCATATGTGGATGGGTGTAACGGCATGTGGACTGTGATGTCATATGTGAATGGATGAAAGCATATGTGGACCAAGATGTCATGTGTGGACGGGTGAAATCACATGTGGACCAAGACGTCATGCGTGGATGGCTGAAATCACATGTGAACCAAGTTGTCATATGTGGATGAGTGAAATCACATGTGGACCAAAATGACATGTGTGGATGGGTGAAATTACACGTGGACCAAGATGTCATGTGTGGATGGGTGAAATCATATGTGGACCAAGACGTCATGTGTGGATGGCTGAAATCACATGTGAACCGTGATGGCATATGTAGATGGGTGAAATCACATGTGGACCGTGATGTCATATGTGGATGGGTGAAGTCACATGTGGACCAAGATGTCATGTGTGGATGGGTGAAATCACATGTGGGCCGTGATGTCATATGTGGATGAGTGAAATCACATGTGGACCAAGACGTCATGTGTGGAAGGGTGAAACCACATGTGGACCGTGATGGCATATGTGGATGGGTGAAATCACATGTGGACCAAGATGTCATGTGTGGATGGGTGAAATCACATGTGGACCAAGATGTCATGTGTGGATGGGTGAAATCATATGTGGACCAAGACGTCATGTGTGGATGACTGAAATCACATGTGGACCAAGATGTCATATGTGGATGGATGAAATCACATGTGGACCGTGATGGCATATGTGGATGGGTGAAATCACATGTGGACCAAGATGTCATGTGTGGATGGGTGAAATCAC
>JAOYRS010000104.1:152500-267668 GCA_032432895.1 Dryadula phaetusa | reverse complement strand
GTTTTATGCCGCCGACAACGAATGTCAGCAAGCCCATAAGCTCGCCGAACATCGAAGTCAAGCGGCATGTGTTCATGCACAATTGCAACTTCTTTTATTACACGAATGCAATCGGTTCATTACACAGTTTATTTAAATAGACTATAATTTAAATAATCTATTATATAATATGTTATGTGTACTTTTAATAGACATATTTGATTTAAATATTGAAACATATATTATATTTAAATTTGTTATACAATATATCATATAATACGTTACACACTCCTTAAAGGCAGCCTTCTTTTCACGAATCATCTCCTGCACTTTGCCATTCCCCCACCATGTCTCCCTATCGATGACTCGTCTTCCCCTAGAAAGACCAAGACCTGTTTACCCTCCGCAATAATTAATGACTGGGCTCGATTCCAAGCTTTCTAAGCAGTTTCGATTTTGGTCGATAGATTTTGACTCTCTACCTCAGCCAGGAAGTCGGTCTGCATCGGTCCATTCAGCAACCACCACTTGATTCTAGGTTGGACGTTTCTCAGCTACTTTCTTTTTCAGGGTAGAGACATAGTCCATGACAAGGAGACGATGTTGGACCATCAGGCTTTCATCCGGAATGACTTTATAATTCGTCACCCCTGCTTATATGACACCGCCTGGTCAGCTGATAATCTATTTGAGTGGAGTGGGACCCTCTCTTGTACGTGATGAGGTGCTGAGGATTTTCTTGGAAGAACGTGTTCACGATAGCCAAATCAGACACAATACAGGTGCTTAGATAATTTTCTCCCTCTGTATTGCGACGTCCATAACCATAACCACCGTGAACACGTTTATACGTTTCCGTAGCCCTACCTACGTGACCGTTCAAATCCCCCCCCAATTATGATTACTTCGGCAGCCGGTATAGCAGGTAGAACCTCTTCAAGCTGCTCCGAGAATGATTTCTCATCGGCCACGCTACAGCCCGCCTTAGGTGGTAATTAGGTACTAATTAAGTTATTAATTACACCCTCAATCAGTACCTTCACCCGCATTAGGCGATCGTAGCGACGGTCAACTTCAAAGAGACCATTCCTAAGCTCTTTAGATTGCACTACCAGCCTTGCCTGAAGGTGACCCAGTGTATATAAGCTGGTAACCCTGTCCGATGTTACGGGACTTGTTGCCTCTCCAGCGCGTTTCCTGTAGGAAAGCACATCTCAGCCATCTGACCTCCAAACCCCACATAGTGGGTAAAACAAGGGAAGGAAAAAAGAAACAAAAGGGGAGATGGGTTTGGAAATGGGGGAAGGGGTTGGTGACAAGACACCGCTTTTATGAATTAGATAGAAATATGATAGTGGTGGCTTGAGGATCTGGGGTCGCATACCCATATGCCCAAATGCCAGGAACGTAAGTCGTTTACAGACTATTCCGAACCCCGACATCGAACTGAGTTATACTCGGAACTTCGGTGCCGTGATGCACGTCTTGAGACCGCTCGCACCGATCGCCGCGTTCCAAATGGAGTTTCGACCTCATACATTACGAGTAAAGTGCAACTAGTAATGTCACATTGTTTAGAGCCTCCCGACACTCGGGGCTCCACAGTGAGTGTATCCTTGCCAGATTGGACTAGGTTGGCTTCGACCTTAGAGGCGTTCAGGCATAATCACGCGGATAGTAGCTTCGCACCACCGGCCGCTCGGCCGTGTGCATGAACCAAATGTCCGAAACTGTGGTTCCTCTCGTTCTGAGTAGTATTATTATCGCAACGATGAGCCATCAGTAAGGTAAAACTAACCTGTCTCACGAAGGTCTAAACCCAGCTCACGTTCCCTTTTGATGGGTGAACAATCCAACGCTTGGCGAATTATGCTTCGCAATGACAAAATAATGTGGACAGCTTTGACAATTATTATGAATTAGTTAATTATACTGGTAACATCACGGACTTGTTTTATCTGTGCGAATTGTATAAAAGCAATAACTCCTTCAGCCTATCTGTAATGTATAATTTAAAATTATCTTGGTATGTCGATGCGTCGCATTGAAACACCGAAGTCTTTTGTTATTAGGAAATGTTAATTTATTTTAAATGAAACTATTTTAAATGGATAATCGCGTGTATAAAAAGTCAGTCTACCTCGTGTATAAAAAGTCAGTCTACCTCGGACTCTGTAAGCTTTTCGAAACGTCTGTTTTTCTGTATATGTTTTTATATTAAAATATACGCGCCTAATCCATTTAAAATAATTTTATTTAGAATGTGTAAACTAAGGTCCTCGCTAATTTCTCTAGATACATATGTCACTCACTCGGAACACCCATCGCGTCACTAATTTTTTCCATTCCGTATGTTTTGCAATTAAATTACGATGTTGAGGGTGATTATTGTCATAGAGCACCGGCTTGGTTCTCACCAGCTTTGTTAACATTTCGTCATTTTCTTTGTTAAACAAACTTATTTTACACTAGACACTTGTAAAAACCATAAAAAGTCATTTTCCATAAAGCGAGAAGTTATTGACTTTTAAAACTTGCATGTTTTTACATTTAAAGAAACCTTATTAATAAATAATAAATTTTTAGTATAATTAATAAAAAAATAATAAATTATTACAGACACGTCGCACGGGGCGTGCGAGTGAGATGAGGCCGGCGTGCGCATACGCATGATTCATAATAATGACAATGACTTGTAATAAAACTAGCAAATTCGATTCCCATTATAAATAACTAAAAATATAAATATAAGAGAATGTTTTAAATACAAAGCGTCAGTCACATTCGAGAGGTCGTTGCGTGCGCGCACTTTGTGTCTATTTCTAGCCGAGGTAACAACGCTACGCATATTCCATAAAATGTAATCCTGTGGAAATACCGGTATGTAATGCATTTTATATGCCAATTTTACGTTATTAATATGTGTTCTACTCACGGGTAGAGGGCTTGAAACCTGGTCAGATGTATTTTACATTTACTAATGTTTACGGTCCGTGTATGTACATATATATCAGAGCATAAATGGTTTCAAAGTATTCCGTTTTATTTATATGTTAAAAGTAAATAAAATGATTGATTTCAGACATAAAAATACAAAAGCAATATATAAAATCATACATCATGGATGATAAAGCATCACATCATTTGGAGAAGGTTACGTCTCAGTTAAAGAATCTGAAATACGATTTGGTGCAGCTAAACGACGTAAGAAAATCTAGATTAGAAAACGACGACACAGACTCTTCGTTTGAAGATGACGAGAAACCGCTGTCTCGTGCTGAGGAGAATGCTATCGAGGAATGTCTGAACGACACTCAAGGCACTCTATCCAAAGTTTATTTAAGAATATTTGAGGACACCGACCTCCACAGAGTAAAAAAACCAAGACAGAAACGGAAATCCCAACAAACGCGAATAACAATGGATTTTGATAAAAGTTGCACAGACTGCGACTCCTCGTCTTTGGATGAGATCACGTATAGCAGATCCAGTTTGGCCGAGACCAGCTGGAGCGGGGCGACGGAACCGATGAACGTGGACAGAAGAAACATACAAACCTCTATGGATCAGGCGATAAATCATACTGAGAATTTGTCATTACGAGCGGATATTATGAAGGGTTATAAGAGTCCGCTTCAACAGAATAAGAAGCCATTCCATTTGTTCAATAACACCGGGAGAGTTGTAAGACGCAAGCGGCGAGACTCTCCTCCAGTTAGGAAGAATGACAAGGCTCATGTGCACAGTTTCTTCTCCGCTATGGCGCACTTGTTGTCGACGTTCGCCGATGGTCACATAGAAGAGGCCAAACGTTTGGTGAACTCGATTTTGCAAGAAATGGTTGAAGATCTGAAGAACCGGCTGAAAGATACAGAACCAAGCAGCACACCACAAGATTATGCGATAGTCCCTACAGATCTTCGCTTAATAGAGTATAGATTGGCGAGACTGCCATTTGTAGGGTAATCAGCTGAATGATGATGAAGTGGGAACTTTTCACTTGCAAGAAAAGCGTAAAGTTAAAACAATATAATAAATATTTTATTTTGCCCGAAATTATAAAGAATTTTATTTCATTTCACATCCCAAATGCTCATAATTTGACTGTAGATAATTTGAAGGTTATGACCTGTAGGTTCGATTCTGTACTTAGAAATTATATTATTTAGAAAGCATATTATTAAAGATAGAAAATAACAATTAAAAATGCATACATTTCCTCGTCTTGTTCAAGATAAAAGCACAGCGTTAGATTCCGCTACTCGACACGCAATGGTTTTTAAATCTATATATATATGTCTTATATCAATGTAATTTTTTGTTTAACATTAAATTTAAAACAATAGTTAAGTAACATCGTCCATTCCTGTTAGTATCGACTAACATCGTGCAAAATGGCCGGCTCGCTGGGTCGAGTTAGCCAACGGCTGTGGCTGCCACCGGGACTGACTAAATTCGATGGTAGCAGGAATGGGCTAGGAAGCAGGTCGGCAAGTTCGATCCGACCAATCCCGGGGACACACATCTGTGGCTAGATAATAGGCGGTAGAAGTTACACGCATCGATTGATGGATTCAAACTCCGCGAATCCTCACCACACACGGCATCCACTATGTGGACAAGGGAAAGGTACAGTTACATCCCTAAACTGCATGTCTTTATGCTAACCCATTGATTCCCTGCATTAGCACATCTTTCCTCTCCCAATAGTTTGTCATTCCCTTCTCAGTCAGTCTACTCCCTTTATCCAATCTGAGCGGTTGTCTTTAAATAATAATAAGTTAGTGAAGTGTATTTTTCTTATATTAATCAAATAAAGTTTTTAAAAACTCAATCACCGTTTTCGATATAACAATTTGCTGGCAGCGGTGGGATCCGGATATTCGCAGTGCCTGACAACCGCTTAGTAGACTCGTTCCATTCCAATAATCCTTTAGGAATTAATAGTAATATAGATAAAATCCCTTTTCACCCATTTTTTATTTTTAAGGACTTAATCGGACTTATGATTTTAATTTTCTTATTATCTATACTTACTCTAATAAATACTTGCCTTCTAAGAGATCCTGATAATTCTCCGATATTTCTGCTAATCCTTTAGTAACCCCAATTCATATTCAACCTGAATGATATTTTTTATTCGCTTATGCAATTCTTTAATCAATTCCAAATAAATTAGGAGGAGTAATTGCTTTAGTAATATCTATTCTAATTTTAATTATTTTACTTTTAATTGTTTTTAAATCAAATTTCATTCTGAATTATAGTTATAACTGTTATCTTACAAACCTGAATTGGAAAACGACCTGTAGAAATACCTTATATTACTGGTCAAATTGTAACTTTAATTTATTTTTTCTTATTTTATTATTAATCTAACTTTAAATAAATTTTGAGATAAATTAATTTTTAACATTTAAATTATAAGCTTATAAACGCATTTGTTTTGAAAACTTAAGAACAAAAAATATTCTATTAATTTATACTAAATTTAGTTTATAAATAAAAATTATTTTTAAGCTTAAAAAATAATAAATAATTTAAAGAAACTGTCAAATATCTCTTTCAACAAAAATATATTAATTTATCATATCAATATCGAGGTAAAGTTCCACGAACTCAAATAAAAAAAATATATAAATACCAATTTTTAATTAAATAAAAAATTAATTCATTACCCTCTTAAAAATAATTACAAATAATATTCTTATAAATAAAATACTAGAGTATTCTGCTAAAACTATTAATGCAAATCCCCCACTTCTATATTTAACATTAATTCCAGAAACTAATTCTCTGTCCCCCTCAGCAAAATCAAGGAGTTCGATTTGTTTCAGCTAAGATAGAAGAAAAAAAAACATATTATTTTACTAAATTAAAATTTATCACTATAATTATTCTAGATGTTAAAATTAACTTCATAAGAAATTGTTTGAGCTACTGCTCGAAAACCCCCTAATAACGAATAATTTCTATTAGAAGGTCAACCAGTTATTAATAAGGTACAAACACCAATTCCAGTACAACATAAAAAAAATAATATTAAATATAACTATATTAAATAAATAAGGAATTAATATTCAAATAATTAATGATAATATAAATCTAATAATGGGAGAAAAAAATAAGGAAAATAATTTGAATAATTTAAATATACTTGTTCTTTTGTAAATAATTTTACAGCATCAAGTTAATGTAATATAATAAAGGCTGTAAAATTCCTATAAATCCCAATTTATTAGGCTCCTTTCGAATTTGAATATATCCTAATAATTTTCGCTCTAATTATGTTCAAAAAGCAACTCCAATTAAAATTAAAATCCCAATCATAATATAAATGATATCTATTATTATCAATATTACTTATATAATAAATTATATATTTATGACTACCAAAATAGTGTATTTTGATATTAATAATATTCTTATTTATTAAATTATTTCAAATATTTGATCCTTTCGTATTAAAATATTTTATTTATTAAAAGATAGAAACCAACCTGGCTTACACCGGTTTGAACTCAGATCATGTACAATGTTAATGATCGAACTGTTCAAGATCAAAATGTTAAACTTTTGCATTTAAATTTTATCTTAATCCAAAATCGAGGCCGCAGCCTTTTTTTATTTGTACTAAAAAAAGAATTACACTATTATCCTTAAGGTATTTTTTATCATTATTACTAATTTTATTTTATTAAAAATATTTTTTTATAATAAATTAATATTAATTTAAAATTCATATTTTATTATTTTTTATATAATAAATTTTATTTCTAAACAATATAAATTTTTAAAAAATCAAAAATATTTTTATTTTTTATAAATCTTCAAATTAAAGTTTATCACTTATTTTTTTTAATTAAAAAAATTAATAGTTTATATAATAAATTATTAAATACTTTAAATTATAAATTACATTTCTTTCATAAAAAAACTAGATATATTTTAAAACGATTAACATTTCATTTCTAATTAATTATTTAAAATACAAAATAAATATATTCTACATTATCTTTTTTAATTAATTAACTCTTTTAAATTCGAGATTTTATTATTTCTAAAATATTTTTTAATAAACTACACAAGATACAATAAATTAAATTTACTTTTTTATTATTTTTTTTCATTTTATTTCAAATTTCTTATACAATACTATTTAACTATAAAAATGTACATTTTTCTTTACTTTAATACCCCTAATATTATTTATTTTTCTATTACTTATATAACTTATTTCAATATTTAAATAAAAGTGTTTAGTCAATTTTTAAATAATAAGAATTATTAAAATAATTAAAATGATCTACTAAAACTTTTATGTAAAATAAATAAAAAATAATTTCTTAAAATATAAAATTTTATCTATTGTATATCAAATCCTAAATAGATTTTATTATATTAAAATTTTTATTTTTTTTTAATTACTCTAAATTAATTATTTAATATAAATTAATATTTTTCTCTTTTTTTTCATAATATTGATGTTAAAAAAATTTATTAATATAATCCTATAATAATCACTTAAATCGAAAAATATTAATAAAATAATATTAATTAAATAAAAAATATTTTGTTAATATATTCATAATATAAATTGTTAATAAAATTAATATAAATTTTTAAGCCATTGTTCATATATTTTATATAAAAAAATAAACTTAAATAAGCTATTGAGTTCATACCCCAAATATAAAAGAAATCTCTTTTTTTAAAAAATAAAGTGCCTGATAAAAGAATTTTTACCTTTATTATATTTTATAGAACTGAACTGTACCTAATAATTTCAAAAATTATTGTGCAATATCATTCATCATTATAGTACGCTAAAATATAATTTGTAATAATGAATTTAAATTTCATTCTTAGATTTTTCATCTTTTTTATTTTATTTATTAACAATTCTAATAAAATATTTTTTTATTTATTTTATTCTATAGAACTATAATTTCTATTTCTTCTATTTCCTGATTAGGATGTTGAAGTAGATTAGAAATTAATTAATATAAGATTTATTCCTCTTATTTCATCCCCCTGTTGTATCTATCTAGATATACACATGTTTAGTGCCATCATAATATAAAACCCACACCAGTAACGTTAATAAAGTAGTCTTATATCAATATTCGGGCGTTTCATTTCCCCCGTCCTCATATGGCGACCCTGCCAGCGCAGTATGCGCATCGGTGACGCGAGATGCTTTAATTTAAATTACCGACACGTGTAAATTCAAACTCGCCAAAGTTCAAAGTTAATAATGGTCACTGTAGTTTAAAATATGTGTAATTCGAAAGCAGAAAAGGAGGACATTTTTATAAACCAAAATTCTGTAGCTGGCGAAACTAATGCGTATATAAAAGAATTAAAATTCCATGCGTCCACCACAAACATCTTATGAGTCTGTTTATCATCTAAGTTGTATGGAGAGTATACCGAAAACTGCATCATCGCTGGGTCCAGCAGGGTATACATCAATATGTACTTCGTGAATCGTTCAGACGTCAATGGGCTGCCCTACACGGCTCTCCAGCTATTGCTGAACAAGAAACATAAATTGAAGTGATTTTGGATTGGAGCCGCGTCTAAAAATTGTTAATATTCCAGAAAGAAAAATTTGTGATTTGTCCACACAGTGCGCGAGTAACGTGACGGGATGGAACGCAGAGACGGAGTTTGAGAGTTTTATATAATTATAATAATACATATTATGTAGCAATATATTTGTAATAACTAGATAATTAGTGTTAAAGTATTAATATTATTTTTGTATAACTTCAAAAATACGTAATTAGTAATAATGAATTTTAGTAATATTCATAATTTTTATATTTTTTTATTTATATTACTTTTTTTAAAATGAATTTTATTAATCTGTGTGTTTTTAAGTTTGTTTTTCTTGTAATACATGTTAAGTTAGCCTATAAGTGTGATGTATTCTATATATATATATATATATATATATATATATATATATATATATATATATATATATATTGTAGTAAATAAAATATTCAACAAAGTAAATACCATCTGACCAAGGATCGAAACCTCTGCCAGCGAGTACAACATATATCAATAATAGAATTAAAAAAACATATAAAATGCAATACATACCGGTATTTTCACACTATATGCAAAATGCGGAGCTTTGTTATCTCGGCTATAAATAAACAAAACGTGCGCGCGCGCAGCGCCGGCTCGAGTGTGACTGACGCTTTGCACTAAAAACATTCTCTTTACATCCTCTTAAAAATATATTTGTATTTAAATTTATTTATAATAGGAATCGAATCTGCTACTTTTATTACGTTTAAAATATAGTCACTTGTTCTACATCTGGTGCCTTTTTCCTGTGCTATGACGGTTGACTTCAAAATGCGCGTTGCGTTGGTAACTTGTACGTCACTACTCATGTCTGTATATCAAACATATGGCAGTGTGTGTAATATTTATTTAATGTATTTTCAATGGATTAAAGTGGGAAATACTTGCTACTTTACTATTTTTAAAGTGTTATTCCACACTTAGGATTAAAAAACAACTTATTTATAACATCTTGCAAAATACATAAGTTACAACAAACGTTTACGAATATCGACAAGTTACTACTTGTCGATATTCCAAGCACTCTTCTCTACTGAGAAGAGTGCTTGGATGGTTTCTAAAATGGTGATGGTTCGAATCTCACTGCGTTCAAATTTGAATTTTTATACAATTTTTTTCAAAATGTTAAAACTATTTGCATTTTGCTCTATATATAGGTACATCTACTAGTTGTTGTTTATCCCGCATAGCAGGGTAATTAGAAAGTGCTTAGAGTCAATACACTCCACCGTACTTCCATTTCTTCTGAATTCCAGACATTGCTTGTTGAGTAATGGAACTTAACGCCGCACTACGTTATATCAGAGCGAGGAACTGAAATTAATGTAAATATAATCACTCCCCCGAGACGTATTTCTTATACTTCCATATCAATGACTATTCAATATTCACGGTTTTTATGTTCGTTACATTTGTGTTATTTTGTGTTAGTGCTTTTAATGTATAATTTAATGACGTCATCATAACGTATTAGAACATTGGCTACTGGTAAAGTTAACTTTAAGAGTGTATCTATAATTATAATAACTATAAGATTTAATAATCGATATTTTCTTATCCTACTTTCTCGCTCTGGTAAGACAAAGTGCGGCGTTGAGTTCCGCCACTCAACATTTGAATCTTGAATTTGAGGGCAATGAAGCAAAGCAGGGAGTATCTTGACACTAGGTACTTTCTGTCAACCCTGTGCTGGTAAAAAGCGTGAAGCTAAAAGAAAAACATATTAAATTACTTTTCCATTCCACAACTTTTGTAAAAGCATTTTTATTCGAAATTTATACTTATTAATTAATGTATAACTTTTTAAATTTAATTCGACATTGCACGTTATATGTCGGAACTCAACGCCGTGCTCTGCCTAATCTAAATGAAAACAAGAATCTCTTAATTTATTGCTGTTTTAATATCGTATAGATAATAAATTTATCTTTAAGTTATTCAAGAAAATGTGATACACGTAAATTATTAGATAAAATACTATAACACATTTATTATATGTTTATATAAATGTTTTTATGACGTTACGATCATTGTGGACCGTCTTATCGTAGTGGCATAACGTGCGACTGTAAACGGGTTGTGGCTTCGAATCCAACTCGGGGGAATGATTTTATTTAAATTACCACGTGTAAAGTGTAGTGAATTGATGTGACTTTTTGGAAAGTTATTGAACAAATGCCTGTCGCAGTTGGACTTTATATGTCAAGTCATAACAACATGGAACTTTGAAGAACATATCTTCCTCCATTAATCCAGGTTCACTGATTAATAAATTGATAAGCGTATCCATAGCAACTAGCACTCAAAAAACTGTACCTATGTGAAAAATTAATATAAATTATATTTGTATACCTGAAATAATATGATAATCTTTTTGGTAAATAACGTCACAGTCAGAGAATGTCTCGTGTTGAGACACTCCGTTGACCAGGATAAAAGAAAGTAATAAACTTAATCAATCCCTCTATTGGAAACCAACAACCTTCACGATACAATCAGACGCCGTCCCACTGCGTCACGAACGCCTAAATACAAGACGTTGTTGAGTGCGTAACTTAGCGCCGCAATGAGTCAGATTCTTCCCAACTGTATCACCATGGCGCTATTTCTTTCAGCCTGTGTTTCATCAGTAGTATATCTGGACGGCTTCCAAGAGGAGCTTTAGAGTACTCTTCCATGTCTTCCAAACCAACTATCATATCACGAAGAACAAGCCACACATTGTATTTACCTTCCAACAACTGTCTATCGGTGAAGGTTGACACTACTTCCGCCATAGCATAGAAGAAACTGTATATATGATTCCTTCTCACTGGAGACCTCTTCTTTACCACCCAAGATTTTGGGACCACACTTTTTGAAGGTTTGCTTTTGAAAGCTGACAACAGATCCTTCACAGAACTGGCCTCGTCTTCAGACGTATCGTTATTATCTTTTAAAACTCTATAACTCTGACGCTCTAATATTCTTGTCTTCATGGATTTCTTTGTTTTGAACGCGACGTTGTCACATAAAGCGATTAAAATGTTAACATCGTCAGCGGAGAGTGAGGTCTCAGTCTCATTGGCAATCCTCCATTATTATCATCAGATACGTTGCGTTCATATTCTAAAAGATCGAAGTCTAGTCTAGGAGTTGAATCTATTTTCCCTCTCCTTCTGTAATCAAGAGTCGAGCATTAGAATAATGTAACTTTTAGTTTATTATAAAAAAGCAGCTTTACGCTTTATCTCCTGTAATGGAGTAGTCAGATAAAATTTAGTGTCTTTGAAATAACTGTCTTTATCATATTTACGTCCAGAATACTGACCGAAACACAAAGTTAAGGTCATGAACTAAAGTTGATTCGATCCTAACTTCAGATAAAACACCTGCGAGACTTTGATAACTATTTAAATTTTTGATGTTGCAGGAGACTGATATAATAAATAGCAAAGGCATAAAATTTAAAATAGTATTTTGAAACAATTTTCACATTACTAAAGCAATTATTCAAATTAATTAAAACTTCTTTTACTAAGTATTTCTTTTTAGAGAAACAGAATTTTTATTGAGCATTTAAATTATTATTTTGTGCGAGAGACATGTCAGAACACTGAGAAATTGTCACTTTAAAGAATAATTTCTACACTAATGTGTTTCAGAATCAAGTCGCTTTTCAGTGCCATAATAGGAAGAGTTTAGGTGTACAGATTAAGTTATAATTCAAACATACGAATTCAAAACTGCTACTTATCTGGCGTAACTCAACGCCGCTGTCAACGCCTGTCTTAATAGAAGAGAGAAATGAAAAATATCTCAAATACAATAAAATTAAAGTACCACACGTATTAATACAATACCGATATTGTAATTATTTTCTAAAATAATAAAAAAAATATAATAAGTAATAAAATATAATGTTTTACCTAGATCATACAAAGGCTAGGTATTAGACATCCCGTTTTTGTATGAATGACAAACAAACGTACTCTCTCCATACAAGATCTTTATGACCTTGTCATTGCGCAAGTCTTTATCAAATAAAAAAGGCGGGTCGGGTCGGGAAAAGGCCCGAGGCGGGCTGTAAACACGAGCGGTTGTGGGTTCGATCCCCACGCGAGGGAATGATTATATATTTATTATTTTCATTTCCTCGCTCTAGCAAGACTAGTCATGGCGTTGAGTTTGGCGGAAACAGAGTACGGAGTGTCTCGACACCAGGTATTTTTTGTTACACGTATGTATTTTTGAAACCAAAAAAATATACTCTATACATATAATCTCGAACATATTGTAGTACTTTAAAAATATATAAGAATACATACATCATTAGTTATTAGAGAAACAATAAAAAATATTTCTACTTTAATAAACAACATTTCATTAGCCACATCACTACACTCACCGTTTTCTCCGAAAAAAAACACGAAAGTTATGAATATTCTTTAACACACGACAATATGGCGAGTATGTATGTACTGAAACATATGTTAAAATATATATATAATTTAATTTGCCTCCAATGAGATGCGCCTGCGCAGCACGGGCGCGCGTTTGTGACTAACATTTATATAGACGAACCGACTCCCCACCGGTAGCAGCTTGATGCACTGACACTACTGACATGCACGTGTTGAGTGACCATTTGAAATTGTAATAACCTATATAAGGAACATATTGACTTTATTTACAATATTAATAACTGAAACAGCTGATTAAATATTTACACAACAGTATAGGTAACATTTTATTAGACTAAATCTGATGTCGTCATTGTGACGAGTAGAAAACAAGGAACAATTTTTTTTAAGTAATTTAAATAAATCTAAATATACAAGAAGCCGGCCGTGGCGAAGTTCGACAGCGTCTTAGTGTAAACGCGATCGGTTGTGGGTTCGATCCTTCTGGGAGGAATAATTTTACTATACATATGGTTACTATAAAAATGGTTTCCTTACCCTGGTAACACAACAACACGGCGTTGAATCCACTATTAGAGACGCAGTGTCTCGAATGCAGCGGAAAGTGGAGTATGGAGTCTCTTGATACTATATACAGTGTTTCCCAATAAGGATAATAGGATTTTGATAGCTCACAGCCGTCATTTTGGTTGTTAAACATTTAAAATTTGTGATGTTTTGTGTTTAGTAATGTTTTGTATTTAGTAATGTTTTCCATTTAATCTTGAACAAGTTCACGTTACTTCAACGTTTGCAAGTGGTCCAAATTTTCTATCAAAATTCGAGAAGTATTGTCTCTACTCAAAGAGCATTTCGTGCTAAATATGGTCATGGTGCACCGTTTGAGCTCGCTATACGTCGCATAATCTAAAAACTGGAAAGTGAATATTCTTTTCACGATAGTATACCACCAACACGAAAACGGACAGGCCGTAGTGAAGAAAATATTGCCGCCGTATCAGCCAGTGTCGAAGAAAATCAAAATCCGTTTCCGTTCCATGACGTGCGCAAAAATTGGGCTTATCCAGAATGACAACCTGGCGAATTTTACGTATGGATCTTGGCCTACATCCATACAAGATTGTGTTGGCACAAGAACTCAAGGCAGTACACCATCGATTACGTCGTGAATTTGTTGATTGTACTCTTGAAATGATGGAAACGGACACCGAATTTTATAGGAAAATCATCTTTTCAGATGAGGCTCACTTTTGGCTCACGTTTATAGTACGGTGGAATCATTGGCCCGTACTTTTTCAAAAACGACGAAGGCCGTACTGTTACTGTCAATGGCGACCGTTATCGTGACATGTTGAACGATTTTTTTTTTCCTGAAGTGTATGAAATCGATGCGGACGACATTTATTTTCAACAGGATGGTGCAACATGCCACACTGCGACCGTCACAATGGATTTATTGCGTGATAAGTTTGGTGAGTCGGTTATTTCTGGCAACGGTCCTCACAATTGGCCACCAAGATCATGCGATTTAGCAACCTTGGACTATTTTTTGTGGGGATATGTTAAATCTCAAGTGTATGCCAATAAACCAGCTACGATTCAAGATAGCGGTCATACCAGCCCAAATGCTGCACCGAGTCATCGAAAATTGGACCGATCGTATTCACCAGTGCAAAAACGTCATGGCGGTCATTTGAACAATGTTTTGTTTAAATCATAAATAGCATAAAATTACCTATCAAATAAAGCCATTGAACATGAAATTCGAATATATATTACATGTTTTATTTTAAAACATATCATTCTTATTGGGAAACCCCATACTTATGTTATTATTTGCAGTCACGCAGCATCCCTCTCCAGCATCCCTCTCCTCAAGAGGGCGGACCGGGACGTGTTCTTCATGAGCACTCAGGCTTTGGTGGTCTTGGTGCAACGACACAGGTGTTTATATTTATTTATTTTATTATTTTAACTAAAAATAATTACAATATTTACCTGCCAGTATGAATTTCAAACAGATAAAACATTGAAAAATTGAAAAAAAAAATCGTTTATGCACACATTTAGTAAGAAGCGGTTATTTTAATAATACAAACAGACACTCCAATTTTATTTACATAATATATGTTGTCGACTCGAATTGCTTATTTTATTATTGTGTTATGATTCAGGTATCGTTTCAATCGTGACTACCGTACGTATGTACGTACCTCTTGAAGATATTTTTAACTTTACGTTTTATACCTAGGGGTAGGAGCACCGAATCCTCCAGTATCTTGTATACTGTGTTCTCGAAGGTCAAACGAGGTCTCCCCCGACCTCTCGTACCACTCAGTGTAAAAAAATATTATTATAAATATTTTTGTTTACAGAAACGGTATTCGTGGTAGGATGAAGTTCACGATTTGCTCAAGCGTACTATCAAGTGGAAAGTCACTTCCAGTTATTATTTTTTTGTTTATTTTTAATTATGTATATGTTTAAATAATTTAAATTGTGTTTTTTAACGTTACGCTTTCATTTCGGATAGCAGGGTAGACAGGAACAACTTAGTGTTAAAACACTCGGTACTCCGCTTTCCACCAACTACGAGACGTTCCTTGTTGTCGTCGTCGTCGTCGTCGACATCTTTGTCTTATCAGAACGAGAAAATAAAAATAATTTAAATGTAATCATTTCTTCGAGTGGGAATCGAACCCACAACCAATTTCGTTTCGTATTAGAAGTAGTCGCACGGCACCACGGCGATCTTTACTTACGTATTTGTGTTGAGTTTTCTTATATAAAAGCGTATTAGATATACACCACGAGTTCGAGCAGAAAGCAATCAATGGAGTGTCTTGACACTGGGTTGTCTGTTCCTACTGTGCGGGATAAAGGATAAAGCTGTTAAAAAACGAAGTTAATATTAAAATAAATACCATGATTTTGTAGCATTTGAACGGTTTGTTAGTTTAAAGTTAATTTAAATTAAATTTCAAGGTTCCTACGACAAGTGCGTCATGGCGTTACGCGACCGCTACAAGGACGACATGCAAGTGGTTGCCAGAGAGAGTTGCCAGAGAGAGAGAGAGAGTTAGTTTACTGATTAGATATAGTAAAACAGACGATTTTTTTTCAAGTGATAACTTATTATGGGAGGTTCAACGAATTTTGTTACGCTTCGTTACGTAACGCGTAACGGCGCCAGTCTCATGTACTGGTGACTGTCACTATATAATCAAAATTTTATAAAAATTCATAATATTTATTATATTAATATAACCTTCCTTGCTTTATTTTATTTAAATATAATTTAAGTAATAATCTAAGACTTTCTTAATTTAAATATTATACAGCTTAACTTAATTTTTTGTTTTTGTGATGTACATTTTTTTAATTATTCAAAGGCAAGTTGAGGAGGGAGAGAGAGAGAGAGAGACAGCCAGTGATAGTAACTTTAGTGATAAATATATCGAGGAAAGACATTATTTCTTTTTCTTTAAAGTAGTTTTGTTTATGAAAATAAAAACAGTCGCGGCACATTGGGATAGTGTCTGACTGTAAACGATTGGTTGTGGGTTCGATTCCCACTCGGGGGACTGATGATATTTAAATTATTTTCACTTTAACTCTCTGGTAAGGCAAAATGCGGTGTTGAGTTCCAGCACTCAATAAGCAATGCCTCGGGTTTGGTGTAAAGCAAAGTACAGTGTCTTGAACCTAGGTACTTTCTATCTACCCTGCCATGAGGGATGAAAACGAGAACTAAAAAAAGAAAAGAAAAAAATAAAGAAAGCATTAAGAAATATATAATTTAAGAATATAAAAATAATTATTTTAATTTATTTTCTCTGGTAGCGGTAGGATACAACGCGGCGTTTAGTTCCGTCATGTTATATGAAGTGATAATGAAGTTTTGACTTTTTTATTCAACAGGTAATAATGTTAATCGGCCACTTGTGGTCAAACGAACCCGGACTCACCGACGAGCTGGCGGCGACCCTCAACGAGCTGACCACTCTGCACAGAGCGGAACACGGGCGTGTTGCTTTACGGGCGAGACAGGTTATTATTATTATATATATGTTTACTTTGTTTTAGTCTGATATTGTCAATTTACATATCACTGTCAGTATTGTCAGTATTGTCAGTGTTGTCAGTATTGTCAGTATTGTCAGTATTGTCAGTATTGTCAGTATTGTCAGTATTGTCAGTATTGTCAGTATTGTCAGTATTGTCAGTATTGTCAGTTTTGTCAGTGTTGTCAGTATTGTCAGTGTTGTCAGTATTGTCAGTGTTGTCAGTATTGTCAGTATTGTCAGTGTTGTCAGTATTGTCAGTGTTGTCAGTGTTGTCAGTGTTGTCAGTGTTGTCAGTGTTGTCAGTGTTGTCAGTATTGTCAGTATTGTCAGTATTGTCAGTGTTGTCAGTATTGTCAGTGTTGTCAGTATTGTCAGTGTTGTCAGTATTGTCAGTGTTGTCAGTATTGTCAGTGTTGTCAGTATTGTCAGTGTTGTCAGTATTGTCAGTATTGTCAGTATTGTCAGTTTTGTCAGTGTTGTCAGTATTGTCAGTGTTGTCAGTATTGTCAGTGTTGTCAGTATTGTCAGTATTACCAATTACTACAAAGAGAAATTCAACAGTTACCGTTTCCTAATGTTTCTTTTTGCGCTCATTAAAGAAGAAAAATATTTAAGTAATTTGTATTTACATATTTCATATATATGTACGATTTTAAATATTTTTATGCTTTTGTGTTTTATTTGCTTTTTCTTCACATTACAGCGAACGGAAAGATTAGAAACTATTTAGGAAGCAGTGACATTGTTATCTAAATTTTAAATGCGATCATTGTGGGTTCAATTCCTGTTAATTAAAAATATATATTGCTGGAATTATTATAGATATATATAACTTTATAAAAAAAGCAGATAACGAAGTGTTTTAACACTACTATTTATCTTTTTTTAGCTTCACGTTTTCATCTCGTATAGCAGAGTAGACAGGATGTATCTAGTGTAAAGACCCTCCGTACTGCACCATATTTTTGAATACGAATAAATTCAAAAGTATTCCCCCGAGTGGGAATCGAATTGACATCGGCCGGTGTTATTCTGTGATACGAGCAGGTGCTCATAGCGGCGCACCAGCCCGCGTATGAGCTGCGCCACAACCAGATGGAGTCCATCTTCCTGTCGGCGGTGGACATGTACGGGCACGACTTCCACCCCGAGAACTTGGAGAAGCTGATCATGTCGGAGACCTCCATATTCGACATATTGCACGACTTCTTCTATCACACCAATGCGGCGGTGAAATACGTTTTTATACGTGTGTTATGGTTTGGTGCGGGTTCGAATCTCGCTTCGTTCACACTTATACGTTCTTTTAAAATGTTTTATATGCTGCGTTCAAATTTTTATACGTTTTTTCAATAATGTTTTCTCATCCAAAGTGTGGAATAACATTTTAAAAATAGTTAATATGTTTTGGAAGAAACATATGTTTTGGAAGAAAATTTGAACGCAGTGGGATTCGAACCCGCGCCTTTTGGATACCGTCCACGCGCTCTGACCGCTAAAACATGCGTTCTACTACCAGCTGCGTCGAAATTCTTATACGTTTATTACAACGTTATTTATGTTGTTAGCATCTCTGTAGAGAGATTTATACAAATTTCTGCTTCTTAGAGATTATTAACAAATAATCGTTTAACAAGAGATTGCTATTTTATTTTGATATTTACTATTTTTAAAGTGTGGAATAACACTTACTTACTACCTTAAAGAATAGTAAATATTAGTTAATATGTTAAAGTTTCTGCTAAAAAAATTGGTGCTCTTTTTTTATAAAATATATATAATATAAATATTGCATTTGTGTTGTAGTCCGGTTTATTGTGAGATATAATTTAATTTAATTAACTAAACGTAACAGGTTTCTTCGTATGTTCTTCTTAGGACCGAAGCAAAGTGTACATTGAGTATGAGGAGTTTAAAATCTGTAATAGAAATGAAATATTTGACTATTTATATTACAATGATAATGTTGATTTGTAATATATTTATTTTTCTGTACATATTGAAGTCTGAACTGAGGACAGTAATTAATAAATGTGAACTTACTCTCACGAACAGGTCCATGTCGAATATCAACAGATTGAACGCGGTTATTTCCATGGGTTTCTAAAAGTTTATATATATATATATATATATATATATATATATATATATATATATATATATATATTCTGGCTTTGAAATATTTTTAATTGATAAAAAGCACTGAGTTTCACACTGTAAATGCGATTGGTTGTGGATACAGGTATTATTTCTCTTTGTCCACTCTGCTAAGACAAAACACAGCGCTTAATTCTGTCAAACAACGCACAATGTCAACGGAATATCTTGACACTAAGTAAAACTAGATTTTTATTAATACCTGTGCTCTAGCTAGCATGTACAAAACCATTTTGCGTACTTTTATCGATGGCAACCTTTCCCATCCGCCGCTATATATCAGAGTTGCTGTTTCCATTGACTGAAATTTTAATAAATATACTGGATTAGGGACTAATGTTATATAATATATTTTGCTCCTTGCTTATATATTTAAAAAAAAACACATTTCAAACATTCTACAGTAGTTCGGCGTCACTAGATTTATTGTATACTTACGTGTTTACTTCAAATAAAATAGATTATAAAAGTTACGAAAAATAAAAAAAATAAATATTTTGTTAAGTTAGTAACAACTAAAGTAGTTTTGTTTATTAATCTATACTATTGTATTTTTGTAAATATTTTGTTTTGCTTCAGTTACTTTAATTGCTGAGAGCACTGTGTCATTACTGTCACTGACGGGAATACGCAATAGATAATGTATGAAAGGATATTTATCCCATTACTGTGCCAAAACTTTAACTATATTGATAGTGTGAATCGGCCTTAAAGAGCTCAAAATAGCATTAAGTTTAAAATATGGCGACTGCGTTTGTTCCGTCAGCGTCATTAGAATTTAATACAATACTCGACAATACGAATTTTGCGTTTTATTATGCAGGTAAGGTTTCAGTTGAACCTACAGTACCCCTTGAAGAAATTGTTAAAAATACATAATATATAATTTTCGGAAAACTTAAATATAGATCCTTAGTTTTTAGGCGCAGTGGGACAGCGTCTGGCTGTAAACACGACTGGTTGTGGGTTCGATCCCCACTTGGGGGAGTGATTGATTATGTTTAAATTATTTTTACTTCCTTGCTCGGGTAAAGACAGTGCGGCGTTGAGTTCCAACACTCAACACGCATTGTCTCGACTTCGGTGGAAAGCGAAGTACTGAGTGTCTTGACACTAGGTACTTCTGTCTGCCCTGGATAAAAGCGTAAAGCCCCCGAAGGGCTTGTATGAAGAGGATAATGACTGTGGACGAGGCGAAAGAGGTATGCAGGGGCCGTAGCGTTTGGCGCTCCGTGCTCTCTGGCTACCCCGCTAAGGATGAAGCTAAAAAAAATACTAAAAAAAATATTTTTCGGAAAACACACAATATCTTGAATTTGGGCGACATAAGCATGTATCTGCAAAAAATATATAATAATTTTATATATATATATATATATATGTACCATATGCTTCAGTTTAGCTGCGTAACGACACGGCAAATATATATGTATCACTGTGCCTGTAATAAAAATGATATACCGCAAGTCTAGAGCGTAGCCCTGGAACAATAAAAACAACCTCAATAAAAGTCATTATAAAAAAATAACTTTAATAAGATCTTTGACTGTCGCTATTTGTACACATTTTAAATGTTACTATTTTAAGCGGATTAATCGCGTATATTTTGTTACGAGAACACATTTTTGGAAACCTGACGTTTCGAACACTTAACAGTGGTCCGTGGTCACAAGTAGACTCTGCCTGTGACCACGGACTACCGTACATTTAATATGCGCGAAAATAACTTTGGATATTGTACAGAAAAAAAATCTTTTCCATGAACTAAAATAATTAAAACATATCCTTACCTCGGATATCAAATACATGCAAGTGCCTATTTGTATCATGGTAGCCAGGAGTATCAACCCGAGCCAGACGTTGAACGTGTTCTGTATGAGATCCACATAACTATGAATAAAACCACTCAATGACATATTTTGAAACTTTTAAAGAAATTTAAATATTTTCTCTTTGAATAAGTTATAACTTAAATTAGATCATTGTGGCGCAGTGGTATAGCGTTTGACTGTAATAATACTGTATAAGACTGTATAAGCAATTGGCTGTGGGTTCGATACCTTTGATTAGATAGTTGGTTAGTGCCTAACGTCAAGACACGTATGTTTTCAATTTATTGCTCAAATTTGTGACGTTAAACGCTGCGATTTGTCTTATCAAAGTGCAGAATTAAAAGAAAACCATCGCGTCTACAGTCATACGCTGTCCTACTGAGCTACGATAGCGTCAAAGCGGTTTTCTATGTAGGGGAGACAATGAGGCCAATGGGAAGTATGCATTGACAATGGCGTGCTCCGTACATTCTATACATATAAAAAATGTAACTGATCTCTATCTGTACGTGGAAGATTTATGAGAAAATGTATTTGTTTGTTTTTGTTTATCTATTTATGTGTGCGTTTGCGCACGATAATCTCGAAGACGGCTGGATCCATTTTAATGCAGTTTTCGTTATTATATTTTAGTTGAGATTTTTAAATTTAAAACGCTTCACAAATAAACAAGTTATATTAATTAAAAGTTCGTGGTGCAGTGTGACAGCGTCTGATTATAAACACGATCGGTTGAGGGTTCGATCCCCACTCGGGGGAGTGATTTTATTTAAAATTATTTTCACTTCCTCCCTCTGGTAAAGACAAAGAGCGGCGTTGAGTTCCACCACTCAACACGCAATGTCTCAAATTCGATGGAAAGTAAAGTACGGAGTGTGTTGACGCTAGGTACTTCCTGTCTACCCTGCTATGCGGGATAAAAGCATGAAGCCCAAAAAAGCAAAAAAAAAAAACAAAATAAAAAAAAAAGAAAAAACTATTCTGTTCTCAAACTTGCTCAAAAAATTTTAATGCGAATTCTTAAGCGTAAAGCATTCTTCACATCTAAGAAGTCGCCGGCACAACTAGTATGAATATTATAACCGAAATAAAGTTTTTGTATACACAAGGGTATTATGTTAAAATAATAACAATAACGCCAGGGTTACAGGAATAGCTAGCACCGAACTGAACCTACTATTCGAAAAGCAACAAGTAAAAGAGCCCCGTGTGGTTTTTTTTTCAAATGTGTAGTATGCTGTTGGCCCTACCGGCCTTGACAGCGTCACCGGATTTTGGGAGGCCGAGCTAGAAGAGCTCTGACCTTGGCGTGGAGACCTCGAGAGGAAACCATCAACTTAGAACACAGTGCACAAGGGCGTCTCTTGTGAGGCACGAACCTCGGCTTGTGGACACCGTTTGTAGTGGGGGACTTGCCTGTCCGGAACAGGCCTATTGGCATCGGGCGGGTACGAAACTGGGACCTCGTCTTCACCGGCGGGGACGGTGTGAGTAGCGTGTGCGTTTGCGTGTGTGTATGAATTTACCTATCTGTTTTGGATCGTTAGCGAGCGTAATGGCGTCAGTTTTTTCTGATAAAACGTGTCCGGGCCTATGGGGTCCCCACAATTGTCGGTCCGTATCGTAATCGCAGGCGCTTATCACCAGCGGGTTCGGATGAGTAGCAGCTTTTTCGAAGAAGCTACTAGAAAGTTTGCGACAAAGTTCTTTTATTGAGTCTAGCATAATTTCTCTGTGGAGATCTACATTACGCATGTACCACGGCGCGCCCGTGGCCATGCGCAAGAATTTATTTTGGAAGACTTGAAAACGTCTGAGATCCGTGTGTGCGAACACAACACTGGCATATGTGAAAATAGGCCTGATACACGTCGTATACAGGCGGATCTTGTTTCTGAGAGACATTTTGCTTCTGGAGCAGATTAGCGGGTAGAGTCTACTGAGGACGAAAGCCGCTTTGCGTTAGACGTAATCTAAGTGGGGCTTGGAGTATAAAAATTTGAACGCAGCGGGATTCAAACCCGCGCCTCTTGGATACCGTCCAAGCGCTCTGACCGCTAAGCCATGCGTTCTACTACCAGCTGCGTCGAAATTCTTATACGTTTTTGTTACAACTTATTTATGTTGTTAGCTTCTCTGTAGAGAGATTTTTACAAATTTCTACTACTTAAAGATTATTAAGAAATAATCGTTTAACAAGAGAGATTGCTATTTTATTTTAATATTTACTATTTTTTTAAAGTGTTATTCCACACTTAGGATTAGAAAACATCTTTGAAAAAAACGTATAAAATTTCTAGCGGTCAGAGCGCTTGGACGGTTTCCAAGAGGCGCGGGTTCGAATCCCGCTGCGTTCAAATTTTATACGTTTTTTTCAAAGATGTTTTCTAATCCTAAGTGTGGAATAACACTTTAAAAAAATAGTAAATACTCCTAGGTATTTGGCGGTTTTCGCCGTTGGGATTTGTTTGCCTTGCAGTTTGACTGCCGGCAGGACCTCGTATCGACGACGAGGGAAGAGAACTGAGGTGCTTTTGTCAGGATTTACCTCTATGCGCCATTTGGTGAGCCATTGGCTCAGACGGTTTAACGTGGTTTGCAGGCATTTTACTATGTTAGCCGTATCGTGGCCACTAGCGAAGATTGCGGTATCGTCCGCGAATAGGGCTAGATGGGTACTTGGGACTCTCTGAATGTCATGAGTGTACAACGTGTACAGAAGCGGAGACAGGATGGAGGCTTGAGGGACTCCCGCTCTAATAGGACGTTTAGTTGAAAGGGTACCTTCGACCCGGTAACGGAATGAGCGGTTAGTGAGATAATCTCGTAGGATGTGCACTAACCTGTCCGGAAGCTGAGCCTGAAGTAACTTATGGATTAGGCCATTGTGCCAGACCTTGTCGAAGGCCTTGGATACGTCTAAAAATATGGCCGCTGATGACATCCATTTGGATTTGTGCAACAAGTTCTCCGTGAGGCGGTGCACTTGATGGACGCTTGAGTGCTGGGCTCGAAAGCAAAACCGTTCTGGGAGAGTGAGCTTTTTGGCCTCTACGACGGCCTGAAGACGCGTAAGTATAATACGCTCATATATTTTGCCCCTGGTGCTTAAAAGGCTGATCGGGCGATAACTGGTGGGGCTGGATTCCGGTTTTCCCGGCTTACGGATACCTATAACAATGGCTTCTTTCCATTGGTCAGGAAACGAACACTCTTTCAGAGGAGTGTTGAAGATTGCTACGAGCAGTGAAATTATCTGAACGGGCAGGATTTTAAGGATCTTGTTTGTAACGCGATCAGATCCTGGAGCTTTTCTAGGCTTAAGGCCTTTAATTATTGATTTGACCTCTTCGACTGAGGTCGGTGTGACGGGTTCTCCTACTGGTGGTAACGGCGCCCACGTTTCAACCCGTGTGTCCACCGCGGTGATGTGATCTGGATCACACGGTTGATCGGAGGGGGAACATTGAGATTCAATATTGTCTGCTAAACATTCGGCCTTTGTTAGGTCGTCCGAGGCTATCGTTCCGTCCGGACGTTTTAGGGGGGGGGCATTTCGGCGATTGACTTATTTTTAAAGGTCTTGGCCAGCGACCAGAACGCTAGGTGCGATGGCGAGACCGTTGCTAAACGGTGGTCCCAGTTTTCCTCTCGTAGTTCCGCGAACCGGGCTCGAACCAGTCTCTGGAGTTTCCAGAGGTTTTTAAGATTTTCTGGGGTTGGGTACGCGTCGTGGGCCCTATTTGTGGCGTTTTTTCGCGTTATCATATTTTTCAGATCGCGAGGGATCGCAAAGCGTCCGTCGGGGCGCGCTTCGATTTCCCTTGAGCATTTATCAAGGGTTTCGCCTAATCGCGAGGTAAGATTTGAAATGGCCGTTTCGGCTATTGACGACGAGTCAAAACTATCCGCTATCGGTTCATTTTCCGTATTGGAGTCGCGAAGACGCGACGCGAATGCTTTCCAATCTGTTACAGTAGTTTTTGGTAATGACTGTGGGCAATCAGGCCCAAGTTGCAGTTGAACCGGTCGGTGATCCGAATCTAATTCTGCTAACACTTCGATAGAGCGAATTCTGAGGTAGACGCCCTGAAAGATGGCTATATCTAAAATGTCTGGACGGCCCCGGGGCCCAAACCTAGTAGGGGATAGTGGCGCGACTATGTCAAATTGCGAGGTGGTAAGATTCGAAATCGCTTCTAGCGCGATCCCTGCACTGTTTGTTTGATTGCAGTTCCACCTGGTGTGCTTGCTGCTTAGATCACCTGCGAGTATCACCGATTCGGCTAATTCTAAAAGAATTTTTAAGTCTTTTTCTAGCATCTGTTTTTGGGGAGAAAGATATACTGAAGCTATTATTATCGGTGCGTGCCCCGTCATGTGCACTTTACAAATCGTTGTTTCGATGTTCTTGAGCCCCGGTGGCGGGTCTATGCCTGATTTTCTGTAAAAGATAAGTATACCTCCTTTTGGGCCTATTCGGACGTGTTTAATGGTGCGGTAGTTCGCGATTTTGGGGTCCCTATTACAATTTTTCAAGAACGTTTCTTGAAGTATCATAATGTCGACGTTTCGATCTGCTACAAAGTCTCGGACTAGCCCAAATTGGTTGCAAAGGCCGTTAGCATTGAAGTAAACTACATTCAAAGACCGCGGCTTGACTCGCGCGAGTCTGAGATCGGGCCTAGCCCCGTGTGGCTTTAATTGCTACTTATATAGGCATCGGACAAAGGAAGGCAGATCGTGGTTAAGTAGGAAGGTAGGCGGTATCTAATATATTGTTATACAATGAGGCCGGTCGTGGCGCAGTATGACAGCGTCCTAACTGTAAATGCGATTGATTGTGGGCTCGATTTCCACTCGGGGTCGTGGTTATATTTAAATTATTTGCAAGTACTCGCTCTAGTAAGACGAAGTGCGGCGTTGATTTCCACCAATCAACACGCAATGTCTCTAATTCGGTGAAAATCGAAGTACGGAGTGCCTTGACACTAAGTACTTTCTGTTACCCTGGTATGCGGGATAAAAGCGTGAAGCTAAAAAAATAGTTTGAATTACGTTTTCTTGTTTGCTAATATAAGAACTAATGTCCAATATTACCTATTTCAAAATTAAATTACACTAGCAAAATATAGTTAATATTAATAAAATACAAACAAACCGCTTCAGTTTGTTTTGCTCGTCTATCATCTTGACTATCCCTTCAAACATGTCACACTCGCTGTCCTGTTGCAGGGCGTCCACAAACGTTTTACAATATATCTCCATTTTCAAACACGCGTGGTTTATAGCCAAACCGAAAAACCCGTCGTAACCCAGAAAATTTATTATATACAAGACACAAAGGTATAGCATGTACACGAACACGATTTCGTATATAGGCGATTCGTATCTGTCCTCTGGCTCGGTGAATGGTATTATGAAATCGTGGATCATATACTTCTTGGGGTCTGACGTGAACAGGAAGCTATGCACCATTGACAGTATGGCCACAATGGGGAATGACGTCACGCATACGATGACGGTGACGGCCCTACCCTTTTCGCTGTAAATCAAGTTGTTTTTTATGCTAGCGTCAATGATCTCCTTGTGGGCGGCGGTCAGCAGATTGTATGACGTGTAGTCGTGGTTGATCTCGTCGATTATTTCTTTAGCTGGTCCGCATTTGTAGAATTGTAATAGTATCTGTGGATGTACTAAAGTTTACTGTCTAGAATGAAAAAAACGGAGAAGTGATAATAATTTTTTAAATACAAAAATTACAATTTCAATATTATTTTAAAGTTATCTTTCTTACATGAAGTTAAAAGTATAATTTGATGAGACGTCAATAAATGTTCATTTCACCATTTTGCTAAGACAAGGCGCGGCGTTGAGTTGGAAATGTCTTTGTCGCAATGTATTTAATAGAATAACGTGACTTACCTTTAAAAAACCTCCAAGAAAGGGTCCGACCACTGTACTGTGTCTGATGACGTTAACATAATCACACCTCAACCAGCTGTAGAATATGTCGATTAGTATCCCTAGTGAGATTGGGATTATAGTTATGAGAGTTGTTACTGAAAAATAAGAGAAGTAGAGCGAAATCAATAGTTGCGAGGCCGGACCGTATTGAGGCCGATCGTGGCGCAGTGGGAATTGCGTTGCGGTGCGGTGTTGAGTTCCGCTTTTTGAATTTATGTGAAAACGACAAACAGATTGTCTTGACTCTAGATTTTCCCTAACTGGCCTGCTGCGTGGAACAGCGAAACTAAAACTAAAAATAATTAAAATCTACCGCTTCGTTATATATCAAATAAAGCAGCTTCACACTTTATAGCGCATAGCAGGACAGTCAAAGACAACTCGGTGGCAAGACATTCCGTTGACAGATGATTCCGCTTTCCGCTCGAAATCGAGATAGTTTTGTTTTATCCGAATATAGACTTTAAATATAATCATTCCGACGAGTAGGAATCGAACCCACAACCAATCCCGTTTACAGTCAGACGCTGTTGCACTGCGTCACGATGGTTTACATAGCGCAACTCAACGCCGTAATTTTTTTAACCAAATTATAAGTAATTACAATTGTATTAATATAAATATTTTTATGAATAATATACATACCTGTACAAAGAATTCTCCGTCTCTCTGTTTTAGGGTTTGGATAAATCATACCAACTCTCATAGTGAAAGATATTATCTTATACGTTTCAACAAACGTCGTATATGCTGCGTTTTCTGTAATACAATACAGTTACGTAAATAAATTACGGATCAACAATTCGTAACTTAACTACGCTATGTTCCGATATTATCTTATACTGTTAAGTAGCTCCAAAACGTCGTTTTCCGAAGGAGATATTAGTAGTATATGATTTCAGGTGAAAAGTAAAGAACAGAGAGTTTTAGCACTAACTTCTCTCTGCCTATACGTGCTGAAAACAATTAAAGATGAATTCATGATACCTTCTTTTGAGTTCTCCATTTTAAGATCCAATTGATAGTGTCATTTAAATGACTACAATAAAATTTATATATTTTAGTTGGAAATATACAGCGTTTTCTTAAAAATCAATGTCGTTCAAGGATTTAAAAAAATGCTTTTTTTCTTGTAACATGAAACAAACATAATTTAATTATATTATTTAAATTATTTTATCGAATTGTTTTAATGATAATCGGTATACATTTAGAAAATGCTATACTAAAGCGCTTTACAGTAGGTTTTAATTTTCAGCCAGGTTTTAATTTAAAATATTTATATATACCCAATCGTGGCACTGTAAACGGGTTCAAATGCCACTCGGGGATATGATTATGTATTATGTACTTAAAATTTGTTATTGAGTTCACCACCCAACACGTAGTGTCTCTGAAAAGCAGTCAACGGAGTGTCTTGACAAGAAATTAAAAAAATTGAAGTTGAAATTTTAATTAAACTAATATTTGATATATGTTGGTTTTGAAGTATATTGGAACGCGTTAATATTTTTATTATATTATTATTATTATTAAATTAATAAAATAAAAAAATAATAAATTTCATAGAACAGCCTCTATATATGTTTTTATTGCCTGAAGGCGTAATATAGGCTTGTAGGAATTTATAAGCAATGGAAAGACCTTATATGTTATTGAATATAGTCAATTTGATATGAAACTATCTTAATTTATTTATTAATACTTGTGATCGCGATTACGTCCGCGTGGAGTTTAACGTCGCTGGATGCTTATTTTATAATTCTAAAATACATGTAGCCTAAGTAACTTCTATAACATAAGCTATCTGCTAGTGAATGTCCCGTCAAAATCCATCCAGCCGTTTCAGAGATCAGACAAAACAAACAGACAGATATACAAAAATTGTAATAAAAATCTTATTTTGTTATATGTACCGCGTATACACGCCCATATATTTAGTAAAAAGCGGTTATTCTTATGAGGCCGATCATGGAGTTGTCACGCCCAATTGGAAGCACTAGTACTTATACGCTTTGCCTCAGCAATGTGTGTGTCACAGAATGGGTAGACGGAAAGTACCTAATGTCAAGACACTCCATACTTCGCTTTCCATCGAATGCGGTTCAGTGGTGGAACTCAACGCCGCACTTTGTCTCTACCAGAGCGAGGAATTGAAAATAATTAAATTATAATCACTCCCCCGAGTGGAGATCGAACCCACTACTGATCACGTTGACGTCAGGCAGACGCTGTCTTACTGTGCCACGACCGGCCGCGATATGTTTTTAGCTTTGTTTTAATTTTATTAAATATTTTAAAGTAAGTATTTCGTTACAAGAGTTTGAACTTGCTACTATCACGTCTATTACAAATTCTACTTCGCCATACAGTAGTTTCTTATAAATAATTTATGAAGAAATAAATGAATGCGTGTATTCATAATTGAACACTTTAAAATGACTTATAACGACTCGATCGTCTTCCTCTAGTGAATTATGTTAATGTGCCTATTAGAATATTTAATTTATTATTTTAATATATCACAATATAAACTTTTCGCTTGGTTTTGTGTAATTATAAAGGTGAAAATGTAACTGATCGCTGTCTGTACATGGATTATATGAGAAAAAACATATTAATGGGGGCTTTCAACAATATCACAAAAGCTAAAATAATGTTATTTTTAACTTTTTATCTGTTCGGTTGTGTGTCTGTTTGTTTGTGCGTTTGTTCATGCTTATCTTGGAAATGGCTTTACCCATTTAAATAGAATTTTCATTGTTGTATTTTGGTTCCTTATCCATCCGGATTAATCGCATATATTTTAGTAGACATCTAATCTATCTGTGACCACAGACTACTGTAAAGTGATCCAAATGTTGGGTTTTTCAAAAATATATCGAATACATTTTTAAACAAAATATACGCGATTAATCCGTTTAAAAATTATATTCGTAACATATACTTGACACGTTTTTACGTGACCTTCCTCCAGTATCTTCGATACTGTCTTTTCGAAGGTCAACCGAGGTCTCCCCCGACCTCTCATACCCCTCACCTTCGCTTCATAATCTTTATTAATATTGTTCAAAAAAATATTAAATAAGAATATTTTTATTATAAATAAATTCAATAAAA
The DNA here is from genome assembly GCA_032432895.1 of Dryadula phaetusa. Lineage (NCBI taxonomy): Eukaryota > Metazoa > Arthropoda > Insecta > Lepidoptera > Nymphalidae > Dryadula > Dryadula phaetusa. The sequence continues at coordinate 237,539 of JAOYRS010000104.1, read as the reverse complement.
TAGAAAATAAAAAATTAATTGAAGCAATAGATTGGGTGAGGAGATATTTTAATGAAGCTTCAGAATTAAGAAGATTATTAGGAGGTGAAATAAGGGGGATAAATCTTAATAAATTAATTTCTAATTCAATTCAAGATCCTAATCGGGAATACGAAGAGATGGAAATTATAGTTCTGAAAAATAAAATAAATAAGATAATATTTTTTTAGAGTTATTAATAAATAAAATTAAAAATAAGAAAATTCTAAGAATGAAATTTAAATTCATTATTACAAATTATATTTTAGTGTAAGATGCACAATAATTTTTGAAATTATTGGTTATAGTTTAATTCTATAAAATATATATATATATATATATATATATATATATATATATATATATATATATATATATAATAAAGGCAAAAAATTACATTATTTATCAGGCACATAATTTAAAAAAAGGGATTTCATTTATATTTGGGGTATAAACCCAAAAGCTTATTTTAGCTTAGTTTTAAAAAATATTTGTTTTTTTATTTATATAAAATATATTAAAAATGGTTTATATATATATATATATATATATATATATATATATATATATATATAAATATTTTTTATTTAATTGATTATTATAGAATTATATTTACATAAGTTTGTAATATAAATATTATATTTTACATATAAATTTCAGTGGATAATTAGTAATTCATATTAAAAATTTAAGAAATTAAGATTTAGTAATATTAAAATTAATAACTAGTTTTGTGCCAGCAGTTGCGTTTAAACAAAAGTTAAATTAAATTAATTCAGTTTATAATAAATAATATATTTTAAATTAAATATTAAATTATTAAGTAAAAAAATTAAAAATTTAATAAATGAATAGATATGTAAATTGAAATTCTTCTTAAAAACACAAAAAAAATCGAAGCAGTTCCACTAGGTACGTATGCATTTATGTATGTCTATAATATACATAGACATCTGCTCACTCCGTATACTCCTTTCCAGTTCACTCTGGTTTTCCTCTACTAAAGGTAACCTGGAACACATCGCTCTCCCTCTACGATGGGGTCGCCTATTGTACTGTTTTAAATATTAAGATCTACCTTGTCTTTCTTTTGTAATGGAGTGTTTTTCTTAGTGTACAATATTTTTTTACTTTACTTCAACGAATTATAGGAATTGAGAGCTACATATATCAATGTTTTAATATATTTTACACTTCAATATGATTATAATCATCCACTTGTGTAGTAAGAAGAAAAAACATGAACGGTAGAAAATAATATATATTTATAAAGAAAATAATTATTTTTTTTTATTTTAATTCCTTTATTTAAAATAATCTAATTAGTACATAACTAATTGGTCACATGGTATGGTCACAGGTAGTCTGCATGTCACCACGTGTTACTGTAAAATATTCGAAAAGTCAACTTCCCAAAAATATATTTTCGAACACCATAATATACGTAATTAATCCATTTAAAAGTTTCATTAAAAACTTTTTAAATACGTAATTGCAATTGTTTACTTCTTTAAATACCAAACAACGTAAGACGCGTTTCAAAACTTATGTTTTTAATCATACTCTCCTCCTCCTCTCTGTCACTCTCTCTTTCTCATTTTGGAAAGCGTGTGCCAGAGCCTGGAATGTTATACAATTCAGAAAAAATATTTTTTATTAATACAATATGTTTTAATACAATAACAATACTATTACAACAAAAATTTACTAAAAGTAAACAGATTTTTTTATAAATTTAAATAATATTTGATATGAGAAATCCAACACACAGTAACTAAGTGTAACCTTATTATAATGAAGTACAGAAGCGACACTTTCAATGAACACTAAATAAAAATAATAATACTGCTATTTTTAATTTAAAAGTAGTAAAAAATATTTAATCTTGGAATTAGCCTTATTTATTATAAAGCTTATGAATACTAAAGTTAAATTATTGGATTGCTTTAATTAGAATCTCTTTGAAAGTATTCTCTCTTTAAAAACAGCCTGTAGGTTGTAACATAAGAGTAGTATATCTGGAAAACTTTCAGAATGTCAAGAATTACAAATTATAGAAGGAAAATTAAGCATACGAATAAAAACACGTTTCTTGATTATTTTTTATTTTACTTTCTTTATAATAATAACAACACGTAAGTCTAACATGTAAATATATAGCTAATATATTCACTTAAATTACTTAAGAATGTCACACGGAGATACCTAATTACGATTTGACATCATTGTATGTGTATTTCTGTTTTATCGCTGTTTCCCATATGCTCGACGACTCCAACTGCCTGCTGCCGGCTGTCTCCCGCGCCGAGCACCTTCAATTGGATCTAAACTGACTTTTTATAATCTTCTTTACATCTTCTGAATTTTACGCTCTACTTCTACGTTCACCTGTACAGTGTACACCTGCACTCTGCGCTTAGACAAATCGGAGAATCAAAGCGGAGAAATGAAAATAATGTAAATGTATGGTTTGAGACCTGTGATGTGCACGGTGTTTGTGATGTAAGGGGGTAGTAGTGATATCAGCGTAATGGAAAAATATTGAATAATTAAACAAGTCGTGGGTAGCGTGGTAGGTGACATGAATGAGTGATTTCAAAATATGGAAATAAATTTTTTCATTTAAATATGAGTATGTTCGCGACTTCGCCCGCGTGAACTCACTATGTTATAGCTATTTCTTTCTTTCTTAAATTAAAGGCTTTGCCAAAATTTGTAATACTTTATGACATAAATGATGAAATGATATTTATATGAATTTATATACACTTGCGAGGGTTTAAACAACCTTAAACCTTTATAATCTCACCCTGTTGGAAAAACCATTTTTAACGAATATCTTCTACCTTCAAATTCATGTTATCCTGGACACGATGTATGGACATCTTCATTCATATTTCCACTTTTATTCGATTTCGTACACCCACTTACGACATCATAATTCCCACGTGATTTCATTCATCCACACATGACATCGTGGTCTATATCTGACTTCACTCATTCATACATGCCACCATGGTCCAAATACGATTTCACTCGTCCACATATGACATCTTGGTAGACATGTCACACTTCTACACATACCACCATCGTCTACATATGAATTCACTCATCGCCATAGGACACCTAAGCCTACATGTAATTTTTCTCGTCCCAACATGACACCATGATACACATGTGATTTTACTTATCCACATATGACACTATGGTCCACATGTGATTTTTCTCGGCCACATATGACGCCATGGTCCACATGTGATTTTTCTCGTCCACTTATGACACTATGGTCCATATATGATTTTTCTCGTCTACATATGACATCACACTCCACATACGATTTCACTCATCCTCATATGACACCATGGTCCACATGTGTTTAAACCTTTCCACATGTGACATCGCGGTCCACATATGATTTCAGCCATCCTTATATGACACCATGGCCCACATGTGATTTTACTCATTCACATATGACACTATGGTCCACATATGATTTTAGTTATCCTTATATGACACCATGGCCCACATGTGATTTTACTCATTCACATATGACACTATGGTCCACATATGATTTTACTTATCTACACATGCCACCAGGGTCCACGTGCGATTTTACCATTCCACACATGCCCCCATGGTCCACAAATGACTTCACCCATCCTCATATAACAACATGGACTTCGTGTGACTTTACTCGTCCACATATCGAAGTCACAATTGTATCATGATGTCATATGCACATATGACACCATGATCCATATGTGACTTCATGTGTTCATGCGATTTAAAGAGTCCGCATGTGAACTCACCTGCCCACACGCTAGACGCTCGCACAGAGCGCCGGACTGCAAACTCAATTGATTGTGTGTTCCATAACACGCGCGGAAAAGATTATTTGTTGTTCTGGCGTTCTAACTTAAATCACAAACATTTCTCAACTTTTTACATCCAATTTTTTTTTTTATGTAGTTAGCTATATAATTCTACTCTTTTATTAGTAGCTGCCTGCTTGAGACTTCGCTGCCCAGTACATATTTTTAATTGGCACTCGCCTCTCATCTCTAGTCCCTTGTTCTCCCTTAGATAAAAAACTATTTAAAATTAATTTTTCTCTTCTAAATTTAATTTTTATCATTTGTCTTGATGAAATTAATGTTAAAATCCGTAACTTACTTTGAAAGCTCTAAGCGCATCGACGTTTGTTTATTTACTACGAAATGATATTGTAATGTAATATGAAAGGGTCCAATAGCTATATGAAACTAAATTCAAATGCGTACAGCGTAATGGCGTCCAGATCTTCTACTACTTATATATTAACGTATATAATTTAAATTTTTGATATTTTTGTCATGTACAGGTTTGACTTTTCTACTCTTTTATCATATATGTACATTTAATTACGTGTAGTGAATATTCTCTCCATTCTCGTCTACTACAACATTATCACACCGCCAGGTCGCCTACATTTGTTTATTTCTCCCTGTTTTCTCTAATACTTCCCCCTTCTCATACGCAGCTTAGGATGTTATTTTATATCAAAATATATGCGATTAACTGTGACAACTGTGAACTTAGCATTTCTTTGTAAGTTATCAAGAAGACTTTGAGTCGAGTTCGCAAATATCACCCTCTGACGTCACTGTTGGTCTTTTATATAGGTATCTACGTCATAGACATTTGTTATTTAGTTCAATATTTCCTATTTATCTCAATTGTGTATAGCTTAGGTGATCACGTGCAACGGCACTCATAAGTACCTATAAGTTAAAGTATGGGACGTAATGCAGACGTACAGACTACGGGCCTATAACTCTGTGAGCAGTCCTTACCAATACCTGAAGAGATTCCACAATTACACGAAGGACTTCCAGCCTACTTACTACTGCTACTACGACGACTTCCGTATTATATAATTTATAAAATGTTAATAGGCATTAGTATTTATTTTATTTAAGGGGTGAAAATAAGACTAATACAAAAAGTCAATCTATTTAAATACATACGTCTCGGTAGAAGCAATGTTGAAACAATGAGTCAAAATGACAATTTAAGGATTGATTTTGACAGCCTTCAAATATCAATTTTTATTCGTAAAATCTATACATAAATATTTGATATGTTGTATTGTTACTGCATATCTTTTCAAAATGCAATCTATGATAAAGCTCATGATGAGTTAAACATTAGTTATGCTTAAACACAATGTATGTTTTATTTAATCAACATATAAATTGAGACTATCAACGCGCAGTGGGACAGCATCTGACTGTAAAGTATGGTTTACTGGTCATGGGTTTGATTCCTCGGGAGAATGATTATATTTAAAAAAAAAATTTCACAATTTGTAATACAAAGTGAGGCGTTGTGTTCGCCAATGTAAATGCAATGTTCCGATTTTGGGCTGGAAACAGTCAACGAAGTAGTCTTGACTACCCTATGATGAGGATTAAAGCGTGAAGCTATTATATATAATGTATATTTCTTGTAGAAAAATTCTTTAACGATTGTAAAGTTATAATAACTTATTAAAATGGTGGCGGCTTGTGCTGTAGTCAGAGACACCCGAGTTTTAGTGGACAGCCCGGAATTCGAGACAGCGGTGTCAAGTTGCTCTTAACGGCGTGATTTGTCTCTTTGTCCCTTTTCTAGAGAAAAAAATCCTTACATTTTGCTCATCTAAAGTAATAAAAAAATGTTTTTTTTTTTTAAATTCGGATATGCACTTATAACAAGCACTTTCAAAACGCCAATCAACATAAAATGTAACTATTGACAGTGCTACAGGAAGCTATGACCTGCTCGGGGGGTAGTTCTGCTCAGTTCTGCTCAGGAGAGCCGGCGGGAAATTCAATTGTTCTTCTTTAATGTAGTTTCACAATGTGTTCCGACAACAGTCCTGAGTGAGCATCGACTACATTTAACTCCATACATTAACATCAGTATAGTATTCTTGAGTAGAATAATATACTTTTTTAATAATACAAATTTTATATTAATTTTTAAATTTTTTTTTGTGGCAGATCCGGAATTATTTGTGAAATTGTATTGTAATTACGTACATATTTACCTACACCTTGAGTATAGTTCCAAAATGATTGCATCTTTAACTTCCTGAAAAAGAGCATTAAAAACTATACGAGTAATTTTAACAAGGAAGTAATCTTTGGAAATAACATGATGTGGGTATATTTATTTATAAGAAACATTTTCGTATATTTTGTTTGACCCGTACAAGCAAACAAACACGCACGGATGGCAGGAACGTTTCAGTTAATTGAGTGTTGTATAACTAAGCCTATGGCACAGTAAAAGGAAATTTAAGATATCGTAATTAAATTCAAAGAAACAATATAATACAAAACATTTTTGAAACACAAACACCGCGCACATGACAGTTCTCAAACCATACATTTACATTATTTTCATTTCTCCGCTGTGATTTGTCTAAGCGCAGAGTGCAGGTGTACACTGTACAGGTGAGAGTAGAAAAAAATTCAGAAGATGTAAAGAAGATTATAAAAAGTTAGTTCAGGTCCAATAGAAGGTGCTCGGCGCGGGAGACAGCCGGCAGCAGGCAGTTGGAGTCGTCGAGCATATGGGAGACAGCGATAAAACAGAAATATACATACAATGATGTCAAATCGTAATTAGGTATCTCCGTGTGACATTCTTAAGTAATATAAGTGAATATTTTAGCTATATATTTATATGTTAGACGTACGTGTTGTTATTATTATAAAGAAATATAATAATAACAACACGTATTATTATATAAAGTCCAACTGCGACAGGCATTTTTTCAATAACTTTCCAAAAAAGTCGCATCAATTCGCTAAACTTTACGCGTGGTAATTTAAATAAAATCATTCCCCCGAGTTGGATTCGAAGCCACAACCCATCGCGTTTACAGTCGCACGTTGTGTCACTACGATAAGACGTCCACAATGATCGTAACGTCATAAAAACATTTATATAAATGTATAATAAATGTGTTATAATATTTTATCTAATAATTTACGTGTATCACATTTTCTTGAATAACTTAAAGATAAATTTATTATCTATACGATATTAAAACAGCAATAAATTAAGAGATTCTTGTTTTCATTTAGATTAGGCAGAGCACGGTGTTGAGTTCCACCCTGTGACGTGTAATGTCGAATTAAGTTTAAAAAGTTTTACTTTAATTAATAAGTATAAATTTCGAATAAAAATGCTTTTACAAAAGTTATGGAAAGGAAAAGTAATTTAATAAGTTTTTCTTTTAGCTTCACGCTTTTTTCCAGCACAGGGTAGACAGAAAGTACCTAGTGTCAAGATACTCCCTGCTTTGCTTCATTGCCCTCAATTCAAGATTCAAATGTTGAGTGGCGGAACTCAACGCCGCACTTTGTCCTACCAGAGCGAGAAAGTAGGATAAGAAAATATCGATTATTAAATCTTATAGGTATTATAATTATAGATACACTCTTAAAGTTAATTTTACCAGTAGCCAATGTTTTAATACGTTATGATGACGTCATACCAAATTATACATTAAAAGCACTTACACAAAATAACACAAATATCACGAACATAAAAACCGTGAATATTGAATAGTCATAGATATGACAGTATAAGAAATACGTCTCGGGGAGTGATTATATTTACATTAATTTCATTTCCTCACTCTGGTATAACGTAGTGCGGCGTTAAGTTCCATTACTCAACAAGCAATGTCTGGAATTCAGAAGAAATCGAAGTACGGAGGAGTGTATATATATTGATATAAGTGCCATATGTTGGATATACAGTCATGAGTAGTGACGTACAAGTTACCAAGGCAACGCGCAATTTGAAGTCAACCGTCATAGCACAGGAAAAAGGCACCAGATGTAGAACAAGTAACTATATTTTAAACGTAATAAAAGTAATAAACGTAATAAAAGTCAGTCACATTCGAGCCGGCGCTGCGCGCGCGCACGTTGTGTTTATTTATAGGCGAGATAACAATGCTCCGCCAGTTCCGATTTGGCACCGACCGGCGACGGTCGTGTGACAATATTGGGGCATCCCCCTTCTCGATTGTGCGTCCGAGCGCTGCTTTTCGTGTCGTTGTGCGTCAGTGACCAGAGTTCCAGAGGTCGCCGCTGTGAGGACCGCGCCGTGCCGTGCCCCGTGTGCTGTACTGCGCGTCGTCTTGCTGTGGTTGGCGGTTCTTGGAGTAAGTGTTCACAGTTGTCCTTACACACCCCCGTTCACCAAACGGGCATACTTAGTGTTTTTTAGTGCCACACACCCTCCCCCGCCGAAAGGTGAGGGGAGACATCCAAGCTCGTCGCCGCCGCCAAAATGGAGGGCCTCTCGAAGGAGGACCTCATAAGGTACCTACGTACCTTCCACGCCGAGGTCTACGATGGCCTCCAAAACTTCGCTTTCGCGAAAGAGAGCCCGCGCTCTCCCGACGCCGGCCCGAGCGCCGCCGAAGTGCCCCGAGGCACTATTAGGACGCGTGCGTCGTCCCCCGAGCGGGACTCTAGTTCCGCGTCAGAAATGGATGTGTCAGGCGCCGAGTCGGACACGTCCTCCCAGGATTTTGAGACCGTAGTCTCAAAATCAGCAAAAAGGAAGGCGAAAAAGGCCCCTCAGGCCGTCGCGCCTTCGAAAGCGCGTAAACCAGACGCGCAAACGTCGGCCGTGCGGGCTTCACCCGCCCCCGCGCCTACCAAGCCGCTTCCCCCGACCGCTCCGGTGTCCGCGCACACCGCAACGGGCCCTCGCCCCGCGCCGGCCCCGCGTGCCGCTCCCCTTGCGCCCTCTGCGCCCGGTCCTCGCCCCTCAGGCGCAGCGACCGGAAATTCCCAACCACCTCGCCCGAAATTACCGCCGCCGGTCTATATTCAAGAGAAAGGACGGTGGAACGAAGTATCCGCGTGGATGCTGTCTAATAAAGTGGCGTACAGCTCCGCGAGGCTGACGTCAATAGGGATCAAAGTCCAGGTCCCGTCGGCCGCGGACCACCGCGCCTTAACCCGCCGCATGCGAGAAACAAACGTGGGTTTCCACACCTACGCCCTAGAGGCGGAGAAAACCCTCCGCGTCCTCATAAAAGGCGGCCCCCGCGAGTTGGACGCCGAGTACATAGAGAACGACCTTAAGTCGCGGCTTCCGGTACGCGAAGTTCACCGCATGTACAACATGCGCACAAAAGTAAAGTATGACAGCATACTTGTAGTGTTGGATAGAACAAATGAGGGCAAGGAGGTCTTCAACCTCCGGTCCATTTGCAACCTGACGGGGATCCGCGTGGAACACCCCCGGTATAAAGTCTTAATAGGGCAGTGTCACCGCTGCCAAAACTACGGGCACTCGGCCAAGCACTGCCACGCGCGTCCGCGCTGCGTAAAGTGCCTGGACGACCACGCCACCGCGGAATGCCCGCGGAAAATTCCCGACCCGGAAATTCCTCCCAGCTGCGTCCTCTGCGAGACGCAGGGTCACCCCGCGAACTATCGCGGCTGCGTCCGCGCCCCGCGCAGGCGCACTGGTAAAGGAGGGTACCGAAAGAGGACCTTCCCCTCTCGCCAGTTGGAGCAACCGAAGGAGCCCTCAGCTCCGGAGGTATTTACACCGGCTCCACCTCCAAAGGTGAACGCGTGGTTCAAGCCCACGCCACCTCCAGCAGCGGCACGTGTTGCGGTGCCGGCTGCGACTCGCGCACCGACGGCCCCGCGGCCCTCCCCGCGCCCGCAACCCCCTCAGGGTAGTCCCGCGAGCGACCTCTCGCTCGTTATGGACTTTGCCGGCGCGCTAAATTTCACCGAATTCGGCGTGTTCGCGGCTAAGCTGCGCAACACGAACGGGAATAATATGGCTCGCCTACAAGCGGTATGCGAGCACGCCACTCTTCTGGAAGCCATCGTAGGCTTCCAGGCTAAATAAATTTCTAAAATTAAATAACTAGATGGCGGTCAATAATAGTTTTACCCCTCGGCCCGCTGATTCGCGTCTCGCGCGCGTAAAACCATTAGCCCTAAAACTCGCGACATTCAACGCAAACGGTGTCAAAGGCCAGAAAGAGCTTATGAGTGAGTACGTCCACTCAAGACAGTTAGATTTCTTCTGTATACAAGAGTCCTTTCTCAAACCTAGCGTTCGCTCTCCTGGCATTGCGAACTATAGGGTTGTAAGGAATGATAGGGCCACCGCAAAAGGTGGCACTATGATTTATTACAACAAGAAACTACATTGTATACCGCTAGACCCTCCGTCGCTTGCTAACATCGAAGCGTCAGTGTGCCAAATTCATATGACAGGCCATCAGCCAATAATCATAGCCTCGGTGTATCTATCGCCGAACAAACCAATAATAGAAAGCGACATCAAGTCGCTCTTAGACATGGGTGACTCAGTCCTTCTGACTGGGGACCTAAATTGTAAACACATCAGCTGGAATTCGTCGAAAACCACGAAAAGAGGTAAGGCTCTCGACGAAATAGCTGTCAAATATAATGCGGCCGTCATCGGCCCCCCCACCCCCTCCCGCTTTGGCCCCTCAGGCACGCCGGAGGTGTTAGATATTGTGATCCTTAAGAATGTCGCCCTCTGGCAACACTCTATCGAATCGCAGCCGGAACTAGATTCTGATCATAGACCGGTGTTAATTAAACTAGGTACGGAGCGCCCCTCAGGCCCTCCGACCAAAACAATTACAGATTGGAAGAAGTTCGCAAAGCTTCTTCGAGCCAACAATTCTCCACTTAAGGAGCTAATTCCAGGCATCACTGACTCGGTTGATTTAGCAATAGACGCGGCTAATCAATTCTCAGATTACATACACGATACGATCCTCAGCTGCTCTAAAGAGATTACAAACGTACCGCAAGGACGATTTGAAATCTCAGAAAAGCTCAGGAGGTTAATAAGGCGTAAAAACGCCGCAGCCAGACGACACGACACATACCCGACAGACGACAACCGTAGGGAACTGAACAGGTTGAGGAGGAGCGTTCGACACGCGTTCGACATGCTCCGCGGCGAGTCGTGGGACAAGAGACTAGAGGGACTCGCGCCTTCGCACCAGGCTTTCTGGGCGCTGTCGCGAGCCTTCAGGTCGGACGGTCTCGTGACTATGCCACCTCTCATTAGGCCCGACAACTCTATCGCCGCCGATGACACTGAAAAAGCGGAATGTTTAGCCGACAGTTTAGAGGCTCAATGTTCCCCCAGCGATCAGCCTTGCGACCCGGACCACCTAGCGAAGGTGGACTCCGAGGTTGCAACCTGGGCTTCTCTACCTCCCTCAGGTGAACCGCTTCGCCCAACCTCCGCCGGTGAGGTTCAAAATATCATTAAGAACCTGAAAGACAGGAAGGCCCCGGGGCCCGACGGTCTTAATAACAGGATGTTAAAAACGTTACCGGCCCAGTTCGTGTCCTTACTAGTACTCATTTTTAATTGCCTCCTCAAATCTTGTACCTTCCCAGATCAATGGAAGGAGGCAATAGTCATAGGCATTCCGAAGCCGAACAAGCCGAGGAATCTCCCCAGCAGCTACAGGCCTATCAGCCTGCTGAGCTGTCTAGGTAAAATTTACGAGAGGATAATTCTCATTAGACTCTCCGAAGCGGTAGAGACGAAACGTCTGCTCTTAGACGAGCAATTCGGGTTCCGCAAGGGCCACTCCGCCGTACACCAAGTGCATCGGCTAGTAGAACACATAGCCAGATATAATGTTAGATACCGTGCCCGCAGCTCCACTGCGGCCATTTTTCTCGATATCGCGAAAGCGTTCGATAAAGTTTGGCATAGTGGCTTGATTTACAAGCTGCACAATGCCGGCCTCCCGGATCATTTAATTCGCGTCCTCAAGGACTATCTCTCAAACAGATATTTCCGTTTTAAAGTGGAAGGTACACTCTCCACTCCCCGCCTAATTCGCGCCGGAGTCCCTCAGGGCTCCACGCTCTCTCCTATTCTGTATGCGCTGTACACCAGCGACATACCGAGAGTCGACAATGTCCATCTGGCTATGTACGCCGACGACACCGCCCTATACACCACTTCCCGCCACTCCTTCGTCATTGCCGAGAGACTCCAGGCGGCCGCCGACGCCCTAGGCGCTTGGTACCGCAAATGGAGGATCGAGGTCAATCCCGAAAAGAGTGCCGCGGTACTGTTCCCTCGACTTAAACATGAAACGGTCTCTACCGTATACCTAATTAACAAGCCAATTCCGTGGCAAAAACATTTTAAGTACCTCGGAGTCACTCTAGACTCCCAACTCTCCTTCAGAAAACACATTAGTCGAGTGTGTAATAAAGCCCGCTTCTATCTCCATAGATTGCACCCCTTAATTTGTAAACGCAGTAAAATGTCACTTAGAAATAAGCTGACATTGTATAAAACCTGCATTAGGCCCGTCCTCACGTACGCTTGTGTGGCGTTCGCGCACACCGAGCTTAAACCACTTCAAGTGGTTCAAAACCGCTTTCTACGAATCGCATCGGGTTCCCCCTGGTACGTTCGTAACATAGACTTACATAAGGATTTCGAACTGGAATCGATAAAAGAGTTCTGCAACGGCCTAGCCAAGCGCTATTACGAGCGCGCAGACACTCACGCAAATCCCCTCGTCGTACGGGCGTGCGATTACGCCCCGTCCGCGCATCCTAAACTTAGACGCCCGCGTAGCGTCTTATTAGACCCCGATGACCCCATCACGGCAGCTAATGGAAAAATGTTAGGTAGGAAACACTCCACCAACACCACACACAAACACCGCCGTCGTCGGAAACGACGGCGAAGTCCAGCTTACGTCACGGCCCGTCCGCGCGTTGGCGCGGCCGGGTCCAACGGTTAGGGACTGTAATAGGCTCCCTTAGAATAGTTAAAAAATTCCCCCAGTCGCGACTTCACGCCGCGGCTGGCTTGTGTTTTTAGAGTAGGGAAAAATCCCCCGCCCGCTCGCCGACCGCAAGCCGAGGTTCGAGCCCCGCAGGGGGCGCCCTTGCGGTCGCCGGCTTCCTCTCAAGCAGACACGTCAGTGCTTGCTAATACTTCGCAGGGCTTGAGTACCCTCTTCCCTCCCCCTCCCGGTGTCGCTGTAAAGACCATTAAGGTCAACAGCATTTAACTCAATGACAGAAAAAAAAAAAAAAAAAAAAACAATGCTCCGCATTTTGCATATAGTGTAACTGTGAAAATACCAGTATGTATTGCATTTTGTATGTTTTTTTTTCTATTATTATGTTGTACTCGCTGGCAGAGGTTTCGATCCTTAGTCAGATGGTATTTACTTTTGCTAATGGGTTCCACGTTTTGGTCACTTTAATAATAATTGAATATTTTACTTACTTTATATTTATATGATATATATATATATATATATATATATATATATATATATATATATATATATATATATATTTATATATATATAGTTTTTAGTAAGCCACCATAGTCATATAGTATACATCATACTTATAGGCTAACTTAACATGTATTACAAGAAAAACAAACTTCAAAACACAAATTAATAAAATGCATTGTAAAAAAAGTAATATAAATATAAGAAAATCAGTATAAAATGTTAAAATGCTTAAAATACATTTATAATCATACCTACTATTAATTAATTTAATTTTTTAATGATAATAATAATAAGTTTATTTCTCAACATAAAGTACAGAAGTTCATTTTCCTTGTAGGTACAATTAGATATAGTTCACAATTATATGGGAATGACGCTTGTACTAAGCTCAGAGCTTGTGTTACGAGTCGCCAGGCCCTCACTCGCGGTTTCAAGACAGTTATGCACCCATGCCTCTCATCATGATAACAAATTGGAAGAGAAATAAATACAAATAGTTAGAAATAAGTACAAAATCATATGTAGGAGTAATTAAAAATAATATAAAGATTGTGTCCGTGTATGTGTGTGTGTGTGACTATACATGTGTGTGCATATGTGTGTGTGTGTGACTATACATGTGTGTGCATGTGTGTGTGTGTGTGTGTGTGTGTGTGTGCGTGTGTGTTTCTGTAGGTGTATGTAGTAGTGCATTAGGTGTTAAATATTTTATAAGCTATATTTATTTGAAAATGAACATCATATGCAAAATGAATACTTTACTGAAAGTTCTTTAATAATTAAAATTTGGTAATAAGCACAACCACAATAAAAACTTTTATAAATGTTTAATCCGACCTAATTTTAAATGTAAAGAAATTATATTTTTTTCTTTAAATGAATACTTCAAAATATCTATATCCGCTTTTTCTTTTATAATGTAGTTATACAATTGTACAATTCTACTTAAGGTGCATTAAGGCCTAAATTAGTTCTGTGAGTTTTGCTCGCTAATATTGGCTCAGAACTGATATATCAGGGCAGAGAATAAATAGTTTCAAAATATTCTGATTAATTTATGTATTAAGTAAATAAAATGATTGATTTCAGATATAAAATACAAAAGCAATATATATAATAAAATCATACATCATGGATGATAAAGCATCACATCATTTGGAGAAGGTTACGTCTCAGTTAAAGAATCTGGAATACGATTTGGCGCAGCTAAACGCAAGAAAATCTAGATTAGAAAGCGACGACACAGACTCTTCGGATGAAGATGAAGAGAAACCGCTGTCTCATGCTGAGGAGAGTGCTATCGAGGAATGTCTGAACGACACTGAAGGCTCTCTGTCCAACGTCGATTTAAACATCTTCGATGATATCGACGACGACCTCCACCAGCACAAGGTAAAGAAATCAAGGCAGAAACGGAAATCCGAACAAATGCGAATGAACATGGATTTTGATAAAAGTTGCACAGACTGCGACTCCTCGTCTTTGGATGAGATCACGTACAGTCGACAAATAGCATTCCGCAGATCCAGTTTGGCCGAGACCAGCTGGAGCGGGGCGACGGAACCGATGAACGTGGATAGAGGAAGCATACAAACCTCTATGGATCAGACGATCAATGATACTGCCAATTTGACATTACGAGGGGATGTTACGAAAGGTTATAAGAGTCCGCTTCAACAGACTAAGAAGCCATTCAATTTGTTCAATAACACCCGGAGAGTTGTGAGACGCAAGCGGCGAAACTCTCCTCCGGTTAGGAAAAATGACAAGGCTCATGTACACAGTTTCTTCTCCGCTATGGCGGACTTGGTGGTGACGTTCCCCGATGGCCACATAGAGATGGCCAAACGTTTTGTGAACTCGATTTTGCAGGAAATGGTTGAGGATCTAAAGAAGCGGCTGAACGATACAGAACCATACAGAACACCACAAGATTATGAGATAGCCCCTACAGATCTCTGCTTAATAGAGTTCAGATTGGCGAGACTGCCATTTGTAGGGTGATCAGCTGAATGATAATGAAGTGGGAACATTTACTTGCGATAAATGCGTAAAGTTAGAACAATATAATAAATATTTTATTTTGCCCGAAATTATAAAGAGAGACTCTTTTTATGTCACATCCTAAATGCTCATAATTTGACTGTAGATAATTTGAAGGCCTGTATGACCCGTAGGGTCGGTTCTGTACTTGGGAATTATATTATTTAGAGAGCATATTATTAAAGATAGAAAATTACAATAAAAAATGCATACATTTCCTCATCCTGTTCAAGACAAAGGGTTCCGCTACTCTACACACAACCTTTTTATAATCTTCATATATGTCTTATATCAATAACATTTTATGTTTAACATCAAATTTAAAACAATAGTTAAGTAACATCGGTCATTCCTGTACCTTATGTGCCTAACAAGTATATGATATCATACGTACTTCACTATTATAAAATAATAAATATACATTTATAAACACTAAAGTTTTCTAAGATTTGCTATTCACAATATGTTGATAAGAAGTTATCATGATGATTAAGGCCATCGTGTCTTGTAGGACAGCGTCCTGCTGTAAATGCGGTTGGTTGTGGGTTCGATCCACACTTTGGTAAAATGATAATATTAAGAAATATTCTCATTGTTCCGCTCTAGTAAGATAAAGCTCGGCGTTCAGTTCACCACTCAATACGCTATTTTTCGATATAATTTTGAGCGGAAAACATTCAACAGAGTGTCTTGGTTATTTCGGACTACTAGCTAAGCGGGATTAAGCATGAAGCTGGAGAAAAAAATTATATATTCAAACATAAGCACTAATGGAAGTTTAACATTATTGCGTAATATTATGATAATATGTAAGTATACAGATAACATTTGTATATTTCGAAGCAGCCGGATGTTGAACGCACGGTTTAGCGGTCAGAGCATATGTACGGGAAATAAAAGATGCAGGTTCGATTCTCCCTGCCTTTTAATTTTCCTACGTTTTAAAAAAAAGTTTCCTTATCATAAATGTAGAGAAACATTTAAAATATTTTTATAAACAGCGCCACGACGCTTCACGCTTTATTGCGCACATCAGCAGTCAGCATCAGATATAACTAACAAATGTTGGTTTCTTATTTTTGTAGGATGTCAGATTTGATCTATGAAAATATTACCTACATACATAGTTCTGTAAAAACTAAATCAGAACACAATAACAAGTGATAAATATAATAGCAAAAATGTATTTTATTAAATTTATACACGAACCATAAAATGTTAGTATTGTCAGTCCTACTGGTAGCTACCACCAGCTCTTAAGGAAATTCTGCTAAAAAGACACATTACATAAATGGGTAATAAAACTATATGTTCTATTATCTTAACTAGTTATCTATATTAGAGCGGTTATTGTATGCGGAATATTTGTTTGTTTATACGCGCTCATTATAGAAGCTATTGAATGGATTTGAAGTATTATTTCCAATTTTAATACATATGTTCACGAGGAGGTCTATAATGTAATCACGCCAGGGCTAATAAGAGAGAGAGTCACCAATGAAACAGGTTGAAAGATGAATTCGGCGGTCAGATGGTAAGTATTTCAATAAGTATTTAAACTAAGTATATATGTATATTTTTCACGAATTTTAGTATATTTAAATATTAAAATGACACCCAAATGTTTAAAATGTATCGTCGTTTGCTTCATTATGTCACCACTCGTCTCCGTCCGCATTCTCTCGCTTGCCGTGGCAGTCCAACTCAATTTTGTAAATAATTTTATGGATTTTTAACTTAACGTCCGATATAAGAAGCGGCGGAAGCATTGAAGCGATCTCAGCAACAGCTTCAAAGTGTTTGTGAACAGTACTCGGCTCTCGGTCCTCTTTACTTGCTTTTAATTGGTGAGCCTTATCATTTATAGGTTGCATTACACTTTCATCGCTTTTGGATGACGCTTGGACTTCTGGCGTATATTTTGTTTCCATGAGCTTCTTCGTATCATCAATAATATTTTTCTGTATATCTCGTAAACTTACTCTTGTCACTTTGCTGTTGGAATCAGATTTACGTATTTTTTTAACAGTCTGAATCACTGAAGCCGAAGGTTTTGGCCGAATTGGTGTTATTAATTCATTTTGTAATTTTAAGCTACCTGGTCCAGGAGTATCAGCACGTGAAGGAGGAGTAGCCTCTAAATCCTCAAACTCCGATAAGAGAGATATATACTCCGATACGAGGGATATATCAGATAAGTCCTCAAGAGTCTGCACTGATGACGACCCGTCCGTCTGTTGCTCCAGTGTTCGTGCATCCCTACTGTCTGATTCAGGCGCTTTTGAGGATACCGACAAGAATTCCAGTAAAGACATATATTTCCATGTGTTCTTTTTGGACTTCAGCTTCCATCGTTTTTGAATATCTATTACTGGAATAAAGATTAAAATAATATAAATATATTGAAATAATAATTATTATATGTATGAAAAATAGCAATTTCACAGGGATAAGGCATACTGGATGGCGGAAACCACGCCTAACCAGAAAATATAAATTCAGAATAAAACCTAATATAAATATATATATATATATATATATATATATATATATATATATATATATATATATATATATATATATATATATATATATATTATTAAATTTAAATATAATATAATCTTTCCTTCGAGTGGGGATCTAACCCATAAGTAATAATATATATATATATATATATATATATATATATATATATATATATATATATATATATATATATATATATATATATATATATATATATATATATATATATATATATTAAGATTTTAAAACAAAAGTTACTTAATAATATAAAATTAAATTCATTATTGAAATTTAAATTGTAAATTGTTATTAAAAAGTCCTTAATTTTTGTGATGAAATTATTTAAATATAATTATTCCTTCGAGTGGGGATCTAACCCACAGGTAATAATAACCAAGCGTGGACAGCTTTATAAAATGACAATTATTATGAATTAGTTAATTATACTGGTAACATCACATCACTTTATCTGTGCGAATTATATAAAAGCAATGACTCCTTTCAGCCTTTCTGTAGATATAGTTTGAAGTTATCTTGGCATGTTGATGCGTTGTATTGAAAGACTGAAGTCTTTTGTTATTAGAAAATGTTCATTTATTTTACTCAGACTGTGTAAGCTATTCGAAACCTCTGGTTTTCAGTATATGTTTTCCAATACTAAAATATACGCGACTAATCCGTTTAAAATAGTTTTATTTAGAATGTGTGAACTAAGGTCCTCGCTAATTTCTCTAGATACATATGTCACTCACTCGGAACACCCATCGCGTCACTAATTTCTTTCCATTCCGTATGTTTCGCAATTAAACTACGATTTTGAGAATGATTACTGTCATAGAGCACCGGCTTGGTTCTCACCAGCTTTATTAACATTTCGTCATTTTCTTTATTAAACAAACTCATTTTACACTAGACACTTGTAAAGATCATAAAAAGTCAATTTCCATTAGGCGAGAAGTTGTTGACTTTTAAAAATAACGTGTTCATATATTAAAAAGAATATTAATAAATAATCAATTTTTAGTATAATTATTAAAAAAAATATTAAATTATTACAGACACGATCGCGCGAGTCGTAGCGAGTCGCGCGCGGCGTGAGAGTGGGATGAGGCCGGCGTGCGCATACGCATGACTCACGGGTCATTTAGATAGTTTATTACAGGGTGCATTGTGATTTTATTATTCATTATTATAATTGGTCATAACTCTAGGTTCTTTTATGTTGTGATAAGACTCTGTTCTCCACTCTATGGTAATTCTAGACATTGAGTGTCTTTAGTCAATAATTTTCAAAGTTAATTTATAAAAATAGTCATTGCAGTGGTTGTACATACTCTGCTTTCCGCTGAATTTGAGACATTGCGTGTTAAGTGGTGAAGCTCAACGCCGCGCTTTGTCTTATCAGAGCGAGGAAATGAAAATATTCCCTTCGCCCGTGTGGCAATCGAACCCACAGTCGATCGCATTTACATTCGAACGCTGTTCCACTGCGACCACGACCGGCGCTTTTATATTTATATTTTTATTATTTACTTAAAAAAACTAAAAGCTAGCTGTCCATATGAATATTTTATATTTGAAGAGAATATATTTGACAAAAACAAGATATCAATGTTCAGTTTCTTAAAATGGGTCTTAAAAACCTGGTCTACACAAAAGTTCTCAATAAGGCCCATAATCTAACTGGAATTGCACAGACTTAGGGTGTTGTACCCGAAAAATTATATCTTTAGAAAACATTGATTTTAAACTACCATTTGGTCCGTGGCTTTGGATTAGTGAAACAGAGTTTGAATTAAATAATAGTTATGGGCCTTTTTAAGCATAAGGAAATGTGTATAAGTTATAATTCATTTGTTTCCTGTTATAAATGAAACAAATTGTAGAATTATGTTAGTTTTAATAACTCTACTAAAATAAATTATAAAACTTTATTTAATTTAATCAGTTTTTGTTCTAGGGACTCATAAGGTATTTAACTTTTTAAAATACGGCCTGAGCCTTGTTAAGTACATGACAATCACAGCATTGATTGAGATTATAATTCAATTACATTGTGTATCCTATATATATAAATATATATATATATATATATATATATATATATATATATATATATATATATATGTATATTATTTTTACTTGTTTTATAATTAACTCATTTTAATCAATGTATGTACGTATCAGTATAAATTAAATAATGGAACCCTAATTTGTTGGTCAAGTGAGTAAGACCAGATGAAACTCTTATAATCAGACTAATCTGCAGTAGTCCGTGGTCCGTCCATAAGCTTCACAGTAGTCCGTATTCACAGGTAGACCGATCTAGCTTTGACCACGGGCTAATGTAAAATGTTCAAAATGTCAGATTCTCAAAAATATATTTTCGAATACCAAAATATACGCGATTAATGCGTTTACAAATGTTTAATTTACAATGTGGTTAAGTCACAAAATCAAAGGTCTTATTACAATAAATAACTTTATATGGATAGTGTAAAGCTCAATAATTATGTCAAAAGAATACAGTTTAATTAGTTCATAATATTGAAACGGTACGAATACTGATAATTTTTAAATCATGATCATTCGTTCATCAATATTTCAATAAAAAATACAGATTTATCAAAAACATATACACTTAAATTGATAACACCTAAAACGTAAGGCACGAGCTTTAATAACATCGAGGACAACAACATGGGCCTCATTAGGCATTTAGTAATATCCTGAAAACAAAACAAACGAAATCGAGTTAAAACTAAAAATGCAACTATTTTGATAACTAACCTCGTCAATACACTTCTTAAAGGTATTGTAGGTAGTAGCATTGAGATAAGTAAATAATTACTAGCTGTATTACTTAACTATTGCAAGAATAAAAAACAGTACTTAATTAATTGAATCAAGTCGACGCACTTGAGGTGTCAGGTCGAACTGCTGTTTGGGCGTTAAGTGCCTGTGAAGTCCATTGTGCTTTAAATATTAAATGTGGAAGGCTATTAAGAGTAGGTCTTATTAGGCGTTCTCATTTTTGTCTTAATATTGTAAGTACTACTGGTAGCTACCACCAACACAGAAGGCAGGCAGTTATTCTGAGAAGAGCCTCAGAGGAACTTCACAGTTGTTGTTTTTTTATTATAATTTTACAATAACATAGTATAAAACGATGTATAGTGAATTAGTCAATGTATAGAAAGTAAAACAATGTATAGAAACTTAATCATAGTAAAAATACTGGAACTGGGCGACAAAACACTAAGTACTAATGGTACCGAGTCTTTATTAATACCTATATTGAATAAAAGTTTGTTTGTTTATACGCGCTCATCTTCGAAATTATTGAATGGATTTGAAGAATTCTATATGATTATGTACCTCTTGTGACGCAAACAAGATAGTGGGAGTGAGATGGTAAGTACTCCATTAAGTGCCTTAAACAATTGTATATTATGTGGTTTTTTAAGAATTTAAGTAGATTTAACAATTAAAATTACACCCAAATATTTAAAACATATCGTCGTTTGCTCCATTATGTCACCAGTCGTCTCCGTCCGCCTTCTCTCGCTTGCCGTGGCAGTCCAACTCAATATTGTAAATACTTTTATGGATTTTTAACTTAACGTCCGATATAAGAAGCGGCGGAAGCAATGAAACGATATCAGCAACAGCTTCAAAGTATTTGTGAACAGTACTCGGCTCTCGGTTACCTTTACTTGCTTCTAATTGGTAAGACTTATCATTTACAGATTGCATTACACGTTCAAAACTTTCATCGCTTTTGGATGACGCTTGGATTTCTGGTGTTTTCTTTGGTACTCCAATGGTCTTCTTAATATCAAGAACTTTTTTTTGTAAATATAGCAAAACGGCGCGATCGGAATTTAATTTTGAAATTCTTTTACCAATCTTAAAATCTGAAGTCGACGGTTCTGGCAGTATTGGTATAATAAAATCATTCTGTAATTTCGAGCCGACTGGTTTAGGGGTAGCAGCTCGCGGAGGAGTAGCCTCTAAATCCTCATACTCCGATAAGAGGGATATATCAGATAGCTCCTCAGGAGTCTGCACTGGTGACGGTTCAACCTTCCGTTGCTCCAATTTTCGTCCACTCCTATTGTCTGTTGAAGAAGCTTTTGAGGATACCGACAAGAATTCCAGTAAAGGCATGTATTTCCATGTGTTCTTTTTAGACTTTAACTTCTTTTTTTTCTTGTAGTGATCTCGAAAGTGCTTCCATCGTTTTTGAATATCTATTACTGGAATAAAGATTAAAATATATAAATATACTTGAATAATACTTGTTACATATATGAAGAATGTTTACTTCATAGGGGAAAGTCATATTGAATGGCGGAATCCAATACCGTACGTCTAACACTTACGTGTTAGACGTACGGTATTGAATATTATTGATTTTGAATTTATATTTACATATAAATTCAGAATCAGTCAAAACTAATACATAGTAATAGAATTCTAAAATAATAGTTATTTGTTAATAGTAAATACTTTCATTACTGCAATTTAAAATCGTCGTTATTGAAAAGTCCTTAATTTTTATAATGAAAAACTTATAAATATGATCATTCCCTTAAGAGCGGATCGAACCCACATCTTATTATTGTATTTATATTAAATTATTTGATCACCTAGTATTCAAATAAGCTGTTTAACATATGCACGTCAGTGTTGTCAGTACGTCAAACTATTGCCGCCTCAGAAGGCAGTGGCTGAGTAGAAACAAAGAAACTCAACAGCTGCACTCATTGTAATTATACTTATTTATATTAATTATACTTATCAGAGCGGAGAAATCAAAATGATTTTAATGAAATTGAAACACGTAGATCCACTTTCCGGTAAAAATAACCGTGCGTGGGCAGCTTTATACAATTATAATAATTATGAACTAGTTAATTATACTGGCAATACCAAGGACATGTTTTATCTGTGCGAATTGTTTAAAAACAATAACTCCTTTTAGCCTATTAGTAACTATAGTTTAAAGTTATCTTGGTGTGACGATACCTCGTATTGAAACACTCAAAACGCAATTTATAAAGAACTGAACAAATCTTGAAGTCTCTTGTTATAAAAACTTGTTTCTTTATTTTAAATAAAACTGATTTTAATGGATCAATCGCGTATGTTAGTGGTCAGCCTACCTGTGACCTCGGACTACTGTAAAGTGTTCGAAACGTCGTGTTCACTGTATGTGTTTTCAAATACCAAAATATACGCGGCTAATCCGTTTTAAATAGTTTAATTAGAATGTGGACAATGTGGAATTAATTTCTCTGGATACATAAGTGATATGTCACTCACTCGGAACACCCATCGCGTCACTAATTTCTTTCCATTCCGTATGTTTCGCAATTAAATTACGATGTTGAGGATGATTACTGTCATAGAGCACCGGCTTGGTTCTCACCAGCATTATTAACTTCTCGTCCTTTTCTTTGTTAAACAAACTCATTTTTGTACTAAACCACTAGAAACTTGTAAAAATCATAAGTAACTCAATTTCCATAAAGCGCGAAGTTATTTTAAGCTTTGATGATACATTATATATTTAGAAAAACTTTATTTTTTGAATTATTAATCAATTTTTATTATAATTAGTAAAAAAAATACAACATTACAGACACGTCGCACGTCGCGGGCGGCGTGCGAATAATGAGAGGGCGGCGTGCGCATGCGCATGACTCACGGGTCTTTTGGATACCATATTACAGTGTTAATTGTGATTTTATATTTATTGTAGACGTGTTATATGGTGAGATTTTTTTATACATTGAGTTAATTTTTATATAGATTAAACATAAATTACAGTAAATATGGGAAAAATATAAATGTTCTCCTAATAAGTGAGAAAAACAAATAAAAAATAGAAAAATAAAAAAAAACATATTTTTTAATAATAAAAATATACATACAAAGATAACTCGACAAAAGCATTCTAATATGCGCTTTAATTATTTTTAATTACTAAGGGAAATGCTTAAAATGGTTAAAAAATTAAAAAAAAATGGAAAAATAATTCACATAAAAGGCACTTGTAGTTACCAAATTAATATCGCTTATTTAAAATAACATGTCAAAAATAATAACTCAAAGTTTAAAATTCAAACTTAGTAAAAAAATATTGGCAACACTTATAATATTTAATATTTTTAAAATGTTATTCACACTTATTATGACGAAGAAAAACATTTCTGGAAATATATTTAAATTTGAATGCAGCGCGAATCAAATCAGCGACTTGTGAGCGATACGTTCCCATTGTATGTTGTCTATAAACGTATAGATATATTATTTTAATAGTATTGTCATATTAAATGGATGTTATTTAAAATATACTTCGTTATTTCGATCGACGATATAATTTTAATAAAAATATTCATTACCTTAATTGTTTGCATCTTCAGGAATTTTGTTTTTAATAGCTATTCCCGCGAGTGGGAATCCAACCACAACCTGTCCTGGTCTGACAATTGATGGCTACTATGCTATGATGGATGACGCGTAAAGCTTTTACCCTGTCAATAGTCAGAATCTTCCAAACTTGTTCAAAATGACGTAATTCATCGTTTTTTATTAATTTTATGTTTATTCATTTAAATATCATCAACAGAAAACACATTGCATTAAGGTTAGATTACAGAACAAATTATTACAAAACGTAAATATAATTGTGGTTAACTACGATCACAACATGCAACTAGCTGTAGGTAAATCAATAAATGTATATTAGTGTCAAAAGCAATTAAAAATATTTTTTATTAATACAAATTATATAAAAAAATATATATTACACATAACTCTAAGTCTACCTATGACCATCGACTTCTGTAAAGTGCTCGAAACGTCAGGGTTTCGATAATGTATTTTCGAATACCAAAATATACGTGATTAATCCATTTGAAATAGTTTCATTTAATATAACAGCAGTAAAAATAACAGCTAAGAACAATTGGCGCCGCCAGGTTACGTCGTCATCATCATTTCTTCACTGCTGGTCTATATCTATAGGTCTCCCCCATAGCGCGCTTGTTACAACGGCTGGGTCATAAATTTACTTATATTTTTAAATACACTAAATTTATCATTTAGGGGTCATCCATAAAGTAGGTTACATGAAGTTCTTGATGTTTTAGTCCTTGTCACAGCTGGCCCCATATGTCGACCCCTTAACTCTCCCTTAACCTGTGACGTAATTTACAGATGGCTTCTTAAGTGTAAATCAAAAACTATATTTGTCTGTTTATCATATATACTTTAAAATTTTGCTGTGGAGAGTGTCTCGACTAAGTTAAGGTTTAGGGATAACCAATGGTTTTTAAACCGTGGTATTACTGACGGTAATCAATGCCTGTATTTAAATATATATAAAGGAATGACACCTGTAATAACGCCCCTCGTTCTTCAAGAGAATGCTGCTTGAACCAGTGTTGTAGTGAATATTTTTTATAAATTAACTTACAATTCTCGACTAAAGTCACTCTACATCTAAAATCACTATAGAGTGAAGAACAGTGTGTTATCATAAAATAAAAAAAAAAAACAAAATTCCTGAAGATATGTTCAAATATAAAAATGAATAACAAAATCACAATGAACATTGTGATATGCTATCTAAAAAACCCGTGAGTCATGCGCATGCGCACGCCGGCTTCTCCCCACTCGCACGCCGCGCGCGACGTGCGTCGTGTCTGTAATAAATTAATATTTTCCTACTAATTATACCAAAAATTGATAATTAATTAAAATAATAAAGTTTATTTTTAAATGTATAAACATATAGTTTTCAAAAGTGAATAACTTCTCGCTTTATGGAAATTGAGTTTCTTATCATTACTACAAGTGTCAATTGGCTGAATACAAAAATGAGTTTGTTTAACAAAGAAAATGACGAAATGTTAATAAAGCTGGTGAGAACCAAGCCGGTGCTCTATGACAGTAATCATCCTCAACATCGTAATTTAATTGCGAAACATACGGAATGGAAAGAAATTAGTAACGCGATGGGTGTTCCGAGTAAGTGATATATGTATCTAGAGAAATTAGCGAGGACCTTAGTTCACACATTTTAAATAAAACTACATATATTAATTTTTTTTTCTATAAGTTTATACAGTCCAAGGTCAGATGTAGACTGACTATTTATCTCCTCAATTATTCATTTAATATGATGCATCGTCACACCAATAACTTTGAACTAGACTTAAAGATAGGTTGAACGGATATTGCTTTTATACAATTAGCACAGATAAAACAAGTCCGTGATGTTGCCAGTATAATTAAATAATTCATAATAATTGTAACATTATAAAGCTGCCCACACACATTTATTATTATATGAAATGTATAATAACGTTAAAAATTGATGTTGTAGAATAATTACTGCGCTCCTGTAAATCAAATCGCGGCGTTGAGTTCCGCCATTCAACAAACGATGTTTCTTAATATATTTAAATATAATTGAAATAAACGCAACTGAAGAGTTTTTCTGTCCTTACTCAGAATAACTGACTAAACCAGACCAAATAATTTAAATATTACTATATACACACTTAAAGTTTTATCCCCACTAGAAGGATTATACTAAAAAACTAACACAAAAATTAAGGACATTTCTATAACAATTTACATATTGAATTTTAATTATGAATCTATTTTTATAATAGTAAGTAACTGTTGTTTTAGAATATCATGTATTCGAATCTTAGTTTCGACTGATTCTGAATTTATATTTACGGGTTAGACGTACGGAGTTGGGTTCCGGCATCCAATATGTCCATATGAAATAGCCATACTTTATTTGCAATGGAGAGATGGCGCTAGTTGTCACGGTAAAGGTCAGCTCTGTGTTATTTTTGTATATTTTTGCGATATTTTTAAGTTTTGGTGGTACATTGTGAAAATGAACACCGTTTAAACGCAAATTTAATAAATTAATGATTATTATTATTATAATTATTGTAATAATCATTACTAACAGTTACTTCAGCACTACCACAGAATGTTATGTTAAAAGGGATATACAGGCCATATCCTCGAATGCCGTTGGTTTCGACTGCGTAAGTAGGAATATGATAATTCCTATCCTTCATATCGTGTTTCCTACTTTAGTCCATATTTATAATTTATAATTTATAATTTCCTATTCATAATAAATTTCATAATAAATTTCAGGATATTTGGAAAAATGCGCAGGTTATGCGTTTCAGGTATCCATTTTTGACAAATGTGTCAAAGAATGGAAACCCAAAGTCTTCTGATTTTCGTTCGATTTCTATTCTCCCTTTCCTGTCCAAGGTTTTTGAAAACATAATCCACCAAAAGTTGGTGTGACGTCATTACTGGGGTTCCTGAAGGTGGCGTGATATTTCCCTTAATATTTTCAATTTTTATTAACTCAATTACTCAAAAAAATTCATGGCATTGAAGTCATTGCGACGTTAACGTTCAGCCCTGCCTTTTTTAACGTGAGCAAATCGTTACGGACACCTGCCTGATTAGGGACTTGGGACAATCCCACCGACCACTCATGGCTCTACCGGCCCCTTGGACATAACGGACCGAAAGATCAGAGACCGCACGGTACTTGCGATTATTATTCCTAACGTATGTTCGTTCCCGT
Organism: Dryadula phaetusa; assembly: GCA_032432895.1. Classification (NCBI taxonomy): domain Eukaryota; kingdom Metazoa; phylum Arthropoda; class Insecta; order Lepidoptera; family Nymphalidae; genus Dryadula; species Dryadula phaetusa. The sequence goes on along the minus strand of JAOYRS010000104.1, from coordinate 209,952 downwards.
TGTAGTTTTTAAGTCCTATAAATCTACGTTCTGCCCCATTTTGTGTCGCTTAGTCGCATCTTATGAAGGCAGTGCCTAAAGTGGCCATGACCAGCCAAAATATGAACACTACATAGTTCGGTTACACACATAGAACGTCCGATCCGATATGCTGGGGGAGAAAACGTACAGCTCTCTCCCATCTTCGTTCGAGCTCCACCTATCCTGGACTCCTGAGCGACTCGTCCTGCGCTGAAGACATCCAGATTAGCAGAGAAAGTTGCCCCAAGCACGGGTAAGGGCCGCGGTGCTGGCAGAACTGTAGGCCTTCGTAAACAATACCAAGGCCGAGCGCTGTGTACGAAGCAAAGCGCTCCGCATTGCATAACTGGACGAGCGTCACCACCAAACGGCTACAGTGCAGGTAAATCTATACCTACGTACAGAATCCTAACGGCACGATACCGAATCGTGGGGGTTTTTTGAATTTCCCTTTCATGGTGGGCGTCTGGGACTTTTCACACATCATAGTTCGGCTCAGTACTCGCAACTCGGTCTAACACCGCATTCAGTGCAGTGACCGTCGACTTTCCGCGAGCTAAACCATGCCGCGCATGTGAAATACTGTCCTGTAGGCAAGAAGGTAAGCTATCATAAAGCGTTCCAATATTTTTCCTGACATGGGCAAAAGAGTATTCGGTCTATGCGGTTTCAAATCCGAGGGCGGTCGGTCGTTGCACTTTGGCAGGATCAGTAGCTTTCCCTACTTCCAAATATCCGGGAAAATGCCTTCGGTCAAGCACGCAGACTACATGAGGAGCATTTCTGCCCCACTAGCTCTCCATGTTTGTTTAACAATTTTGCACCCATCTCTTATATATTTCCACCATATTTTCATCCAATCCAGGAGCAGTATTAGGCAGATCCCGTATGATCTGCTCTAGGGTTTTGTGGCTTGGGCGTGCCGAGTTATCGGAATTGAGTGAGAAGCTGCAGCTATCCTCATGGCACGGTGGTACGGCGTGGTAGTGCAATCTTCATTCCCCAGTAAGTGGACTCCGTGCATCACGTTAGCAATGGTATTCTACCAGAAGAGATACGATACGCTAACCTCCGTGGTTTGACGTTGGCGGCTTCCGCTACCTCGCGAGAGTGGGCTTGACTGCTGCTGCCAGGTTCTACGCACTTTGCCTACCGAGTGGTGCATCTTATCCAGGTCCACCGTCTACTATTCATTTCGGCGATCATCAGCGTCATGCCTAGTGCCAATGCGCGGTGTGGGTGACTGCAGTGTAATCCTCATACATACTTGCAGCGGGCTTCTGTGTGGATAGTTTGCCTATTCTGAAGTACACCAAACCCCTGAAGCACGTCCAATCAACACCTTTATTGCGAAAACGCATAAGCCGTTCGCCTGGGTGTCATGGAAAAATAGTAACTAGCTCTCGGCCTCCATACTGCTTCCGCTCACAGTGCCATATTGGTGAATGACCATTGCTGTCCATCCCCACTAAAACCCGTCCCGCTAACTGATCCAGCACTTGTGTTAGATGCTGAAGATGCACTGCAATATCGTTAGAATACTGCACAGTGGTCATTACTAAGGTGGTCCAGAAATGTAACGACAAGTTCTTGACTATACGCCACAATGCGTGCGTGGAGTTAGATCGGAATTGTAGAGTTCTGGTGTGGCTATATTGCTCCTGAACTAGTACGAGATCCAGCTCTAGAATCTACGGCGTCAACGCGCAAAGGATTTCCGAAACGCGTAACGACCTCGCGCCTTTCTAGTGCCCTCTTCCACACGGTAGAACCGCCCCAGCGCCCTCTGGAAAGTGTCTTCATCACCCTCCCCGTCAGCCATGGTTGCCTATGTCAACCCATTTGACTTGACAGCAACCGTCAATGACAACTGTCGCAGAATGATGACACCTATCACTGTCAAGTGACAGTAGCCACCAACTAGTAACACCTGACAGCCGACAGCTGCCCCGCAAGGGTAACACCGACGCGTGACATAGACAACCGTCGAGTGACAGCTGTCAATGCCAGGCGCCAATGTCACTGCGACCACGTGCGACAATCTGTTAAGTTATTACACATGTGGTACGTTTCAGCCACCACCTGAAGCGTTAAAAAGTACAAGAAAGATCACAATACCTTGAAAGCGAATCTTTTTCGCAACACAAAGCATGCACAAAGTACTGATCACATAAAACAATGGCAAATTGAATTAACAGGCACTGATAAGTCCTCTACTCACAAATGTGAGAAAATACAAGCGTACGTACGTTCAATCGTCACGGCGGTCGAACGCGAAGTGGGGACCTGGGACAGTTTATATGGGACTAAGAATTGGCAGATACAGGTCGTTCACCCACTAAAACCTTACGGTGCTCCTCCTCGACCACTATTAGCCGGGTCCTCTCGTAAGCCCGGGTGGTGTGAGCCAGCTAGGCACGTCTCGGAGTTAAGGATAGTGAGGCACCCTCAACGGCCTGCTCTAAGTAGCCTATGGAAGCGACCGTGCGCACCTAGCGCAGACCAGGAGAGTAGATAGTCAACTTCCTCACAAAGACCGCGCTCTGGACGGTTAGGGCAACTTCGATGACCCGGTCATTTGCGGCGGATGGTGAGGTTGGAATAGATTCCTCACTCGTTCCGCTGTCTCCTCTGAGAGCACTACTGCATCGTAGAAGGCTCCGACCGCTACCCCGATAACGAAGCGCAGAGCGTGGCGTTAAAACGCAATGACTACACACTCCACCAATGTGTGCTAGTCTATCTGCTCGAAATAGTCGCTGCAGCGGTGTTAGCAAGCATACGGCTCCTTCCCAGCCACCCGAGCAAGTACCTCCCGAAACAACCGTAACCCGTAAGGACCTGCGTCATGTGGAAAGTCAGGACCCCATGACGGCTCACCAACCATAGATGGGACACCGGATAGTTCTCAGACCGGCGGATGATGATGCCAGCCGGGACTCCCACACTCATATTGTGGCTTTTGTGTATCCTGTGACTCTACGAGGACCCCGGACGTTTTGCCAAGATGCTGGTCATAGACTGACGCAAGGGCTTGCGCGTCCAGGTCCCATGGCAGGACTATAACCAGCACGCACGCCAGCTTACCGGAGATGGTCCAATACCCACGCATCGCCCGGATCGCCATCACCGTCTGTGCACGTCGCAGCAGGGTCATATTTACCCGATTCATTGCGTCCGCTCATACAGGGGCACCGTAAAGAGAAATCAATCTGACCACTCCGGTGAACAGCTGACGGTTCAAGGCGCTTGGCCTGTTGGTAGTGGACAAAAGCTGCGCCAAGGCCTCCACTGTTTTTAATAACTTCGGGGCCAAGATGATGAAGTGGCCCCTGAAGCTTCAACGGCCGTCTAGAATAAACCCGAGTTATTTTATATTCCGCTTGACGTTGATCTTGACGCCATTGATGATGATGTGGGTATCTGATAGTGGGCCTTTGCGCAGAGCAGGAAATTATAACGCCTCAAACTTGTTCAAAGCAACTTTCAGCCCCAACCTCCTGATCCGACCAACCACGTCGGCCACTCCGGCTTATGAATGAAGACTTACCTGCCTTTCTTCCATCGCAGTGGAATTATGGCTTGAGCCACACAGGCAGAGAATAGTCCTCACACTCTGGACCCTAGGATATTCAGGGCCAGAGTTAGCGCCCGGCTATTAATGACATTTTGGCCCAGAGCTTAAAGCTCTTGCCGCCAGATCAGTAGATCGCCTCTTCATGCTCCTCCCCCTGCAATGGTAATGCGACACTCTCGTCTTCCTACTCGTCGTTCAGGCCTGCAAGGCGGGCTATTGATGGATCTTCCTAGACGTTTTCATCACAATTCTTCTCGTGTTCTTGTACTTGTGTGTTTTTAAGTCCTACTGCTCCTTCTTATTTGAAGCATAAATCTGATTTTAACAGTACGTGCACCACGCAACTTAACTCTACACATTCCTGTACACAAGACGAAATTCTTTGAATATTCCTTTACTGTTAAGGCTATAAAACTTTGGAATAATTTACCTTTAAATTTAATTCAGGCAAAGTTACTAATATTGTTTAGGAAGTTTGTTTGTTTATATATATATATATATATATATATATATATATATATATATATATATATATATATATATATATATATATATTTATAGACAGGGTAGAGGAATTCTAGTGTCAAGACACTTCCTAATTCGAGAGATCGCGAGTTGAGTCGCGGCAGTCCACACCGTGAGGACATGAAAATAATTTAAATATAATTACACCCCGTGTATTTAAATTTCAATTAAATTTGTGCCTTATTTTAAATTACTTTCATCACTTACTCCTTTGTGACAACGGCTTCTTTCCTTACTTGTCGTTAAGAGAGTGCACACCTGAAACGACAAAAATATATTTTGTTTTTATATAAAATGCAGTGTAGAAACAAAATAATAATAATTTTTATTATTATTTGAGTATATTTATATAAATTTTAGTTTATTAGTTTTAATTTTTATTCCAGTGGTAGATATTCAAAAACGATGGAAACACTTTCGAGACCACTACAAGAAGAAAAAAAAGCTGAAGGCGAAAAAGAATACATGGAAATATATGCCTTTACTGGAATTTTTATCAGCACCCTCAAAAGCTTCTTCATCAGACAATAGGAGTGTACGAAATTTGGAGCAACGGAACGTTGAACCGTCACCAGTGCAGACTCCTGAGGACCTATCTGATGTATCCCTCTTATCGGAGTATGATAATTTAGAGGCTGCTTCTCCTCCACGTGCTGCTACTTTTAGACCAGATGGCTCCAAATTACAAAATGATATAAGAACACCAATTCAGCCAGAACCTTCGACTTCCATTGTAGAGCTTGTTAAAAAAAATACGAAATTCTGATGAAACCAACCGCGCTATTTTAAGAGCAAGATTAAAAGATCTATACAAAAGTAAAATTAATAAAAAGAAGGGTTTAGGAGAACCAGATATAACGCCAGATGTCCAAACGTCACCCAAAGGCGATGAAAGTTTTGAACATGCAGTGCAATCCATGAAGGATGAGGCTAATCAATTAGAAACAAGTAAAGATGACCGAGAGCCGAGTACTGTTCATAAATACTTTGAAGCTGTTGCTGAGATCGTTTCAATGCTTCCACCGCTTTTTATATCGGACGTTAAGTTAAAAATCCATAAAAGTATTTACAATATTGAGTTGGACTACCACGGCAAGCGAGAGAAGGCAGACGGAGATGAGTGGTGACATTAAAGAGCAAACAACAATATTTTCCAAAAATAATAAATATAATCTAAATCAATATAGTAAATCTTAAATGTGAAATGTACTAGAATTCTAAAAAAAATATACTTAATCAGTTATTAGATTCTTAATAATTCCATTACTAGCTAACCCTGCTACTTCGTCTGCATCACAAATAAATATTTTCAACTTGTTTCATTTAAAGGTTATTCGTTCTCATTAATCGTGGCGTGATCACATTATAGACTTCCTGGTGAAATAAACAGAAATAATCCTTTAAGCCCACTAAACAGTTTCGCAGATGAGCCCCTAAAAACAAACAATTTTTTCCGCTTCAACATAGATAACTAGTAATGATAATGAAACTTAGAGTTACTTAACTTGACTTATTGTCCTATCTCTCTTAGGTGGGGTAGAAGGCCTACACAGTGCTCCGCCATCTCGCTCTGTTTTGGAAAATTTACTTCGCCTCGGACCACGTCAACCCGATTGCTTTCAGTTTCGCTGCCACTGAACAGTTTGCTTCAGACGGCCAAGTGCCCTTTTCTCTTGTGGTGTCAGTTCCAGGAATCTACCTGTCATCTTGGTAACAGTGGTGTCGTGTTCGTGCTTCTAATACACATTTCTTGTGTTTTACGGACTGTAGATTGTCCATCTTAGTTTTCATGTTAACGCGCTTGTGGCTGAGCAGGTACAGGAAGTTAGCTTAGTCTAGGTCGTCTAAGGTTTCAGTGAATCCCGACTTTATACCGCGGCCCTTGCTGCAGTTTGCTCTCTGCATGATGCCGTCCACGATGAGTAACAAAGGAAAACGTGAAAGAAAACAGCCATGCCGAACCACGATGTCTTCTGATATAAGCCCGCCCGCCTAAAGCCCACCTTTGTTGTCTCTTGACTAGTTGTTCAACTGCTCTTGAGAGCCTGTTCAATAGTATCTTGCAGAGAACCTTCGATGGTACAGATAATTGTGCGATTCCTTTCCAGTTACTATACTGAATGAGGTCACCTCACTTTGGCACAGTTATTAGAAAGCCTTTATTCCAGTTACCCGTAAGCTCTTCGGTGGTGTGATATTAAGTTAATATTTACTATTTTTTAAGTGTTGTTCCACACTTAGTATTAGAAATCATTTTTGAAAGCGGTCAGAGCACTTGGACGGTATCCTAGAGATGCGGGTTCAAATTCCGCTATATTCATATTTTTATACGTTTTTTCAAAGATGTTAAGTTTTCTATCGCGGATGTTGTATCTGCTTTCAGTATTTCCAACGTTATGAAGTCGAGACCTCAAAAGTCGAGCAGGCAATAGTTTCTCTCACTTGAGAGAAAGTATTGCCTGCTCGACTTCTTCTCTGCTTGATCGGGATGTGACACTGTCTATCAGTTGTGGTGCTCGGATATTTTGGGGGGAGTGGGGATCAACTAAAAAGATTGCGATTGTGCCAAGCTATGCCGCAGTCACAATCTTTTTAGTTGTTCTGTAGAAGTCTTCCATGCCTGTCTTGTAAAGGCTTCTTCCTATAACTGCGCGTCCTAGCAAGAGTTTTGGTTGCTTTATACGGCTCTCTTAGGTTACCAGTATCCTCACCATGTTGTACACTATTAGCCACATCGTCCGCCCATTGTCGCCTTGCCATTTGTTCTAGTCCAACAATAGATGCGTCTCCTGTATGCATATGCCGATACCGTAATAGAAGGTTTGTCCGTTCAGTATCGCTGCGAGTCTCCAGTATTTTGGATGCCGTAATTAACGAGCCCGAATGAGATCCAAAACCGATTAGGGTATCCATTCATCGCCTTTTTTCATTGTTAACCCTAAGTCTTCGGAGCTGGTTTCATGATAGATCATTTTTATTAGATTCCACTCCGAGTTTATTATATCTATAGCAGAGAAACGTCCTTGGGCCGTTGCTATTTTATAATATTTGATATAAATAGTGCTATTCAGACAATAATTTATTGGTGAGAAAATACTTATTCCATCTTTAAATATAAATAACAATAATCAAAATATTAACCAAGTTAATGTTGCTAAGTGTCTTGGTGTTTTGTAGACAGTTAGTTATGGAAAGCTCAAACTCTAAATGATGCAAAACAGCATAAGAAAAAAGGAGTATAGTGAGTGTAGCAAGCAAGTGTAGTTAGGAGGAATGCCTTGCGAACTGATGGTAGTAGTAGAATTGACAATACTAATATTATTTTGTTATTTATATTAAGTAAGGTTGGAACATCTAATAAGGCCCACATTTAATAATTAAAGTACATCGCACATTACAAGGGCAAGTGCACCAACATTGAACGATTTGGTGCTGGCCATTCTTTACTAGTTCGAAGTGATACCTCGACTTGAGTCAATTAATTTAATACTGAATTTCATTTTTGCATTATTTTAGTAATATAGTGAGTTGTTATTTACTCATGAGTATCTTAATGTCACGGCTTACAATACTTTTAAAGCGTGAATTGACAAGGCTAGTCACCAAAATAGTTGCATTTTGTCGTCTCCTATTAAGGCCCAGGGTAGGCCTTACAAGGTATACTAAATTTTAAAATAGGTATTATAATTTTAAATATACATTCTCTTTAAATATCTTTTTTGATACAACATAAGTATTGTAAAATTTTTACTATTCGTTCTCTTTTATTATTATTATGTAATCAAACTATATTACTTTCGATTTCATTATTGTGATTTGGACTGTCTATTTAAAGTAATAAGATTTTGGATATTGCAACTTTTTCATATTATTATTAAACTATTTGAAATGTACTAATCGCCTGTATTTTGGTATTCAAAACTATATTTTTGAAAACCTGACGTTCGCACATTTTTCAGTAGTCCTTGGTTGCAGGTAGACCTATATACTTGTGATCACAGATTGCTGTGTGTTTTAATTTGTATACATATTTTACTTTCATGGCAAACTATGAGGGTACCATTGTTTAATTTATACTGATATGACTGTGTTGATTATATTGTGTTAATTACTGAACAAAAAATATATTAATATACAATATTAAGGATAAGTAAATACGTAATGTAATTAATTATACATATTATTTATAATTTTAATCAACGTTGTGATCGTCACGTACTTAATAAGGCCCAGCCTGTATTTCAAAAAGTTGAATATCTAGTTATTAAAAAGTAGTTATTAATAAGATCTTATGAATTATTTTAATTTAATAAAGGTATTAAAAACTAACATAATTTTATATTTTTTTAATTTATACCCAAAAAACAAATTAATTACAAGTTATATATATTTCCTTATGCTTAAAAAGGCCCGCAGTGATTTTTTTAATTCAAAATCTGTTTCGATAATCGAAAGCCACAGACCTAATGGCAGTTTAAAATGATTACTTTCTTAAAATATACTTTCTTACCTTCTTAAATTTACTTTCAAACCTAAATCGGCGCAAATGCAATTAGATTTTGGACATTGGTAATTAAGTTTAAGCCCAATAAGGCCTGTAGACCAGGTTTTTAAAAGTTATAAATAATAAGAATCTGGACATAGATGTCTTGTTTTTGTTGTAATATATTCTCTTTAAATATAAATTATGCATTTCATTCTGCTAGCTTTCAAAGTAACACATTTCCCAAAATCGATTTGCAAGGATTCCTAAAAAACCAGTGTAAACACGATCGCTTGTGGGTTCCATCGCCACTCGGACGAACGGAATACTTTCATTTCCTCACTCTGAAATACAATGCACGGCATTGATTTCTGCCACTCAACACGCAATATTTCGAATTCAGCAAAAAGCAGGGTAAGGAGTAAGGGTTTAACATTAGGTACTTCCCACCTCACGACATATAACTCTTACTATGCGGGATAAAAGCGTGATACTAAAAACAAACTTATTGAACTCTCATTATTTTGGTTGACAATAAGCATTTTGGATCCATTCGGTGACTCCCTAGGCAGATATCCTAGGAATTATAAATCTATAAAAGAAAACATTTTTAATTTATTAAATGTATTTAAACACCCCACCTTTTTTGTATATTTTACACCGTTATTGTAAACCTATTCTGAAATAAAAGGCCATCGTTACATGAATTTCATATTTTTCTGCTCCTCCTCCTCTCGTCCTTGTCACAGTTGGGTCATTTTGTGAGACCACCGATTTCAAGCAATATCTCACTTTATTGATCTCCTTTTTTCATGTGTCATTTAATTTAAAGATGACCCCTTATGTCTCATATAAAAATTATATTTGTCAGTTCATTATATGTTTTGTAAAGTCTTGCTAGTAGAGTTCTCACCTAAGTTGGTTTAATAAGATTTCATGGTGAACAATAATTTCTGAAACCGTAGTATCACTGGCGAAACATTAGTATTTAAATCCTCAATGAGACCACTACAGTTAATGCCTTTACTTAAGATTGTGAAGAAATGACGTCTTTAATAACGCTCTTAGTTCCCAAAGAGTGCAGCTTGAACCTCTGTACACATTGGGAGTGTCAAGACACTCCCAATTCGAGACATTGCGTATTGTGTGGAACTTAAACCCGCCGTCTTTACCAGAGCGAGGAAGTGAAAATAATTTAAATATATTGCCGCGAATGGGGATCAAACCCACGATCTAACGCGTATACAGCCAGACACTGTCCCACTGCGTCACGACTGGCCGCAACATTTTGGTGGATTTGGTTATATAAATTAACTTTAAAAATTCTCGACTAAATACATTCAATGTCTAAAATAACCATAGAGTGGAGAACGGAGTGTCTTATCTCGAAATAAAAAAGAGCAAAATTCGTGAAGATTCGTATCCTAACGAATTATGTTTTTTTGAAAATTATAATAATGAACCAATCTAAATACCTAATTATAATAATGAACAAAAAAATCACAATAAATACTGTAATATGCTATCTAAAAGACCTGTGAGTCATGCGCATGCGCACCGCCTATCCCCTCCCGCACGCCACCCGTGACGTGCGTCGTGTCAGTAATAAATTAATATTTTCCTACTAATTATACTAAAAAATGATAATTCATTAAAACAATAAAGTTTTTTTTTTAAATGTACAAACATATAGTTTTCAAAAGTGCATTACTTTTCGCTTTATGGAAATTGAGTTTCTTATCATTTCTACAAGTGTCAATTGGCTGAATACAAAAATGAGTTTGTTGAACAAAGAAAATGACGAAATGTTAATAAAGCTGGTGAGAACCAAGCCGGTGCTCTATGACAGTAATCATCCTCAACATCGTAATTTAATTGCAAAACATACGGAATGGAAAGAAATTAGTAACGCGATGAATGTTCCGAGTAAGTGACATATGTATCTAGAGAAATTTGCGAGGACCTTAGTTCACACATTTTAAATGAAACTATTTTAAACGGATTAGTCGCGTATATTTTGGTATTCGAAGACATATACAGAGAACACGACGTTTTAAACATTTTACAGTGCATTCCGAGTGCAATACGTGATTGATCTATTTAAAATGGTTTTATTTAAAATAAATAAACAGGTGTTATCTTTTAAGATTTGTTTGATATAAGTTCCTTATAAATTGCATTTTGAGTGCTTCAACGCGACCCATCGACACAATAAAATAACTATCATTAAACTATATTTACAAATAGGCTGAAAAACATGTTATAATATAGGCTGAAAACAATAATTATATATTTTAAAAGCTGCCAACACAGTTATTATTATGGGAAATGTGCGTTAACCATTAGTTTGCGGCGTTGAGTGCCGCCACTCAACAAGCGATGGCTCTTAAAATATTGAAGTATTAATAACTTTTGAGTTTCTCCGTCTCTACTCAGCAGAACTGCCTTCCAACGCGGTAGTTTGATTTACTAACAATATATATATATATATCAATAAAGTATCATTATTTGAGCATGTCTGTATTTTTATCTTTATTTCAGTGGTAGATATTCAAAAACGATGGAAACACTTTCGAGACCACTACAAGAAAAAAAAGAAGCAGAAGGCGAAAAAGAATACATGGAAATACATGCCTTTACTGGAATTCTTGTCGGCACCCTCAAAAGCGTCTCAATGGGCCGATAGTGGTGCAATAATACAGGAGCAACGGGAAGATGACCTGTCACCAGTGCAGACTGAGGAGCTATCTGATATCTCCCTCTTTTCGGAGTATGAGGATTTAGAGGCTACTCCTTCTTCAGCTGCTGATAGCTCGAAATTATAGAATGATTTAATAAAACCAATTCGGCCAGAACCTTCAACTTCACTCTCTGAGATTTTCAAAAGAATTCGAAAATCTCAATCAGATCGTGCTAGAGTCAGAGCGAGAATCCAATATTTAAATAAAAGATTACGTGAAATTAAAAAAATATTTGTACACCTTGACGGTGTAAACGATGCATTTGCGGTACTAGACCAAACGCCAGATGTCCAAGCGTCACCGAAAAGCGATGAAAGTTTTGAACATGCAGCGCAATCCATCAATGATGAGGCTAATCAATTAGAAGCAAGTGAAGATGATCTAGAGCCTGGTACTGTTCACAAATACTTTGAAGCTGTTGCTGAGATCGTTTTAATGCTTCCGCCGCTTCTTATATCGGACGTTAAGCTAAAAATCCATAAAAGTATTTATATTATTGAGTTGGACTGCCACGGCAAGCGAGAGAAGGCAGATGGAGACGAGTGGTGACATAATGGAGCAAACGAAAATGTAATTGAAAAATAATCTTTTGGATATAATCTTAATTGTATATTTTTTAAGAATTTTAGTGTATTTAACACTAAAATTCTTAAAAAATATACATAAAGTTATTTTAGGCATTTTATTTTTAAATCCAATTAATAATTTTGCAGATGAGTGCAAATAAACAAACAAAAAAACTTTCCGCTTCAATATAAAAACTAGTAGATTATAGAACTTAGTACTTTATAACCCATCAATGTATTTTTTTTCTTAAAGAGACTATAAATGGTAGAAATTATTATAAAATTATAATTAAAAAAACAATTTTGAAGTTCCTCTGTAGCTCCTCTCAGAAAAATTGCCTTTAATTTAATTGCCTTCTGAGCTGATGGTCCCAATAATACTGGCAATATCAAGGTGAGAGCGTCTAATAAAGCCTACTCTTAACAAGTTTCCACATTCAATACTGAGAGCACAACAGACATCACAGGGGCTTTCCCTAATACCTAAACAACAGTTCGACATGACACTTCAAGTTCCGTTGACTTAACTCAAAGAATTAAACACTGTTCATTCTTGTATTATTTTAGTTATACAGCTGGTCGTTATTTACTCACGATTATCTTGTTATCTAAATAATACAGCCTACAATACTTTTAAAGCGTGGATTGACGAGGTTATATACCAAATTAGTTGCACTTTATGTGGATTTCGTATGTTTCCTTTGCCTAATATGGCTAGTGTTGTCGTGTCTCCGAATAAAGCCCAGGGGTAGGCCTTACTAGGGATATTAAGTTTTAAAATATGTGTTACAAATTTAATTATATATTTTTTTAGAATATCTGTATGTTGATTTATCATGAGTATTGTAAATTTATCATTATTCGTACTGTTTTATTATTATGGAGTAATGAAGTACATTACCTTTTGGCTTTATTATTTTGCGACTTTTTCATATTGTAAATTAAACTACTTAAAACTCATTAATCACGTATATTTTTTTATACCAAAATATGGTTTTGAAAACATTTTGAACACTTTACAGTAATCCGTAGTCACAGACTACTCTAGATTAAACTGACAAAAATAGTTTCATTTAAAAAATGTTTTTACATTTCCTATATTTTTACCAAAAGTTTACCTTGATTTTTACTTACTTGACAAAAAATACTTATTATACTTTACTGAATAAAAATATATCAATATACTATTTTTGGGATAAGCGAACACGCAATGTAATTAATTAAACATTTTATTTATAATCTTATTAAATGCTGTGAACGTCATGTACTTTATAAAGCCCAGGCTGTTTTTTAAAAACTTTAATGCATAATGAGGGCCTGCAAGCCCTCATTATACATTAAAGTAGGGCAGACTTTTCTTTGTTGTAACAAAAACTCCAAAATACTTTTCCTTATTTGTAAGATTATATGATTTACTTTAGTAGATTCATTAAAATAAGCAATTTAATTCTACAATTTGTTCTATTTATTTTTATCCAAATCAATTAAAAATCAAAATCTATTTCATTGATCAAAAATCACAGGCCTTATGAGAGTTTAAAATCATTGCTTTCTAAAAATATTATTTTTCAGGTATACAACTTCAAAATTTTGCAGTTACGATGTGGGCGTTATTAAGAACCTCAGTGCCTTATAAGGCATTTAGACCAGTTGTTTAAAAATCATTAATAATATGCAACTGGACTGAATTAATATCTTGGTTTAATATATTTTCTTCAAATATAAGATGTTCTTTTGATCATGCAAGCTTACAAAGTAACTCATCTCCCAAAACTGATTTATAAGGATTCCTTTTAGAAATCCGTATAAATCAATTTTGGGAGAGGACGTCCTAAAGCTACTTGGTGGTCCAATATAAGGAAGGAACTGTCAACACTTTACCTGAATTCAAAGACTACCCAGGACAGTGTAACCAGACAGAATTGCATAAAGGGAAAAGGGAAGGAAGAAGAGATCGTTCTAAAATATTTAATCAGAGTACATGCAAATCATTTTCATGGCGATAAGATAACGTATTAAGGCCTGGACTAAAATCTCAGGCCAGTTATTAACTGACAGTGATTTATAAGGATTTCTAAAAAGAATCCTTATAAATCACCATCAAACAGCAGGGTAGTCAGTAAGAAACTTGTAAATCAAGATACTCCGTTGTTCACTATTGCCTGAAATCGACAAAATTATTGGTAAAATTTAACGCCGCACTTTGTCTTATTGGACCGGGGAAATGGTAATTTGAAGATAATCTTACCTCTGAATAAGGATCAAACCCATAACAAATCGTATGTACACTTAAATGCTATCCCACTGAGCCACTATGGCCTCATAATATTTTATTAGATATTAAACAGTAAACACATCACTCCATTATAGGCTCTGAACCTATAATTTTGTTTTGCTTAAAATTAATTTCTTTTTTTTTCTCTCTCAGGGGTTCAGGAAGGTTTAAGGCTATTGCTAACACGTGATCGTTAGATTTTAGATTTTAGTTTGAAATATATTTTAACTAATAATTTCCCTCTGGTCTGTTCAGATTTGTCTATTTGATTTCAGGTGTTTTATCTATAATATGAATCAGGGATTTCCCCAATCTGGACTTCTCAACAAGTATTCGATGTTGGCTTGTTAATGCCTCCCCCGGGATAATATCTCCCTGGATTTTATCTCCCACTATGTAATCAACCTGCGTCTTCTCATTTTTCCACTTTTATACGTTATTAGGTGTTGTTGCGCTTTTCTAAAACATATGTTAATAATCATAAAGTCGTGCCTACTCAAAATTTAGCTTACGATAGCAAAAACCACCATGATGTTCATTGCCATTTGAAATTTTATCACCAACGTGCCCATTAAGGTCACTGCCGATGAGTTTATATATAGACCTTATCAAAGTCCTTCCAAAAAATTTCTTTTTTCACCCTTAGAGCAGCCAACTTGAGAAGCGTATGCTGATATATTTAATGGTGGCTAGTTATCAAGCGCTAGTTTTATAGCTAAAAGCCGGTTAGTTTTCTGTTTATACTAATTCTATTCTTTAGATTTAAACCTATGGCCACTCCGTTTCGGTGCGTCAATTTACCATTATACACGACTTTCAAACCTAGTCTGCGATATCTAGTCAATTTTTTAGAACGATATAGGTAGCATTTTCGTAGACTATATCTAATGTCCTTGTCCCAACAAATAGATAACAAGAAATAAATTTAAGATTATTTTTTAGCTAATTTAAATAAGACTTAATATAACAGAGGCCAATCGTGGTCGCAGTGGGACAGCGTCTGACTGTAATCGCTCTGGGTCGTGGATTCAACACACACTCAGGGGAATAATTTTCGAATCCACCACACTAGAGGCAAAGATATAGAGTTAGCTCATTCTGCAAGAATCCAAGGCAGTACGCGGGCCATTAAGAAACGGATGGCGGTAGATATAATTATTTTTTAAATTAACCAACAGATAAATGCTTCCTCAGTCTACCCGCAATTGTGACCGAGTACTGTAGTGTTGAAAACATCGGATTTTCAAAAATGTATTTTCAAATTCCAAAATACACGCGATTAATCCGCTTAAAATAGTTTTTAAAGTAAAACGATTCTAAATTATTTTCATTCCTCCACTATGACAAAAAAAACCGCAGCGTTGAGTTCCGCCACTCGTGTTGAGTGATGTCTCGATTTCTCGTCCTGAGTCCTTGTCTTGACACTATGGTAAAGTGTGAAGTTTTAAGATAAAAAAAACAAATCATTACCATATACAATTTTATTTATTAATATAATATAAAAATAAAGTAAAATCAGTATTGAATGTTGCTATTATGTATAATATTGGCACTTTTTAAAATATACATTCAAATTAACACTAAAAAAAATATACCAAGTTTCGTGCGTTAAATTATATCTTATGACGTCTAAATGGAACATTATGATGGCAACATTTGTTGAAGAAATTAAAATTTTGGGCTGAAAACTAAATAGAGAATCTATTAAACTAGTAAATCGTTCGAAATTCAATATAAATATATTTTTTAAATTTCTACGAATTCTAGCCGAGGGTAGAATTATATTAAAAATATTAAAAGATAAATATTAAAATATTTTTTATGTATTAAGACAACTTTAATACAAAATAAACAATTCACTGTAAATATTGAATTAATAAATTTCTCCAATGTTGCCATAAGAAAAGAGATAAACATAGATAAAAAACGTAAAATATGAAAATAAAGATGTATATATTTTATATAATGACATATTACAATAAATCGACAATAACATTCTAATATATGCTGTAACTATTATTAAATACTAAGAGGAATGCTTAAAATGGTTGAAATATTAAAAAAAAAAACAGAAAAAAAATATAAAAAAGGCACTTGTAATTACCAAATTAATATCACTTATTTTTAAGAACATATTTCAAAGAAATAACTCAAAATTTACAATTCTGAGCCAAATTTTAGTGAAAAAAAATATTAAAAACTAGTTAACCAAAGAGAACATTTAATTGGCAATTGGCAACACTAATAATGTTTAATATTTTTATAGTGTTATACACATTTATGGTGACGAAGAAAATAATTTTTGGAAACGCATTTAAATTTGAACACAGCGGGAATAGAACATGCGTACTGTGGATCGTATCCAAACGCCTGACCCCTGAACCATACGTTCAAATTGTACGTTGTCTAAAAATGTATAGAGATATAACTTTTTTTTAACAATTTTGACACATTACATAAATGTTATTTAAAATAGACTTCTATATTTATTAATCATAAAATTAAAATAAAAATGAATGAAACAATTTCTTAATTCTTTTATAATAATAAGATTATTACGTAAAAAATAGGAATGTACAACCAATAATATTATAAATATATTCTACAGATGTATAAAGAAAAAAAAATTGAAAAAAAAAACATAAAATTCGATGTGACTATGAAAATGTATATGCATATACAGGCTGGTTAAAAATATGAAAAGTTAAAAATATTTGAATAGTTAAGTTTTATAATGTTTATTCCTTAAAAATATTATACTCGAAATATTTAGTATCTCTATTCTATATCCATTTATTGAATATAATAAAATTATAAAAAAAAACAATTTTGAATTTAATTAACAATCGGAGACAAAATATATTAATAATATTGTTTTATATATATATTCATCATTTTTAACCAGCCTGTATAAATAATGAAAACCATAATACAATATATAATACGGTAAAAATGACTCAAAAATACATAATACATACATACATACATATAAATAAAAAAAAATTACTTCTTACCACCCAAAGATTCAAAGAAATTCACAAATTTGTTAACGCCTATATTCTTGGGTAAATCGTCCTCCGGCGGGTCGTTCGCTCTGATCACATCTTTTGGATTAAAATTGTTATTCTGTACCATTTTGATCTCGTTGGACGGCCGAGGTTTGACATTTCTATCGGAGTTGCCATTATATTCAACGCCGTTGTGCGGATTCTCGAATTTCTCTGATATTTTACCGATGTTTATACCAAAATCTTCTGTTTCTATGACTTTCCTCTCTGATTGTACGAAGTTCACTTTTTCTTTCTCCTCTACATTGTTAATTTTTTCTTCTACAATGGCTACCTGTTCGTCTTCTTGTTTCTTTTGTTCTTCGACAATACTAATTTGTTCTATTACTTCATCAAATTCCTTTTCTAACGGCTGATCAATTTCATTGACTTGTGACTTATCTTTTTCTTGGATCTGAACCAGTTCATCGGAATTGTCTTGGACATCGATGAGCACTTGACTCGTTGTGACTTCCTCACTGTTACTTACAACTGTAGTGACTGTAGTAATAATTGTTTCTTCAACTATAACGGGTGTAGTTGAGTATTCTATCTTTTCGCTTTCTTTATTTTCTTCTATTTGATCCCATATTTTGAAATATTTGCTGTATAATTCGTCCCAGAATTCCATTTTTTCTTTATCTGGGTTTGTGGCGATGGACAGTTCGTTTGACAGGTTGATGTAATACAGGGTGTCTTTGTTAGCCGGTAACCAGGTTACGGTTATATAATGGTTTTCATCTGGTGTTGGGTTACTGCAATAAAAAAAGAACACTGTCAGTATTGCAGCTTTCATTTATACTATTATGACTTTATACTGACATTTTAATAATTATGTAAAAAAACACAATACAGACCATAAATTAATATGAAAGAAACAAACAAAAAATCTTAAATGAGTTGGGAAAGTAATAAAGAATTTATTTTAAAACCTTAATCTTTTAAAAAATATATCTTACCCAGTCTTAGCGAAATTGGTCCACAGTCGCAAAATTCTCTCTCTCATCTTTTCATCTTGGGGGGTTACTTCTACACCTTTTTGCAAATCATTACTGAATAAATACGCAAGTTCGTCTCCATGTCCCGCATGTTTCAGATCGAAGTTGCCAGATGTATTCAAAGCCCCAACATAATCGAATTTGTAATAATATATAGGTTTATTTTTCACATGCAGCAGATATTGCATGTATCTGTGAGAATCAATATTGATTATAAGATCTGAAATCAATTGGAACCTATCGTTAAGACTTTCAACACTCGATGGATTGCCTTTAAAATATAATTCTTTGATTTTCTGAGCAATTTCCAGGCCCTGTTGCGAATTCCGTTCGATGTTCAAATCTCTAGGGATGAACGTTTGAAGGTCATCTGATTCTATGTCCAGGACGAATTCAAGAGTGGTCGTTCCAATCATTAACGGCACATCCGCCGCTCGACCTGACGTCAGAATATTGATGAACGGCTCCGTCATGAAAGCTTCGACTCCTGGAAACTCTTTCTCCACCACTGGACAGAAGGAGTTTGTAAATCTCTTAAGATTATCTTCAAATGGGAAAACTCTCTCGCTTGCTTCAACAATATCTCTCACTGGTGTTGTTGATAAGAACTCAAAAATATCAGCAACATCAGATGATTCACATCCCAAGTCTTCGGCTAAACGCCTCGCATTTTCAATTGGTGTTTTCTGCATTGCCCAAGGGTTTAGTGCGCATCCGGACTGGACAATCGCTTTGCTCATAAGATTTTTGGACATCGGACTTGCTGTGAGCATAGAAACAGCTGCTCCACCACAACTATTTCCGAAAATGGTTAGATTTCCGGAATTACCGCCAAAATTTTTTATATTTTGGTGAATCCACCGTAGGGCTTGTACCATATCCTTCATTCCAGCGTTTCCTGGTACTTCTGGAGTGTTGAGACATAGGAAACCCAATGGGCCAACTCTGTAATTAATAGTTACTATTACAACATCTTTTTCGACTAAATAATCTCCACCGTATAGACTAGCGCTACCAGAGCCGAATCGGTATGCTCCACCATGAAGGAAAACCATAACCGGAAGGAATTCGCCATCAAGATTTGGAGTAAATATATTCAAGAACAAGCAGTTCTCATCTCCCGTATAAGACTTGTCTTGGAGCGGACCAATTTGAGCAGAAATATTGCCTTCGCAGGTGGCATCCCGTACACCGTCCCATGGTTCTGGAGGTTGAGGCGCCTGGAAGAAAGGAAATTTTACCAAATGTGAGTTAAAGCCTGTAAAAACATATTTTAATGACGTAACAAATTACGTAGAACATGATTAGATAAGATGCTCGATTAGACTGAATACTCGTGCTCATTCTCATAGCTCTAAAAGAGGTTAGTCACCCAGTAAGAATTTACAAGCACTTCAAGTTAGGTGTCGTATGTCCAATAATTATTAGCTCAGCCAATATAAAAGGCGAAAGTCATTGTCTATTTGTCACCTTCTCAAGGTTAAGACGAATATTGTTAAAGAAACTTTCATAAAAATCTTGGTTTTTACTTCTTAGTGTGTTAGTAGGGTATGTATATATAAACGAAACAAAACTTAACGAAAATTAGGTGGATGTGTAGCGGTGTGAAATTTGGTACGGCTACAATATATATTTCGAGAAGTTATTAAATCAATAAAATAAATATTAAAGACGCTACTAAGACGTTGACATTGATATATTTTGTAAAAAGTGGCGTGTATTACTAAAAAGACTACAAATATTTTACGTTTCAGCACGGCTTCTAGTATTTATAAATAACGTTTTTTAATTATTTTTTTTTAGCTTCACGCTTTTATCCCGCATAGCAGGGTAGACAGTGTAGACATTGCGTGTCGAGTGGCAAAACACAACGCCGCGCTTTGTCATACCAGAGCGAGGAAATGAAAATAGATAATCATTTTCCCGAGTGGACATCGAACCCACAACCGACCGCGTTTACAGTTAGACGCCGTCCCTCCGCGCCACGACCGCTCTCATGTTATTATATAGAAATAATATGAAGAAAAAGAAAACAAAACTTCTACGAGAATTATACGTTGTCTGAGAAGCCTAGTAAGATTATACGTAGATATTTTATCTATGAATACCAGTACACATACTAGTGTATTTCTGTACATATAAAAAACGTCTTCGTGGCCATCATGGCGTAGGACAGCGCCTGACTGTTAAAACGACAGTTGCAGGTTCGATTTTTCACTAGGAACAGCAATTGTATTTAAATAATTTTCATGTCTTCGCTTTGGTAATACAAAACGCAGCGGTAGGTTCTGCAAATCGCTCGAATTTCGAGGAGGTTCAGAACTACTAGCGGAAAATTGAGAATGGAGTGTAATATTTTATTCTAAAGTAAAATAAAATATTACAAAGTTAACTAAAGTTCTATTTTATTTAAAATATCTTAACAATTTTTAAAATGTTATACACATCAAAGAGAACTTGTATGTTACAAGTAAATAAATTTTGGAAATCATCCAAGAGACGCAAGTTCGAATCCCGCTGCGTCCAGATTTTTGAAAAAGCCGTTAAATAATTCAAATTTCTAAGTATAATTCCGTTATTCAGCACGCGATGTCTCGAATTCGTCGGAAAGCGTGGTACGGAGTACCTGGATACTAGGTACCCTGTTATGCGGGATAAAAGCGTGAAGCTAAAAATAAATTCTAAGTATGTTACTATTTTTAAAGTATTATTCCACACTTAGGATAAGAAAATATTTAAAAAAAAAACGTAAAGTAAATTAATCGCAGCGGGATTCGAACCCATGCCTCTTGGAAACCGTCCAAGCGCTCTGACCGCTAAGCCATTCGTCTTAATATCGTCTGCGTCGAAATACGTTTTGTTACAACTTATTTACGTTTATAGCATAGAACGTTAAAAAAAATTATACGTTGTTTTTACAAAAAAAAATGTATTATAAATTGGAAGAACATTTTTAAAGAAAACCTTACATAACCGTGTCTGCAGTATCTCTTATCATATCAACGTAACTTATCTTATTTGCTCAGATCATTCCCTATCTATTCTAACATCACGCCTATATTTTTGTCTTTTAAAGATTACATAAAATATTTGTGAAACTTTATAATGCAGTGTTAATATTATTTTTAGCCATTTAGGGTGGGGATCGAACCCATAACCGATTGCGTTTACAGTCAGACGCTGACCTACTGCGCCACGACCGGCCTCTGTGTTACACATACCCAGTTTCAATATAGTTCTATTTTTTTCTTTGGAAACCAAGACATTGCGCGCCAGTGCCCGCGACCAGTGGCGGTAATTAACGCCAATTAAAAATAAATAAACATAATAATTTAGGAACTAAACAGACAACCAACATCAGTTACAGTGAGACACTGCGCCACTGCGCCACAATGGCCTGTAATACTTAAACAGACAAATGACACTTATTATAATAACAAATTTATTATATATATATATATGAACACTCACCCTAAATCTTAAAGATCCGATAGGTGGCTTGGCATAGGGTATGCCTTGGAAGCTATAAAACCCCTTGCCGCTCGGTGAGTTCACCAGTTTCCCCTGTAACTCACCCTCTTCGACCCTCACGATCGGTGTATCAATCATTCTGCCGCCACTGGAATTTAAATAAAAAAAATGAATTTAACTAATTTCTTGTAAAGTCAAAAAAATATAGGTGGGTAGACGTATATAAAATTGTAAAATTATCACCATGACAATTATCATTAACTTACGACATGAAGCGTTTTTCACCGACGATCGGTCAATATTAGAAAAAATAGGAATCATCTGACCTCTGTACAATTTATTTATTTTTTTAGCTTCACGCTTTTATTCCACAAAGCTGGTTGAACAGAAAGTACAAAGTGCAAAGACACTATGTATTTCGCTTTCCACCGAATTCGCGACATTGGGTGTTGAGCGGTAGGACTCAAAGCTGCACTTTGCCTAACATTCAGACCGAGGAAGGAAACATAATTATTAAATATAATCACTCTCACGATGGGAATCGAACCCACAGACGCTGTCCCACTGCGCCATGACTTTTAAATGGTCATGATATTATGTCATGACCCGAAATGAAGGAAGGTTATTTTTTTTTAATTTTCTATACAATTAAAAAAATTGAGCCTCTTTTTAGCTAAACGCTTATAGCTAAAAAAATATATAAAAGGTAATAATATGAGTTTTTTTTGTTATATTTTCTAAACCAGTACTAAAATTGTTTGAATAAAAGATAGATAGATATGTTTGACCTCCTTCAGTACCTAAGTCGTGCAGATACATTGCAATATATAAACAAATTATTTTCTTTTAGATTCTGTACATCTTTCATATATCATGAAAATTAGACAAAATTAAAAGAAGATATCATTAAATTAGACATTGCATTCTGCAGGCGTAGTCTAACACCGTATTTACTCTAGCCAGAAGTTGTAAACAAATGACATTCCGTTGTCGCACTTAGTTTTACCAAAGCGAAGAAGTGAAAATAATTTATATATAATCACTCTCACGAGTGGGATTCGAACCCACAACCGATCGCGTTTACAGTCAGACGCTGACTACGCCTCGACCGGCCTCTAATTATTTTTTTTAAATATACCTACCTAATATAATAAAAAAATGAAATACGACCTCAGGTATAGGTACTAATCGAGAACCACAAACAATCCTTCAGAGAACCTCAGGCTGGCGCTTGTATGTAGATGTTATCATAACTTTCAAACATGATAAATATTATTTATTTAATTATCACAACTCCATTACTATACGATTAAAAACAAATAAAACAACGATTTGAAATCCGATGAAATTCAGATCCTTGTCTAATCTATTTCAATTAAAATAAAAGAGTATAAAAACTACACACTTTAAGTACTGTGGTAAGTTTCCATGACGGTGGTGGATTCATTTTCTATTTTTTCACAGGAAGCTTTTCTATTAAAATAATCTATTGTCCAAATTCTCGTAGATAAACATTTTTAGAAAACGTATGAGGCCATAGTGGCACATTGCTTGTTAGTAAACTCGATTGGTTGTAGCTTCGATTTCCATTTTAATTATATTAAATTTTTAATATATTCTCCGCTCTGTTAATATAAAAAGCGGCGTAGAGTGTGACACTCAATGTGCAATGTTTCGATTTCCGGCGGAAAGCAGGCAAAGGAGTGTCTTGACCCAAAGTTGTCTCTAACTACCCTGCTATGCGGAATAAAGCGTGAAGCATGTGTATTAAAATTGACACAAACCCTTCCCCTCGCGTATTGATTCCGTAGTTCCTGGTTTATTAAAAGTTATTTTCTAATTAAAAGTACATGAAATGAAGGAATCACTCTTAAAATATTAAAAATATTTTCGTACCACTCTGAATTTGATGGAAAGCGAAGTGTGGAGTGTCTTGACACACCTAGTGTCAAGTAGTGTTTAGTTAATAGTAAGTTTGATTACCAAGTTGAAAGGGTTTCGGTTCGCCTCTCAAGACAATCGCTTAGTAAGCGATTGACCTCTTGATTATCGTAGATTATTTTGAAATATGTACATATACACCCAAGTGGGTATATTTATCACTTATCTGATAACCATTATATCTGTTTTAGGGCTGCATGAGCTTGTGTCACATTCCTTATGCATATGTATATGAATTTATATATATATATATTATAATAAATCACGCAGAAGAATATTTGCAAAAAAATAATTATGAGAGTCCAATTGTGGCGCAGTGGGACGGCGTCTGATGGTAAACGCGATCAGCGATCGGTTATGGCTTCGATTCCCACTTGGGGAAATGATAATATTAAATTATTTTCACTTCTTTGCTCTGATAAGACAAATTGCGGCGTTGAGTTTCGCCATTCAATCTCTCTCTCTCTCTGTCCCGAATTTAGCGGAATGCGGAGTGCGGAGTGTCTTGACGCTAGGTGCTTCCTGTTTACCCTGCTATGCGAGATAAAAGCGTGAAGCTAAAAAAAGGATTTATATGTTTGTTTCCCTAGTCGTCCAGGCAAGGTATAACGCTTATTCAAAGACTATTTTTTTAAATTTATCGTATCCGGACACATTAAAAAGTTTTGAGGCAAACCAGACAGCAAAAAGTAAATCAAAATAACTTTGTTAGATTCAGTTTTGACATTGATAAAATCAAAATGATGACATTGATAAAAAAAAGTGTTGGAATCATCAGTTAATCATTAACATGCCACTATTGTCAGTCGTATAGGCAGCTAATATCAGTTAGGAAGACGATTTTGCTGAGAAAAAGTATAGATGACCCCAAAAAATGGTCCTTATACATATAATTTAACTTCTTCTTGTTCTTGTTCTTCTTTACTTTAACCCATTATTTGGGGTCATACCTCCTCACTCTTCTACGTCAAGACATATGGTGCTCGTAGGCCATTGGACTTGTCACTGTCAATATTGGATCACCAGGTCAAAGGTGGAAAGGTGGTGGTGGTGGTGGAACTCCTGCTAATTTTTACTTCAGTCTTCATCGCGTTTTCACATTACTCTGAATGTGCCCATACTATCATAGTCGAATTGCTGTTATTTTTTCTATGTCCGGAGTGACCATAAATCTGTCTAGTATATATTAATTACTAACTTTAGGTCTTGTCTTTGTATAGCTATAGATTAGGCTTTAATCTATAGCTATACAAAGTCAAAGAATTACGGTTTTCTTTACTAAAATCAAGAGCACGTATACATATATATATATATATATATATATATATATATATATATATATATATATATATATATATATATATGTATACGTATACATACATATATATATATATATATATATATATATATATATATATGTATACAATCAACTAACACGTATACATATATATATATATATATATATATATATATATATATATGTATACGTGTTAGTCAGAAGACCGAGAACATTAAAATAATAAGAAGAAGAAAAACGTCATCTGACGAATTTCACGAGCTTAATCCAGTATTGCAGAACAGTAAGATATAACCTACAAAAATATACGCGAATAATCCGGTTAAAATAGTATAATTAATAAAAACAGTCTATAGTACTTTGAGTGTAGTTCAGAGTTTTATTCATGACGTTTTAACGGGTGTAAATGAGTGACAGTACTCTGATTAATAAAATAATACTTAAAATGTATAAAAATCACGAAAACCATTCGACGTAATACACTTGCTTGCTATATTATAAATTATTTGCTTACAAATAAAAATAATATACATACAAGCACAATATCTAACTGGCCAGTGTCGTGGGGAGATTTTTTTATAATGGTAAGCCAGTATCGAAAACATCAAAAGCTAAAAAAATTTTGAATACGAGATGTTTGAAATTTAATATGCCATGAAAAGTATTCTAAGTTACTCCTATTTCTTATTACATCAGCTATCTATAGTTAATCCTACTTCTCATTACATCTGCTATCTGACATTAAAAGTCCCGTCAAAATAGGTCCAGCCGTTCCAGATATTAGCCGCAAAAAATAGAAGAGAGAAAGACAGAGAGATTTTTTACATATGTACTGTGAATACATACATGAAGCGGTTACATTAATATAACAAAAAGACACTCCAACTTTATATATTATAACATTACAGATTAATAATTAAGAGATATTAAAATTAAATAAGTAGAAACTTTTTTAGTTATTTTTTTAGTCTAATAAATAACTGTCACTCTGACACTTCGCCCTTGCAACTGACTAATCATGACAAAACAGACATACGTTAAAAAAGAACCCGTTACCACCTTCATTAATATGACTTACATAATGTTACAGGAGCACACTCACACAGCGCACGCACTAACAGAACTGAGCCGAATCACGAGTCAATATTAGATAAGATTATGACACCTAGTTATCATTATTATCTTTATAGAATTTTTTTGATAGAAAAAAAATATTATAGTCTATGATATTAAAAAAAATTGAAATAGCTCAAAGCCGCCACTTAATATATTTTTTTGACCGTGTACCGACTGTAAGCACGATGGTTGTGTGTTCGATTCCCACTGTAAGCAATAATAATATTTAAATTATTATCATATCTGTGTTCTCGTTAAAATACAGCGTGAGTGAGTTCACCACTTAACGCAAAGCTTTGACGGAGGGCGGCGATTGAAGTGTCTTGACACTAGGTTCTTTCTGATCACTCTCCTACGCGGGATGGCGAGTGAAACTGCTTATATATGGAGTATAGAGGGAACTCCTCTAGTTTTATGCGAGTCTGGTAGAACTCTCTTATTCATTTGGTACACTTATTCAATAGTCGGCGGAGTGTCTTGACACTAGGATTTCTCTGACTATTCAAAATAAAACGATGTGTGAAGATGGTTGTTGTGCTTTTTCATCAGAATGATTTAGGCTTATAAGTAAATCTAGAAAGGGTACCGATGCCAAGTCTTCCGGCAGCTGAAACTTTCTTCTGTCTTCTTCTTCTAGGTTTAAATTTTAGTAATTAAATCTTCTCTCCAAGACCTTACAGGGTAAAACTTTGGAAGGAAGATGTTCAACCTAATTAGGTAAATTACAGGTAAACTCAATAAAAATATAATTTTAAGTAATGAACACGTTTATATATAATAAGTATAAGAATTTCACGTTTTTTAGTTTAAATGAAACTATTATAAACGGATTAATCTCCTATATTTTCGTACTCCAAAATATATTATTGAAAACTGGACGTACTTTACAGTAGTCCGTGGTCACAGGTAAAGTCTACTTATGTGTCAAAACCTTATTATTTTTAAATGAAACTATTTCAACCGGATTAATCGCGTACATTTTGGTATACGAAAATACATTTTGGACACCTGACGTTACGAACACTTTACAGTAGTCCGTGGTCACAGGTAGACTGAGGTGGCTGTATTTTCGAATAACAAAATATACGCGATTAATCCGATTGAAATAGTTTCTTTTAAAATCTAGATTTTTTAAGAAAGATTTTATTATATTAAGTATATCTTACCACCGCAGCATTTTAAATACCACTGGAGTTTTCTTCGATGTGGTCTCAGGTTGACACACTTTCAAAGGAACTATATCGACACTTTCCGTATTTATTTCGTACACATTAATGTTCTTAGTCAAATCTTCGCTAACAGTGGACCAGACGTTCCCGTTAGGATTAGATTTAATATAACTTGATACTTTCTTATTCACAGGTTTCTTGCCGAGAGCTAGCAGCTTCGATTCCCTTGCCAGAATATAGCGGAGGACAGTCCGTTTTAGTATGACAAACTCTTCGAAGGTCCTAGCCATATACGGTTAAAGGCTCAATTAAAAAAAAACAAAAAAAACACTTTTCAGTCTCACCTAGAGACTAGATTCAGACGCAAATCTAAATCTAGATATAGAATATATAAAAAAGTTAATACTAACTAAAATATATCACTAGTTAACAGTTCAACTAGTAAATGGCAACTAAAGTATGGTCTAGGATCAATTCTCAGTGACGTATTAATTATCTGATAACAAGACGAGTAAATATACCATGAAAAATTATATAGCGTCATGTAATATAGGCAAATGTTATGAAATATGTACCAAACTGTTGAGGCCATCGTGACGCAGTGGAAGAGTGAATTTAAACGGTATTGTTTGTGGGTTCGATCGTACACGGTGAAATGATTAAGTACAGTGTAATTAATTATATTTTCTCGCTATGGTAAGACAAAACGCAGTGTTGAATTACGTAACTCGTCACGTAATGATTCAAATTGGATAATAAGTGGAGAACGGAGTGTCTTGACATTAGTTTACCCTGCTACCCTGCTATGCAGGATAAGATGACTTTCATCACTATGACATTTTTAATTTTAATTTTTTTGCCAGTTAAGTACTACACAGAGTACGCATGAAAAGTAACATAATACAGAAATCGAACTCCTTCGCTTAATTTTTTATCTATTTCTATATATGGTTGTTCTCGTCCTGATACAGTGATTATTATTAAGAACCGTTCACTCGTTTCTATCTAAATTCAAGACATTACGTGTTGAGTGGTAAACTCAACGCCGCGCTTTGCCTTGCGAGAGCGGTGAATTGATAATAAAGATTAAATATTCATTCTTCCGAGTGGAAATCGAACTCACTACCAATCTCGTTTACAGTCGGGCGCTGTCCCACTGTACCATGATGGCATCTAAATATAATTTAGTATGACATTAGATTGTCTGTAAACGCTCTGCTACATAGATAGATATATGTACATTAGGTATTTGTAATGCACTCCGTTATGGTTTAAACTTTAAGTGCACGCAGTATCGTAGCTCGCCAAGGTTCCGCAATGCAGTACGCCAGGCCAGTATACCTATTTGAAATTGGCGACAAAATTCACACGAAACTTATGTAGCACTGAGTTAAATCCAAACGGTGCGAGAGAAATGTAAAGAAATTTTAGTTTTTACATTATATATATATATATATATATATATATATATATACTTTTAACTATCCTTGGCAATTATATCCAGGTTCATTGGTATTCGGATCACGTGTGCACATTTTCAAATATTTATTTTTTAGCTTCACGCTTTTATCCCGCATCGAACTCACAACCGATCCCACTTACAGTCAGACGCTGTCCCACTGTGCCATGACCGGCCTCAAATATTGCAAGATTTTCTTACATTCATAGATATAGTCAAAGGTGACTTTAAAACGAGATATATATGAACACACACATCGTTTAATTATTTGCGCGTAGTATATAATAACTATTAGTAGCAATGGACTTGATCAAGATCTGCCATTGGTTGCTGGTTCAAACCCATATGGGGTGCGATTATATTAAAATTATTTTAATTTCTCTGAATACTCTTTTTTTTTCAAATTAAATAATCATAAAAACAAAAAGAACATTCAAAGCTGACGATATTTGAAACTAATAAAGATATCCTTTATAGAAACATTCATATAGTATACTAAGGAGCCAAGGCCGGTGTAATGCAGTCTGTACCACAAAACCGACCGTAACTTACTAACTTAGATTTGACCGCACTCAATTCGTATATGAAGAATTGCTACACTAAATTAATATATTTTTTTTAATAAGTTGCTTGCTTTTTATTAATAAAATATTTGAATGTCCGGAATTCGGTGGAAAGCGAAGTACGGAGTGTCTTGAAAGTGTTGAAACGACATTAGGTACTTCCTGTTGATTAATCTTGTATATTTTGGTGTCAAAAACATTTAAACTAAAATCAATAAATCAAAAATGTTTTTTTTTGTATCAATTAACAGACAAATGCCACCTCAGTCTACTTATGACTACGGACTATTGTAAAGTGTTCGAAACGTCTGGTGTACAAAAATGTATGTTCAAATACCAAAATTTACGTGTTTAATCCACATCAAGCCCGGCAAACGCTCATAACGTCTACAATGAAACACGTTTAAAAGGTAACTATTTTCTCAATATTTGAAGATCCCCGAAATGACTACGGAAATACAGATGCCAGCAGTAAGCTCCACTGTTACGCATTGTACGATTAAAAACGTGACCTCAAAGTATTGTGTACAAAGTCTTTGCATTTCTTATTTAAATCAAATTTTTACTTTGAAAAGTGACAACAATCTTTCAAGCAAATCCGACGGCGAAAGGGTCAAAATAGCTTCAGGGATCAGATACAAGCAAAAGTTATATGAATAAATCTATATTTTCACGTACTTTGAAATAAAATAAACGTATTAACCGCAAGGTAGGTCAGTCAAGGACAACCTAGTGTCTAGACACTCCGTTGGCTACTCTGTCCGAAATCGAGACATTGCGTGTTGAGCGAACATAACGCCGCGCTTTATTTACCGTTCATCGAGTTGAAAGTTGGATGCATTGGATATGGGTTTATATTTATATAGGACTATAAGTATCAAGTCTATTCAGTTAGTTAGTTAACAGAAATAGTATAGGGTTAGTATGGGAAATAGTAGCATGTATAAGAAACAGTATAAGAAAATATAATTTTAGGCCGATGGTGGCGCAGTAAGACAACGTCTGACTGTAAACGCGATCGGTTGTTTGTTCGATTCTCATTCGGAGGAAGGATTATATTTAAATTATATTTATTTTCACTTCTTCGCTCTGATAAGACAAAGTGCGGCGTTGAGTTCCACCACTCAACACGCAATGTCACGAAAAAGAAATAAATATATATAATAAAATCTTTGATTTTAGCGACATTTACACATCTTTAATAAAATTTTAATATAAGTCATATAAAATGAGTCTACCTGTGACCACGGACTACTGTAAAGTGTTCGATTTTTGTGTTCGCGATTAATTCGTTCAAAATAGTTTCCATAAAAGTACTATAATACAAGAAACTTTCAAAACTTAATTTTTGGGTTCCCATGGCTGTATAATCCCATAACATATAACTAGCTATAAGCTAAGCAAGAAAATCTTATGACCTTCGTCAAAGAAACCTGTAAGACACCACTACGCCAGGTGGACTTTGATCATAAAAAAAAGTTGCGAGACAACTCGTGTCGAGCGCAGTTTGACAGTGGAGTAAATAATTTAAAATTTTATTTAGAGCAAGATTCGAATTTGCCACTTATGCTATTTATTGGTGGTGTTACTAAACAAAGGGGTAGTTGGCTCGATTCCCCACTAGGAAATTTATTATAAAAAATATAATATTATTATTGTTTGTTCTGTTTGTTCGTAGTCTATTCCACGGATCATCATGAAGTTTTTTACATATAATTTTTCTGAGTATAGCAAGAAACATAGAATACTTATAACAAAAATATTAGCGAGGTCGGTCGTGGCGCAGTGGGACAGTGGTGACTGTAAACGCGATTGGTTATAGTTTCAAACCTAACTCAGGGAAATTTAAATATAATCAATATTTAAATTATTTACGTTTCTTCGCTCTGGTGAGAAAAAAAGCGGCGTTGAGTTTCATCACTCAACACACAATGTCTTAAATTCGATGGAAATTAAAGTAAGGAGTGTCTTGACACTAGGTACTTTCTGTCTACCCTGCTATGCAGGATAAAAGGCTGAAGCTAAAAAAAATATTGGACTTTGAACACAATTATTTACTGTACCGCGCAACTAAGACAGTAGTCCAGTCCAGTCCAGATGTGATTGTAAGAATAAAACATAAAGAGAAATTTAGGTAAATCGAAATAATAATTTAAAAAAAAAGCTAAAGAGAGATTAGTAATTAAAAAATAAACAGTAAAACCGAAATTAAGATTATAAATAAAAGAAAAAAAACACTTACCGCAGGTCGTCTAGGAACTCGTTGACCGCATTTATCATATTGACTTTTGTCTTTAACTGGAATTAAATAAATAAAATAAAAATAAAAATAAAAAATAAAAAAATAAAAAAATAAATTAAAAAAAAATGTGTTTTGAATTTTTTTTTAGGTTAACACCAGCATATAATATCAGTGACGTTTTGTTTAAGATAAATATAGCGACTCCAATTTGTTTGTCAGTTATCAATAGAATTAAACAAAACACTCGACTGTGCGACTTTTTGGGAATATATAGGTTTTTTGATTCAGGTAGAGGCCGGTCGTGGCGCAGTGGGACAGCGTCTGACTGTGAACGCGACCGGTTGTGGATTGGATTTCCACTCGGGGGAGCGATTATATTTAAAATTATTCTCACTTTCTCGCTCTGCTAAGACAAAATGCGGCGTTGAGTTCCGCCACTCAACACACCATGTCTCGTAATCGGCGGAAAGCAAGGTATGGAGTGTCTTGACACTAGATACTTTCTGTCTACCCTGCTATGCTAAAAAGCGTGAAGCTAAAAAAAAAGGATAAAGTAAAAGTAACGATTCAGGTAAGGTTTCAATTCAATTCTACGAAAACGAATATATCGCCCAAATATTGCTAAAAACCAAGAGTAATAACAATATCTTGTTTTTTTTAGCTTCACACTTTTTATCCCACATGGCAGGGTAAACAGAAAAGTACCTAGTGTCAAGACACTTTGTACAGAGCGAGGAAGTGATAATTTAAATATAATCCCTCGAGTGGGATCGAACGCACAACCGATCGTCTTTGCAATCAGCCGCTGTCTCACTGCGCCACGACCGGCCTCAATAACACTTACAAATTACTTGTTAAGCGTCATCGTGACTCAGGATTAGTATTAACCGCGAATCTTAAAAATATAAGAAAACGGATTCACGCTTCATCCTATATATCAAAGTTAAAAAGAATCTAATGTCAAGACACTCTGTTCTTCAATTCCCAGTCGAAATTGAGACATGGCGTGCTGAGTGATTGTACGTAACGCTGCGCTTTATCTTACTAGAATGGAGAAATATTAATGATCTAAATATAATTCTATCAAATGGAGATTGAACCCACAACCAATCGGGTTTACAATCAAGGTCTGTCCCCCAAGACATGATGGTCTTAACATTAAAACGAAAGTCATATTTATAAAATAGCTTGTTTTTAAGAGGTCGGTCGTGTTTTTTGGTACAGCATCTGACTGTAAAAGCGATTAGTTGTGGGTTCAATCTCACTTGGAGGGATCATTAGATAACATTATTACGGTTTCCTCGCTCTGGTATAACAAAAAGGCGGCGTTGAGTTCCGCTACTCAACTAGCAATGTCTCGAAATTGGCAGTAAGGAGTGTCTTGAAAAAAAGTAGATGTTTACAGTACAAAAATATTAAATTTCAAGCAAACGACACTGCGGGTAGCAGCTTGTTTAATATAAATTGGATTCAACAAGGGTACTACCAACATGTGGTCTCGATTACAAATTTAAACCAAAAATAAGTATGATGTCATACATTCAAAGATTTCTTGTGACTTGCGAAGATTCCTACTTATTTATTTTGAATACATAAAAATACTGTTCAAACACTTAAAATCAGAAAAGAGGCCATCGTCTCGATCTGTTGTAATAAAACAAAACGCGGCGTTGATTTACGGAAATGCGGAAAACGGAGTGTCTTGAAATTTTTTCTCTTCAACTATCCAGCTAAACGTGAAACTATAATATAATTCGACGTCATTAAATCGTATGCGTTCGATTTGTATGGAATTTAAGAAATTCTCACGTGTTTCGCAATGTGATCTACAAAACACTTGCAATACAGTGAAGTTTTAAACTTTCACTGCAACGTTAAGGTTTGCAACGTTAAGGTTGGTTTGTTAATTTGTATGTATTGTTTACAATAATCGACTCGCGCCACTCAACACGCAACATCTTGAATTCGGCGCAAAGCGAAGTACGGAGTGTTTTGACTCTTCCTATCTATCCTGCTATGCGGGATGAAACAACCCGCTATAATCATTTTTTACCTTAGTTTGTTAAAAGCTTATTTATATATATATACTAAAAATGGCTCCAATATTAAAACTACAGAATACATTTTTCTCGTTGACATTCGAATAGGCAGTTAAGTTTGTGAAATTTGCTTATTTTTTTAATTTCCCCGAGTGGGGATCGAACGCACAACCGGTCCGTTTACGCGTCAGACGCTGTCCCACTGCGCCGCGACCGGCCTCCTTGAAATATTTATGTTTTCAATATATCTACTTCTCTTCTGTATCCTACGTCTATATATTAATAATACGTAAAAATATCGAATCCTTTTAAAGAAAATTAGACAGACGGAGTAGTGATTTGTGGGTTCCATTCTTATTCGGATATATATATATATATATATATATATATATATATATATATATATATATATATATATATATATATATATAAAATTTCGGTAACTATACACGTATGTATGTGTGTATGTTGTCATACAATGCTATTGTTCTATCATAAGGACAGACATTCCATTGTGAACAAACAGACAGGTTGAATTTATTAATAACAATATATGACATCACAAATCTATGACTAAATTAATTTTATTTACAAAATTATACCCTGTACAAGTTAGCTTGATCTTTTTGACAGATGTAAATTTTTCTGATCGACGTAATTATTATTATTGTAATTTAATGATTTTAAAAATGTAAAAATATAAAAAGAAAATCCATATAACACCAAAGTGCCTAAAAATTCAAGCGTTATCAGAAAATTTTAATATGACTAGGCCGTCTGTCAAAACGATCAAGCTAACTTGTACAGGGTATAATTACAAACTTAAGGCTAGGTATAGGTTAAATCTAAAAGAAAAAGGCGTTTCCATAGAAACGTTTATGTTACTTTATATAAAAAAGTGTTTATCAAATATATGGTAAAAGTGATCGTAGCGCAGTGGGACAGCATCGGTTGTATGTTGGCTTCCCACTCGGATGAAAGATTATATTGAGTGGAGTACAGAGTTTCTTGACACTAGTTACTTGAAGTGAACCTAAAAGAATATTGACATTTTGCACTTCTTACCCTTATAAATAAATGGTAATGAGCTAAATTTTATACATATAAGTAATTTTCTTTAAAAACGCAACTACTAGGAACAACAAGTAAAATTCTGATATTTCCCCTTCAGGAGAGAAAGTTCTCTCCCCTATACTACCCTCCTTTCAAAACATACGTACATGGCAAATTTTATTTCTAGATTGTCTAGTTTTGATTGCACTTTATCCGTCAGCCAGTTGGTCATTAACAAAAGAATTTTATATATACATATATATATAGAAAGAAACATACGTAATACCATATCTTCTCCCATATTCGTATTAAATTTGCAAAAGTAGACCTTGAAGTCCATACACTATGTCGTCACGGTACGATAAGACGCGGTGGAGCAAGGACGAAACGAGGCCAACATTCAACATAAATAATTGTTGTATTATAAATACAATAAAAACATAAATATTTATGTCACTTCTTGTATGAATCATATTAAAACTATGAACGGATTATTATTAATTCCATTTTTTTTGGAGGTATAAATAAAAACGCTGGCTAATAAGGCGTAAATTAACGCCGTTATTTATCTTACTCGAACAAGTAAATTAATATCTTTAACCACAAACAGTTCCAAATATAGAAAACAGCTTCTCGCTTTATTTTGCATGCCAATGTAAGGTAGTCAGAGAAAATCTAGTATCAAGACACTCCGTTCATCGATTTCTGCTTTATAAACAAAATCAAAACACTATTTGTTAGTTTCCGAAATTCAACACCACGCTTTGTCTTAACAGAGCGATATAATCGAATCTGCTCAGATAACAGATATAGTCGAATCTGCTACTTCAACAAAAAATATCCCATCAATCTGCCACCATGATATTACACATCGAGCGGAACTATAACACGCTACACTAGGTACTAAAAGGACATCCGATATTCTAAGCGTGAGTCAGTTTTTACTCAAGAAATTAATTTAAAATTCATGCGTACGCGCATGTGAATCACGGGGATAATATTCACAATTTCCTCTTTTTGTTTTGCTTACAATGATAGGAAGGTCCAGTGTGTGATGTTTGCCGAAGGTCGCGGGTTCTGGTTGACCATTATAGTTGAATAAAGGTAGATTTTTGCTTAAATATAATCACTCCCCCGAGTGGGTTCGATACCCACTCGGGGGAGTGATTATATTTAAATCATTATCAGTTCCTCGCGCTGTCAAGACAAAGTGCGGCGTTGAGTTTCACCTTCACCACTCAACACGCAATGTCTCGAATTCAGTGGAAAGCAAAGTACGGAGTGTGTTGACACTAGGAACTTTCTGTCTATCCTGCTATGCGGGATAAAAGCGTGAATCTAAAAAAATAATAGATCTGATGGATGGAGAGGAGTAATTTCTTCTACTTTATTAACTTCTATTTTAAACACTGTCGAATGACTTTTATTATGAAGAAGGGAAGCAACTGATCTCATTACATACCAACATATTCGAAGTTGTATTTTTTCTATAGTTATTTCTCAATATTTGTACGTGACATTGGCTCTCTCATTGTTTTGCTTAAATGGCACACGTAAGTGTTAAATAATTTAAAAAAAAACAGAAAATGTTCTTTACGTTTTTAAATATCAAAACAATTAAATATTCCCAAGATCTCAAAATTGGAGGAAAAGAGGAGAGCGGAGTGCTTTACACCACGAGATCAGGGTGTATCCGACGCCCAGGCTAGTGACGATCGAGGGGAAGCACCGTGAGGATATAGGGTAAACGGGGAGCCCTACATCTGCCATACCGAAGTCCCACATAACCTGTTCCGAGTTTCAGAAAATAAAGTTTTCTCTGCCTACCCTGCAATAAATATACATGTAACGTATAAGTAAATTGAAAACCTAGATTCAGATCTAATTCTGTACAAAAACCACAACTCTGTCATACGATCTTCGTAAGCAAATTGCATTTTATGTCAGGATCAAGTATAAATTTTAAGTCATCAGCCAAGAAGCCATGTATAGCATTAATAGGCTGATAACACTTATAGGGATTGAAAGGGTTCTCCCGATTATTTCTTTATATAACTAGAGCGTCTTCGCGACTTTGCTCGTCTTGCTTGAAATTTAAGTAAGGTTAAAATTACTGTGTTGTGAACGCGTAAACGAGGCGTTGCCTTAGCAACGAGTGAGCATGTGTGTCCCTTTATATTAAAGTGTATGTCAAACACGTAGTAGTGTGTGTCAAATTTATTTATTTCTTTATTACATTCTTTTAGGCGCCACATGGTTGTTTCGTCTCTGATTTCATTGTTTATTGTATTTGATGAAATTTTATATTTTTTTTAATAATACTATAATATAATATTAATAATATATTTTTTGAATATACATTATTCAAAAAACATATTACCATTTGTATTCCTCCTTAAAACTAAAAAAGTGCCAAATTCAATACAACTCTGATCGCGTAATTTATGTAAAAAAGTAAACAAAGTTTTTTACGCATTAATATACAGATAACTTATTTTGTTTTTGGTAATAAATATTGTTTTTATCATCACTCTAGTCTATTATTTTTTATTAGAGATTAGACGCCCCGTGGACACGTAAAAAACGCGTTGCCTTAGCAACGTGTATGTCACTGTATACACAAGTGTCTATTAACACATAGGAGTGTGTGTAATAGTTATTAATGCAATTTTGACTTTTTACGCATCTTCACGTCTTCTTATCTGAAAATAGTTTACAAAACCTCACTTTTAGGAATTAACATATAATAGAATATACGAGTATGTCTAAATAGATTGGACGCGGCGTTAAATACTGTCATATAATCCACCAACTTATTATACCCCAAGTGGAAATCAAACGTACGACCATTCCGTACAATTCCGTGTAACGGTACATACAAATGATAGCAACTAAAACACTTCTCGCGAGACAGATAACTTGTAAAAGTAACGAACCAGTCGCACTGCTCAAACAGATCGTGCTATCACCGCGGCCTTGAAAATGTCACTAGTGTACTAACTGTGTTTTTAATTGCAACATTATCATTGACTAGAATTTTGTTATAATGTAAGAAAATGTAGTAAGTATCAAGAAATATATATATATATATATATATATATATATCAAGAAATATATATATATATATATATATATACAAGTAAACACAGGGTGTCAAGACACTCCGTACTTCGCTATATAGAATATATAAATCTATATTTAAAATTTAATGATGTTTCCCTAAAGTTTGCGTTCTCAGTTGTCTTCCAAGTCAGAATAATGACAATTATCTATTATTAATTGATTAAAGTACTTAGTAAAGTAAAGAATAATTTATGATCGAAGAAATCGAATAGCGCATGCAGATTCCTGCGTTTAATACTAATGTATTTAATCAATCAATCAATCAATCAATCAATCAAAAAAACATCAAGCATGTAAAAAAAATAATAAAGACTTTGCTAATAACAAAAATAGAAAATCATGTTTTGTTGCCACTTTAGGAATTTCAAAAAAATCTATACAGTATAAAGCTATACATTCGTGGCGCAGTGGCGTCGGATTGTAAACGTGACCGGTTGTGCACTCGATTCCCATTCGGTGAAATGATTATATTTAAATTATTTTCACTTGCTCGCTCTGGTAAGACGAAACTCGGCGTTGACGGCAAATGGAGTACAGAGTGACCTGACACTAGCTACCTGTTAGTCAGGCCACTCTACCCTGCTCTGTGAGACAAAAAAGTGAAAATTAATATTTGACAGTATAAATCGTTTTAGTGTTGTTTAGTTTTAGCAAATTTATCAAAATTCAAATTTACTACCTTCTTATACTGCCTTCATATATACATACATACAAGTATCTCGAGTTATAATAATAACAGAAAACATGAGTAAAAACATAAAGCAAATATAGAGTAAAAATAACCGCGACAAGCTAATGTAATTATAATTTGAACTGTGCCGTGAGATAAGTTATCAGTAGAAAGCAATGCGGCGTCTTCCCAAGGTTCATTGTTCACTACATTCAGTTTGAGAGATGGGAAAATTTTAGGATAAATTATAGAATTTGGCTTGGAGATAGTAATTTTGATAGATAGATAGACAGATATATAGAGATAGATAGATATACAATAGCACAGAAAAAGAGTGAACAATAGACTTTTAAAATATAGCGAGTATATTTCATTTCTCCGCATGGGTAAGACAGAGCGTGGCATTATGCCTATAGTTCTGGCGGAATGTAGAGAACGGAGTGTCTTGACACTAAATTGTCTGTAAAAGTACCAACATAACTTAATTATTGCTAAAATAGAGCAATCTCCGACAGACAACCTTTGGGGAAAATTTTTAAAAAGTAAATAATGATATTATTTATATGCTGACTAGTTAGAGTTATTAATAAAAGATTTGTGCTAAACCAAAAAAGGCTATTTAACTATGAACAAAAAAAACATCTAGAAATGCAAAATTATTATAACTACTAGGCATTAGGGATTGCAATCCGGTACGGCGAATCTGGTACGTTTATGTTGACTATCTCATCCGACGAAATCACCGGATCCGGTAGCCGGTTCCGATATATTAAAAAAACCTAATTTCTCTCATCAAAACCGTGCGAAAATATAAAAAAAAGGCAAATGCAAAACCGTGGCAAGCTCTGTTGCCATTCCCAATAAATTGTCACGAGTTCCAACCGCCCTCCCCCTCTCACTCCACCTGTGCAAATTTTATTAACGCATGGGTATAGTATCCATAACGTTTTGGTTTTGAACCATTGCAGTTTGTACTATAGAAGAATAAGATGTTGTTTTGATTTGGGTTTTATAAACGAATTGAAATTAATTTAAGCCATACATAGTTCGCTGTTATTTATAGTAATCTTTGAGACAGATTTTTATATAATAACTTACTGACAACAATTGTAAAGGAAACCGTTATTCACAAAATTCTATTTTTTCACCGTAGAATATTCTATAAAAACCTTGAAGCGGTATGTTAAACACTCCAAATATCAATCCGGTAATAACCAGATCCGGTGGGATTGTGTCGGATTGTCATAATTCAGGCTGAATCCGGCTGGATAGAATGGTGTACCGGATTGCTATCCCTACTAGACATGTTAATGCGTAAAACACGCGTTGCCTTAGCAACGTGAATGCATGTGACTTATGTAGCAGAAAATATATAATATTGAATGCGATGTTTTCTTAATATTTTAAATTTTTTCTAATGTATTATTATTAAAGCATTGACTTCTTGTACTTATGTATTCTGTTCTTGTTTTTCAATAGATTTTTTTATTGGGCAGCAAAGACAAACGAGTGTGCGGGTAACTTGATGGTAAATGATCATCGCCGTCCACGGTCCTGTGTAACACCATAGGAGTTACAGATTTACTCGGTGTTTAAGGCGTGAGTAACCACTCTTATTAAAAATAGGTTTATCGTATCGACCTGGACACTGCCATAGACCATTCCACAGTTGTGTGGCACATGATAAATTAAAATTGACTTATCTGACAAAGTTTTATAAGGAAAACAAGATCCAGGCCAAATTTTAGACTCAAAACTAGATCTTAAAATGTTACCTAATTTTTAAAACTTACTGTTCAAGTTGAACAAAATATATTGCTCGAATTCTGGCAACTATCCACACAAACGGACATATTAGATTGTTATTGGCTCCAAAAGCGTTTACACAGTAGCATCTACTTACGTAAAGAGAATATTAAAATAATATTTTTTACGTAATTTTAACACTTTTTTTATTAAAACAGAGAAAATATATTATAGCACTGGGTGGTATTGTATTGTATTGTATTGTATTGTAAGTGTATAGATAGCTGCGTACCGAGTGATCACTGGGTACGATTTGAGCGTGTACCGAGTGCGAGCTGAATGCGCACTGAGTGTACCGAGTGCAAATAGAACGTGTATTTGATGCACATTGAGTGTGTACTCTGCGAGTACTGGCGTCTTAATCTCCCTAAATCTTATAAAATTGCTTACATACAGTTACGATATTTTACATGGAAATTAGTGCCATGGAACAAAATATAGTACCTACCAGAGGCCACTAATGGAATTTTTAAAAGGGTAAACCATAAAGGCAAAAATATTAGGTATCTATATATTAATACGTGAAGCAAAAATTAAAAAAAAAGAAGAAAGGTAATTAGTATTGGCATAGTTAAGGTATACAGAAGTATATACAGAAGGAGTGCAGAAATCTGGTATTGTATAAAAATGTCAAAGGGACAAGAACACACTTTAAAAATAGTAAAACAATGAAATTTTATATTCATAAGAAAAAACTAAGGATTTATTAAATAACTGTATTTGCTATAATTTAATTATACATGTTAAGATTTACAAAGGCAACCCAGTACCTATATACGTATAAGAAAAAAAATTCCTGCCTTATAAAATTCATATATGTAGGTACCTGCTACTTTCACTTCGACTTGAATTACTTTCAATTTTAAATTCCATATACCATTTCAAGATATTGATCATTTAAAATATTTATTACCACTTAAAAGTAATAATGTGCTAATTGTATACGTATATCCGGTTTGACGTAATGCGGCGTTGGATACCGCGTAACAGCGTTATTAATGCAGTCTTTCTAAATATGGAAATTTGATGACAGTGATATCTATCTATATATTAAAGGCCGACGTGGCGGTTTTGGGTTAGATTCATTTCCTCACTCTAGAACTACGAAGCGAAAGGTGGAGTGCCGTTACTCAATACACAATGTTTTGAATTCAGGTGGAAAGTGGAGAACGCAGTGTCTTTACATTGGGCACTCTGCCAAACAGGCTATGCGGGATAAAACGTAAAATTAAAACAATCTATATATTATGACGTGAAGCTAAATCTCTATACCCTTTTACGAAAATTATGCAGCCAAAGTATGAATTTGAGACATTACTAGTAAATACTAATAACATAACGAAAAAGTGCAGAATTCTGACATATGTATTTTCTTAAAAAATCCATAAAAATATATTAATATAATAAATGTTATATACACTACCAAGTGTTTCACTTACACGTTGCTATGACAACGCGTTGTTAACCCGTCAACGGGACATCTAGTATCAATCTTATCTTGGCCTATAAGCAATATTTAGTAAATGCAAATGAAGATACATAATTTTCTCGTCAACCTGTTGTTTCTGACAAGGACATTTATATTATGAGAAGTACTTAGTGTCAAGACACTCCAAACTCCACTTTCCCGAAATGAGTTACTCAAAGCCGCGCTTTACTTTACCGGTCTTGGCGCAGTGGGACAGTCTGACTGTAAAGGCGAACGGTTGTGGGTTCGATCCCCACTCGGGGGAGTGATTATATTTAAATTATTTTCACTTCCTCGCTCTGGTAAAAAGACAAAAGTGCGGCGTTGAGTTCCACCACTCGACACGCAATATCTCGAAGTCGGTTCAATTATCTAGTATCTAGAAACTAGGTACTTTCTGTCTACTCTGCTATGGGGGAGAAAAACTTGATGCTAAAAATAAAAATAATCATTTCCCCAAGTGGGAATCCAACCTACAACCACGACGTTTACAGTCAGACGCTGTTTCACTGCGCCACGACCGGCTTCTTTTTAATGTTTCATTCAAAATTATATTTGGATTGATTCAAGGAAGGAACAATGTAAGCAATTCACTAATAGCTTAGAACAATAGGCATTTAATAGCACTTGTGTGTAGTGCCTCCATACTTGAACTGTTAAAAGATTTAGTCACACAATAAAATATATGTAATAAAATCTACACAATTAATATTTCCTCTTTAACTGGAATTAGATACTTGGAAAATATTTGAATGGACGTGACGGTAGCCGGTTCGAATCCAAATTCATATCATTTTTGCTTTTACTAGATCCCTCTATTATTATTGACATGTAAAATACATGTATATCATCTATATCATCTATATCTATACATGCATCTTTAGCAACGGGTATATCAATTTTACAATATATGTTTATGTGAACCGCATAGTAGTGTGTATATAATATTTACTATTTTGAAAGTGTTAGTTCCACACCTAAGATTAGAAAATAGTTTTGAAAAAAAACGTATAAAAATTTGAACAGCAGATGGATACGAACCCGCGCCTCTTGGATACCGTCCAAGTGCTCTGACCGCTAAGCAATGCGTTGCGTACTACCAGGTGCGTCGAAATTCTTATTCATTTACATGGCACGGGATCGAATCCCGCTTCGTTCAAATTTTTATACGTATTTTCAAAAATGTTTTATTTCTAAGAGTGGAAGAACACTATAAAAATAATAAATATTGAAAAAAAATAGCAATTTCTTCTTCTTCTTCTTCTTCAACTTATTAAAAGGATTATTTCTTAATAATCTTTAAGTAGTAGAAATTTGTAAAAATCTCTCTACAGAGATGCTAAAAACATAAATAACGTTGTGTTCAAAAAAGTGTGTATATAACTTAACATAATTACTTCTAATAAATATTTATCTTGAATCTAATAAAAATTAATTTAATACATACGAAATTTTAACTTTCTCTATATTTCCTTTATACTAACGGTGACCGTGCCGAATTTCATACTCTTAGATCTGCGTAATTTTCATTAAGTTCTTCCTTTTCGTATTAATATATAGATAATATAGACGCTCCTTAATGTTTGGTTATTTATTAAATGTATTCTGATAATCAAAATATAATGATAATAGAATTGAAACTATCGAGAAATACAGTACAGTATAAGAAAAATCTTTTCTGAACGTCACGCGAGCAGAGAATTAAAAAAAAAACATTTTTTATGGAAAAAGTCAAAAAGAGCGTACGGTTCACCTGGTAATTAGTGATCATCACTCACACCCCGTCTAACATCATAGGACAGTACTTTACACTAGTTGTGTTGCCAGCTTTTGAAGTGGGAATAAATACGCTTTACAAATGTTCTCAAGGACATATATGTTTTGACCTGGAAACACTGCCGTATGTACGCCATTCCATAGTGGCGTGGCACGTGGAAGGAAGTTCCTACAAAACCGCAAAGTAATCGAGCGACACGAATCAGATGATATAAATGCTATTTAAATATAAGTAACTTTAATAAGACCTCTGATTTTCGCGATTTTAAGAGTTTGTAATTTTTAAACAAATTAATCGTGTATATTTTGGTATTCGGTAGACAAGTCTACCTGTGACAATGAACTACTGTAAAACTGCTGGAAATGTCAGGTTTCCAAAAATAGATTTTCGAATAACGCTATTAATCCGTTTAAAATTACCAACTTTATTATACGACTTAATATGTAATCCGTACTAAAATCTAAAAAACTGGTCATCCTAGTCGACCTAGCCAAGGCATCAGCTTAGGACACGAGTACCCCTTTTTTAAGGCAAACCAGATGTGTGGATCAAAACACCATTGCAAGGTTTTCTTATTACATACCCACACCATCAACCTCTTCATACATGCCCTCTGAAAAATCCTCATGTATTTTACGTGACCTTCCTTCCTATCTCGCATAGCAGGGTAGTCAGAAAGTACTTAGTGACACGACACTCTGTACTTCGCTTTCCCACCGAAGTCGAGACATTGCGTGTTGAGTGGTAGAACTCAATACCGCACTTTGTCTTTTACCAGAGCGAGGAAGTGAAAATAATTTGAATAAAATCATTCCCCGAATGGGGATCTTATTAACAACGAAGACGCTGTACAACTGAGCCACGACCGGCCTCTACTCAGAAGATATAATTTACTATCATATACAAAAATTATATTTAAACATATAGCAACAGATCTAGTGTACGTCCTTGCAATCTCAAAGAATAATAAGTACTACTAAAACTACTTTTATACTACTTTGCCTTATTTGGTCGATTCATTAAAACCGATCATTAATATTTACAATTGAGACAATTATGGGTTTCATATCCAGTTCATCATTCATCATCACATGTTCATCATCAGCTCCAAGCATTTTAATAAATCGTCTGTATAAAGTAGTTATAAAATAAGTAAACGCTGGCGTGGCGTTAGTAAAACAAACCGC
This sequence comes from Dryadula phaetusa, assembly GCA_032432895.1. Lineage (NCBI taxonomy): Eukaryota > Metazoa > Arthropoda > Insecta > Lepidoptera > Nymphalidae > Dryadula > Dryadula phaetusa. The sequence continues at coordinate 165,338 of JAOYRS010000104.1, read as the reverse complement.
GGCGTTGAGTTCCGCCAATCAACACGTATTTCTCCGTCACAATTGGATAGTGGACAAAAGAGTATAGGGCCAGGTCACTTAAATACAAAGGGTGTCTAATAAACAGCTGAAATCGTCAACAAACTTGAGGCAATTTTTATTTGTTTATTTGGTCATTTGGTAGAATGGCTATTGGTCAACAATTAAAGGATATAGATAGGTTGTAGGTACAATTCCACTATGAGAGAAACATAAACACAAATAACGCGTTGCTATATTTATACACTAGTTGAAGCTCGCAACATTGTTTGCCTCTATTGCAACATATTGAATTCATGGGACCCATGGAATTTTGGATAATCCTTCTTAGCACTCCATACACATATTCTACAAGGAACATATAATAAACACTTCATGTTTCTACGTGCAATAGTTTTCGGTTGTGCGTTGCATTACAATATATCTATAATAATAGTTTGTCTGTACGTAGAAATGTTTACAATCATTTAAAGAACAGTGATTGACGCTGTATAAAAGCAAGAAGAAAATCACATCTAATTTTCGTCTTCAGAAACTAAATAAATCGTTTACGTACCAAGGTATACGTATTAATGCTAAAATTATATAAATACTTGTACAACTTAAACTCAAAATTAAACATATTTTACTAGGGAAAGAATATTATTCTATTCAAGAATACTATACATTACGTTAATACTATATACTATATACTGTATACTATACGCTAAGTATTGGTAAGCTATTGGTGCTCATTGGTGCCTCTCTTCTCAGCAGAAGTACCTTCTCAGCTAGATTCTAATAGGACTGAAAATACTGACACTTATGTTAAATGACGAATCGGAAATGCTTGAGAATAGCCAATTTAATAAGATTAAAAATATTTTGATTTAAATTGCTGGTCTGTCAGTCACTCGAACTGTCGCCTGTCACCTGTGTGTCAGTCACTGTCTTAAATACGCGTCACTACCCCCATAACGTGCGGACGAGGCGCTAACAATGTGGCGTGAAGCTATGAGTAAATTAGTTTAGTTAAATTTCTAAATGTAAATTAATATACCTTTTCTCTTGTTAAGGTAATTAATTGTATCTAGTATGTGTTAGATTCTGTCAGCAGACATTATGGAATGGGGATACAAAAAATGTTTATAACATTTTAAACTAGGCAGGGTGTTGAGTTAGTATCTATTAGAAGCGGCACTTAACGCCGCTTCTTGTTATTAAAACTGAAATAAAATCAAATTTAATATATCTCAATTACACTAGGTAGTCTCCGAATACCCTGCTATAAGAGATTAAGCGTGAAGCTAAATTTTTATTACATAAATACAATCATTCTCCCGAGCGGGAATAGAACCCACAACCAATCGCGTTTACATACGCTGTCCTTACGCCACGATGGCCTCACTCCAAAGTTATTTAATTGCTTCTAGATACACCCCCTGTATACAACAACTTGCTTTATCTACTCGACCCTATTTATAGAATGTGTATGACATTATCCTCATTCAAACGTTAATAATTTAGTGACCATATATTATTCTTTACACGTCTTGAGACAGAAAATAGTGCTACTCTCCGCCCCTTGCCACTATATAATATTAAGTACTGAGTGATGAGACTCTTCGTTCAGTGTATTTAATACTAATTCCTTTTTCTAGCGGAGAACGGAATGTCTTCACACTACCTTCTCATAGACTACCCTTTATTATATAGAGCCTATATAGAGGGAGCTCCTCTAGTTTAATGTGACCCTTGTACAACTCTCTATTTATTTGATACACTTATGTAATATAAAATCAGTCAACGGAGTGTTAAGACACTGGGTTCTCTCTGACTACCCTGTTATGACCTAGAAAGCGTGAAGTTGCTTATGTATGTATAATATAGAGACTATAGAGAGGGAGCTCCTCCAGTTTCATCTTTATCTTCACATAGCTTCTACTTTTAATACATTACAAAGAGAAAGCCTAGTGTTAAAATCCTCTGTTTTATGCCATTCATCAAATTTCGTAATGGAAAACAATTTTGTTCTAATTTTTCTTCCGAAAAAAACCTACAATTACAGACAGACACTGCCGTAGTGACCTACAATTCCGCGATGACCTTCGCCTACAAAGTATAATAATTTATAAACCTACTATTTTTAATAAAGTTATTATTTAATAAGATCTTTGATTTTTCACAATTTTATACATTTTAAATGAAACTATTTAAAACGGATTAATCGCGTATATTTTGGTATTCGAAAATACAATTTTGAAAACCTGACGTTTCGAACACTTTACAATAGTCCGTGGTAGTAGGTCAGTCAGTCTACCTGTGACAATTAATCCGTTAAAAATAGTTTCATTAATAAAGTTATTCTTTACTATAAGGAAAGATATATTAACATTTTAATATTTGATTATAAGTAATATAAAAAAATATAGCTCGTTTAATAAAAACGAATGAAAGCTTTCATATATTATTTAGTATGAAATAGATACGAACCGAGGCGCAGTGATACGGCGTCTCACTGTAAACGCGAATGGTTGTGGGTTCGATTCACAGGTGGAAAAAGATCTTAATTAAAAAAATATTTACACTTCTACGTTTTGGTAAGATAAAGCACGTCGTAAAATATACGCGATTAATCCAGTTAAAATAGTTACAATTTAAATTGTATCTATTTCCTGTGTTATTTTCCTTCTATTAATGATCGTGGTACGGTTGAAGAATCTGGACTAACGTCATTGTTTTAGCCTATAGTCCTATTCGTTGTTTACTTATTTTATAGTTATTGTTTATAGAATTGAACAGTGTCTCGACCCTATTTTCTCTCTGTCTACTGCGCTGTGCGGGATGCCGCGTGCAGCTGCTTATATTTGTAGTATATAGAGACTATTGAAATGGAGCTCCTCTAGTCTCATGCGAGCCAAATACAACTCACTTATTTATTTGATACCCTTATTTAATTTATAACCAGTCAACGGAGTGTCTTGACACAATGTTCTATGACTATACTTTATTTTAAGTAAAAAGATGTTATATTGATTTAAACAAATTGGTTGTTTCTGAATTAAACGGGATTTTTAATGGAATATTCTAAATACTCACTGAGTGGCTGATACATAATGCACACCGAAACTGCTAATTTATATATATAATAATTAAATTAATATATAGATTCCTTGGGGAGTTCAGAAGTACTTAGCAATGGGATATCCCAAAATTCATATGGGAAAAGAAAAGACGATATTTTATGTATAGAATAGTATAAATCACACAAACTAACAAAACTTAATTCCGATAGAATTTTTTTTAATTTATATGAACAATTAAGAAATTTTTATTTTCACTCGAAATTAATATTAAAAATTAAAACGATATCTTCAAATCTGTATGAAATGAGTTGAGTGGGTTGAGTGAGAGAATTAGTAATAAGTTATTTTTTAATTGTCAAATATAGGGCAGATGAATGTTTCGTCATTGCACTGGTTGATTAAAAAAAAACAAAATGTCACAAATAACAATCCTAAAATTTATTAATTATCTGTTTAAATAAGTAACAGAATAAGTTATATGATTGTTTTATATATATTTTCAGAACATAACAAAATAATTATCCATTATTAGCATATTGTAATTGTAAATTGCCTAATTTTATTTTTTTATAAGAAGCCATCGCTTTATTCATATTTCATAACATAAATGTTTTATATTTGAATTGAAAATCAAATTATAATAAATAAATCATTACAATATTTTTAATTTAAATACGATTTTAATTTAGAATTAAAAAAAAACAGGTACGTATTTCTTTTTTGACGCAAAAGAAAGCGTAATAATTGATTCACCTACGTATCAAAAGGAAATGTTGATAAATATTCCTCTAATAAAACAAACAAAACGTCGACTTTTAAAACACATTGAATACACATCATAATAAAGCAATAAAGAATTAAAATAAAATTAAAAGAATGCGAAACCTGCATCAGTATAAGATTTTAAACCGGTGTTTTTCAATATATAAGTATAAAAATAACATATTTGATAAGCAAAAGTATAATTCGATTGCACTTTTCGAGTTATGCGTGTATTTATTTATATATAATATGTAGTACTTTCGTCTTAGCGGCGGTTAAAACAAAATGTGTACGAACCTGTTTGCAAAAATCGACAATTCTCAAAGCCGGCATAAAACGCGATATTATTCTAATAATTTAAATAGTAAATAAAGCGCTGACATGTTTAAGTAAAATAGTTATTAAACACTCACCTGTATTTAATATAAATTAATATTTAAATTTCACTTATGTATAACGTAACTCGCGCTCGTGACCCAGAGGGCATTAGCACTGGCAATGCCGCCAACTTGACGTAATGACGTAAGTGTTTATGTTGGCAGCTTAGCAATGTCGCCATTACAAAAACAGAGTGGTGCGTTCGATATTTTTTAAGAGATGGTAATATTAAGTAATGCTCTTTATTGATTTTTATTTAGAAGAATTTATTGTGATGAAAATTTAATTATATTAACTTATAATATATGTTTATGTGTATATGTAAATGTATATTATTTATTGTTTTGTAATAGGTATATGTTAACATATTTTTCACTTATACATTATTTCACGTCTTATTTTACATTCCTTTCCTCTTTATTACTGTTTTTGATAATTAAGGATGTCTATAAGTGTTTGCTTAAAGCAATAGGACGTATTTTTCAGTTTTGTATATAATAAAATATATTCTTTTCTAATCATTATAATATAATAAATTAAATATACCTATATTAAATAGTTGGTGTATATTTTCGATAAATTATATTACATATAAATAAATAAACTGATTGACTCTTTTATAATAAAACATAAAATAATATCACACAAAGGACAAAAGAAACAAACATAGAAACCATTGTATGATATTTATTTAACTTCTTAGAATAAAAAGTAATTTTATATCACATGGTAAGTATTATTAATAAATTCATTACATTTATACGTAAGAAATATAATACTAAATATTATTATGTAACATAGCAATACAAAAGTAAATCCTTATTATTATTTACTTGTAAAAAAATATATGAAATATATTCTACATATAATTACCTCTTCTAAAACATTTTATATAAAAAATTACAAAATGAGGTTACAACTTTGAGCATAGTACAAAAATAACAATTTAGAATTATGTTTTGTTAGTATTTAAAAATAAATTTATTATCTGCAACTACGCTAGGCATAATTAATTAAGTTTTAAGTCGAGCAAAAGCAGAATATGAAATGCGCGGTAAATAATAATTATGACAGATGGCTTGAAAAAGGAAAATGTTTTATTAGAATGTTTAATTTTCAAGTTTAATAGAAATTTAAGTTTATTATTTTCTTTGAAAACCAATGTACGTATATATTTTATTTACTTTACTATTTTAAACTGAATTATCACATATAATTTTGTATACGAAAATACGTTATACATAATACATAATTATAAATAATATACTTAATTTAATTTTTACTAATAATATAGAATTAATATCATAAGTGTTTGTAAGGAGTAAGTACTTATTATATTTTGACTCTGAGAGTAAGCTACTATGTTTCTTATTGCCAATATATTTATGACATTATTGTCAATAATTTTCAAAATTACAATAAAAATAATCATCTTATATGGTTATTTATAAAAAAAACTTTTTTAATTAACGTAATAATAATTAAATTTGTATTATTTAAAGGAATATGCTAATTAAGTAGTATTTTTTTGAATTTAGATTAAAAATTCTTAAGGATTGAAGAAATGAAATCGACACGAGCAAACATCGAACTGGTAACTAACTACATCTTTTGAAATTGTAAGTACTTAAAGTAATTTTTTTATATGAAAAATATAATTAGAGCTGTACTAAAAACAACATTAAGCAAAAGGAATAGAACTTAGAAATATTTAACAAACATTATATATTAAGTGTATAAATAAATATACATTTAATACTATACATTTCTAGTCAAATATTTGTCCGATGCTACGCAATTGTGAAGTAGCTAGTTGGAATCCACGAAAAAAAATTTAAATAAATATATTTGTCCGTTTGCTTAACAAGTATACGGTGTTAAGTTCCGCATTATATTTATATTTTTATTTAGTTTTTAGAAAACCGGACAACGAGGCGACGTCCAAAAGAAAGCTGGAGGATACGCTGGTGGGGGATACGCAAACAGCTATTTGAGTAAGTACTCATGTCATTTATAATATATTGTCGCGTAATAACGCGTTGCCATAGCAACTTGCGTGTCACTTAATATTAACGTGTACGTCAAACACATGTACGTCAAACGTGTACGTCAAACACATTTTAAACACTATGTTTCAAAAAATCAGCTTTCTGCATTCCTTCTGTATATAAATTTTAACTATGCCAATACGAAATACTTTTCAATTCGCGTTATTTTCGTAAAAAGGGGCCCAAAGTTTTTGTGCTTCACGTATTAATATTTAGATCCATCATAGTTTGGCGGTGCGGGTTTTCCCGTGTGAAAATTCCATTTGTAGCCTCTGGTAGGTACTGTATTCTGTTTTTTCTAAAATATTTTCTAATGCATATTTTAAAATAATACATAGTTACATTAAAAATTCATAAACGATTATAACATTTAGTTTGTAGCACCAATGAAGAAGTAACGCGCTTCACTTGTATTATCGATCTATGTAAAAAAAATTGCAATGTAATTTTCACCCACCTCTTACCGTTTAATTTACATCAAAAAGTGCACATGTGTCCGAATCGGATGAGAACATAAAGACATATCCAGAATAATTTTTATACTAATATATTTTTTTTCTTTAAGCTTCATTCAGCTACTTCGTCGCGGTAATATAAAAATAATATAAAACAGGGCGAGCTTAAATAAATCTAAAAATCGTAAATAATAAAATATAACATAAAATAAGTACATAATAGGAAAATAGCCGCCATTTTAACATTCTCTGGTCTTGGTTCAAATCTTACATTATAATATTTCTAATCTTATAAGAATATAAGTATTTCTCGTTTCACCTTGTCAAGTGTCAAGTGAGCGGAGAACAGAGGAATGTGTCATTATATTCTTCGATGCTTCGTAGAAATTAGTAATTCTTCTTTTCTATAAGTTTCTTGTAACTCTGCAAATAGAAATCATTAATAGCTTTTTTTAGTATCACGCTTTTATCCCGCATAGCAGGGTAGACAGGAAGTACCTAGTGTCAAAACACTCCGTACTCCAATTTCATTTTTTTTTATTTTTAAAACTTAGAATTTAAAAATTACGTGTAATATCTAATCATATGACTTTGTATTCTATATGAAAATTTATGTATGTTTTAATAGTACAACGGATAGTCAGACACAATCTAGTGTCAAGACACTGCGTTGACTTTTCGCTCGAAATCGGCACACTATGTGTTGAGTGGCGAATTCAACGCCGCGTTCTATCTACCAGAGTTAAATGTAATCATTTGCCGAGTGACAATTGAACCTACAACCAATTACGTTTACGCCATCCCCTGCGCTTCGATGGCCTTATTTCTTTGATTAAAAAATATTATTTTTTATTGTTAATATAATAATAATAATAATTTTTAGATTACTACATAGATTTCGGGACACTGTGTGTTGAGAGGCGGAGCTCGACGCTGCGTTTTTTATTACCAGAGCGAGGAAATGAAAATTCAAATATAATCATTCCCTCAAGGGGGAATCCAATCCACAACCGATCGAGATTACAGTCAAACACTGTCACACTGCGCCACGACCAGCCTCAAGTATAGTAACTTAGTATTTGATATTTATCATTATACTATGGCTAAATCATATAATCATTAAAAAGTGTATTCTATGTATTCTTCTAAAGCATAACTTAGTATTACCGTAAAGTTTTATCAAAATCAATCAGTTCAGTAGTTTTGCGTGAAAGAGTAAGGAACATACGTCCTTATAAACTATCGTATGAATAATATCCGTAGGATGAAAGACTTTCATACAAACCTCTTCTGCCATAGAATATAAAAGCGCCGCGGTATCCGCGCCCGTTTGCTCCACCAAGGATTTGAACATGTTACCCTCAGTTGTCGATCTGTGATCGAATAATATTTACTTAACATTCTTATTATAAATAATCAGTTTTTAGATTATAAAACGAGCTTCACTCTCTTTATCACGCATATCAGGACACGCTGTTGAAGGCTCTCCGCCCGAAATTAATACATGCTTGTACAGTAGCGAAATTAACACCGCACCCTGTCTTACAAGAACAGAAAAATGAAAATAATTATACATATAAGCATTTTCCCTAGTGGGAATCGAACCCACAATCAACTGCGTTATAGTGCCCATACTAAGAAAATTACAATACTGTTACATTTAATTGTTTTTTCGAACGGGAGTCGAACCCATACCATCATGAATATGTATAATATGCATATATTTGTAGGTTATATAGAAATTAAATGTTTTATATAAAAAAACATTAGTTTAAATTTAGATGTTTGCATTGGTATATTGACTATTGGATGCCTATGACTTTGTTCGTATATCACCGGGTTATAATGACGAGTATATGATATTGGATACGTTAGAGAGAAGAGCTCGGACAGTGTCGAGCGTCAAAATATATAACGAGGCCCTGAAGGCTGTAGCCTTTTCTCAAGTCTAGATACTGTACCATATAAAGTTAAGGTCTTTAAGATATGCGCTCAGTTTTTAATAAACTATTTAAAACGGATTAATCGTGTATATTTTTGGTATTTTTTTAGCTTCATGCTTTTTATTCCGTATAGCAGGGTAGACAGAAAGTGTCTAGTGTCAAGACACTCCGTACTTCGTTTCCACCGAATTCTAGACATTGCGTGTTGAGTTGTGGAACTCAGCGCCATACTTTGTCTTACCAGAGCGAAGAAGTGAAAATAATTTAAATATAATGATTCCCCTGAGTGGAGATCGAACCCACAATGCCTTTTTGGTATTCAAAAATACATTTTTAGGAAACCTGACGTTTCGAACACTTTATAGTAGTCCATGGTCACATTTGCAGGTAGAGTGAGGAGGCATTTATCTGTCAGTTAATACAAAACACAATTATATCAATCTACCGCCATCTGATTCTTAATCGTCTCGCGTACTGCCCTAGATTCTTTCCGAATGAGCTGACTGTATCTTTGTCTCGGGTGTGGTGGATTTGAGAATTAGAAAAATATTAAAAAAAATCACTTACCTATCAGAAGAAGTCCGTCCTCTATGAGTCGCTTGGAGTGTTCCTGAATGCTGTCAAGAAAATATATAAAGTGTCAGTTTCATCAACAGTTGTGGGTTCGATGCCTATTCGGAAAAATAATTATATATGTTTTAAAAATGTATTTTGATTTCTCCGCTCTGATGACCAATATGTCAAAGGAAATACATTTTAAAATAGGTATTATAAATTTAAATATAAAACATTTTTTTTTAATATAATTTTTTGATTCGTCATAAGTATGGTGCAGTGGGACAGCGTCTAAGTGTAAACGTGATCGATCGGATTCGATTCCCACTCGGGGGTGATTATATTTAAATTATTTTCACTTCATCGCTCTGGTAAAAGATAAAGTGGGGCGTTGAGTTCCATCACTCAAAACGCAATCTCTCGAATTCGGTGGAAAGTGAAGTGTCTTGACAGTAGATTGTCTGTGAACTCTCTGCTATGTGAGACAAAGCGTGATGCTGTGTATTATACCTGAGCTGTGAGAAGTGAGATGTCTTCTCCGCTCTCTGTTCCTTAGGAGAAGTTAAGAGCTCGAAAGGATGACCACCTACTCTCTACCACACGACCTCTGTAATATTAAAAATAACAAAGTAAAAAAAACATAATTTAATATAAAAAATACATTATATAATAATTGTCTTTGACTACCTTCCAATGGGGAATATAGAGCGTTTAGTTAAATATTATTTGAAATTCTTTTTCAAAAAATTTTAACCTTCATTTTTTATTATTTTTATTATGTCTAACTATTCGGATTTTCCTCAAAATCCTTTATCCTCAAAAAAAATACCTAAAATGTCACCAATATATAAAACATATTTTACGCTATTTTGTTGTCTATCCTGTGACACATGGGATAGGATAAACTTAAGTCACTTACTTATCCATAACGATGACCCGGTCGTAGTCCATCACCGTGTTGAGTCTGTGAGCGATTGTCAATACAGTAAAATCTGCAAATTTTGTGCGGATTGTGTTCTGGATTTGTTTGTCTGTCCTGGAGAGAGAGAGTTTCTGTTTAACTGTTTTTTTTTATATAATCTTTGTCGACAAAGTCAGTAATCGAACTCCTGTACCCCGAATGTGATACCTAGAATATTTAAAATGTAAAGCTTTTAACAATTGCTCGACTTGCTTTGGTAGTTTTCAAGAGGCAAGTACCGAGTCCCGTTACGTTTCTAAAAATTTATCCTAAACGTTATTTATGTTAGATAATGGTCATTATATATAAATAAAATATTTAAATAATTTTTAATATAAAAATGACACGAACACTTCTATATAGATATATATATGGTGGTAGCTTGTAGTGGGACTGACAAAACTGACATTTATATAACCTGGCGATACGAAAGTGCTCGGAATATTTTTATTATAAAAATTCCCAAAATTATTTATACACGGGCTCATCAGTGCCCGTGCCTTTTGATAATTAAATATTTTTTTAGTTCTTTTCAAAGTAAGTTTATTATTACATCTATTATTATTGATACATTTTTGAGGCCTGTCGTGGCAGTGTTACTGCGTCTGACTGTAAATGTGATCTGTTATGGTTCGATCCCTACTCGGGGAAGTGATTATATTTAAATAATTTTCACTTCCTCGCTCTGGTTAAGACAAAGGGCGGTGTTGTGTTCCACCACTCAACACGCAATGTCTCGAATTCGGTTGATAGCGAAGTACGGAGTGTCTTGACACTAAGTACTTTCTGTCTACCCTGCTATGCGAGATAAAGTGTAAAGCAAAAAAAAATCCTTATGACTAATATAATATTATAATTATTACATTTATTACGGAGAATTATTAAGTTATATAAAACAAAAATTAAATACTTTTATTTATGTTATTTAACGTCCGTTAACGTAACGTTATAACGTCCTTGGTCCTCACCAAGGACGTTATTACAACTGCTAATAAAGGGCTGATCGTGCTAAGATAGAACAAATGGGGAATATTAGGGAAGGCTTTTACCGAATTGGGGTCCATGCCTAACCAATTTTTCACATACTACCTATATTACTGCAATAGTAACACAAAATGTATTATAATTTTTAGATTGCAATTATACAAAAGCATTTTTTTTTTTTTTTTTTTTTTTTTTTTTTTTTTTTTTTTTTTTTTTTTTTTTTTTTTTTTTTTTTTTTTTTTTTTTTTTTTTTTTTTTTTTTTTTTTTTACCTAACCTAACCTAACCTAACCTAACCTAACCTAACCTAACCTAACCTAACCTAACCTAACCTAACCTAACCTAACCTAACCTAACCTAACCTAACCTAACCTAACCTAACCTAACCTAACCTAACCTAACCTAACCTAACCTAACCTAACCTAACCTAACCTAACCTAACCTAACCTAACCTAACCTAACCTAACCTAACCTAACCTAACCTAACCTAACCTAACCTAACCTAACCTAACCTAACCTAACCTAACCTAACCTAACCTAACCTAACCTAACCTAACCTAACCTAACCTAACCTAACCTAACCTAACCTAACCTAACCTAACCTAACCTAACCTAACCTAACCTAACCTAACCTAACCTAACCTAACCTAACCTAACCTAACCTAACCTAACCTAACCTAACCTAACCTAACCTAACCTAACCTAACCTAACCTAACCTAACCTAACCTAACCTAACCTAACCTAACCTAACCTAACCTAACCTAACCTAACCTAACCTAACCTAACCTAACCTAACCTAACCTAACCTAACCTAACCTAACCTAACCTAACCTAACCTAACCTAACCTAACCTAACCTAACCTAACCTAACCTAACCTAACCTAACCTAACCTAACCTAACCTAACCTAACCTAACCTAACCTAACCTAACCTAACCTAACCTAACCTAACCTAACCTAACCTAACCTAACCTAACCTAACCTAACCTAACCTAACCTAACCTAACCTAACCTAACCTAACCTAACCTAACCTAACCTAACCTAACCTAACCTAACCTAACCTAACCTAACCTAACCTAACCTAACCTAACCTAACCTAACCTAACCTAACCTAACCTAACCTAACCTAACCTAACCTAACCTAACCTAACCTAACCTAACCTAACCTAACCTAACCTAACCTAACCTAACCTAACCTAACCTAACCTAACCTAACCTAACCTAACCTAACCTAACCTAACCTAACCTAACCTAACCTAACCTAACCTAACCTAACCTAACCTAACCTAACCTAACCTAACCTAACCTAACCTAACCTAACCTAACCTAACCTAACCTAACCTAACCTAACCTAACCTAACCTAACCTAACCTAACCTAACCTAACCTAACCTAACCTAACCTAACCTAACCTAACCTAACCTAACCTAACCTAACCTAACCTAACCTAACCTAACCTAACCTAACCTAACCTAACCTAACCTAACCTAACCTAACCTAACCTAACCTAACCTAACCTAACCTAACCTAACCTAACCTAACCTAACCTAACCTAACCTAACCTAACCTAACCTAACCTAACCTAACCTAACCTAACCTAACCTAACCTAACCTAACCTAACCTAACCTAACCTAACCTAACCTAACCTAACCTAACCTAACCTAACCTA